>CM076577.1:687325215-687757626 GCA_034641835.2 Pinus albicaulis | reverse complement strand
CATAGTTCAATCAAGACAATCATGAAAGATGACACCTATTGGTATAATAGACTAACAGTGTATGCAGAGGAAGCCTCATTTTATATATCAATGATCATCATTTCATGAAATCAAAAATTGGTTTGGGCAGGAGATCCAATGATTATGTTGAACTTGCATCTCTTAAAATTTTCTTATGCTGGGCTCTAGAATATGAATGTCACTCTCTCCAAGTTTTTGGAGACTCGTTAAATGTTATTAATTTTTTCAATGTTGTTCAAAGATGCCACAACCACACACTACTGCCAATTATTGAAAAGACATTTCTGTTAAAACAAGATTTTGATTTTATTTCTTACTACCACATCTTCAGGGAACATAACTCTGAAGCTAACCTTTTGTCTAAGGAAGGAGTTAGACAACATATGGGTGTATGACAGGGCAGTGAGCATGTAGATGGGACTGTCCAACATATTCAACACCAATCCTTTACTGAAGCCTAATTGTCTTTTTTTTGTTCTTATCTCAACATCAACAAACTCTTTTATTTTGCTCTCATGATATATAAAACAAAATGTTCTTTTAGGTTTATGTAATACATCATGGAAATGGCCTATATAAATTGCAAAGCATATTATTTAGTGATTTTTAATGACATGTGTATCCCGAATGCGCTTCAGGGGAACAAGAAAAATCTACATCATCTTTGAATCAGGGTTGTTTTTATGTTTTTAGCCCGATTTTTTTTGGTCTGGTCTTTTGGGTTAGTGGTTGAAGCACACGATACATGTACTGAATGTAACTTTTTATTTAATAGAAAGTTGTGATTTTTTCTTTGGAAAAAAAACAAGAAATGATATTTTAATTCATCTAAAAGTGTACTAATGAAATTAACACAAATGTAATAATTTTTATGATGGAATTTCAACTTACATTCATCTTTACTAAATTATGGCACAACAATTACTTAATCAATCCAAGTAGAAATATAACTAAATTTGAAATTATTCATACACAATAAATGATAAAGAGGGGATAATTCAAACATGAATTTGATGAAATGAATAAAGATTGTACCATATGATATAAACAACATGAAATTTGCAACACAAAACAACCACGTAAAAATGGGATATAAATAATATACTAAGGGACAAATCAATTTGTTTCATTTTGTTCATATATTGAATTACATTATTGTACATAATTTCAAAAAATGAAGAGACAAAGAAATAATGATTTGTGGCGATTATTAAGGATCATTTTGTATGTAAGTATTTATCAAGTTTTTTTGCAAATAACTATTTATCAAGTTATTTATAATGTGTAAGATAGTTATGGTAAGTTGAATATTGATACATTAATACAATTTTCTACATATAACTTATCCCCATTGTTGGGTTAATTTGTTTAAGTTTTGTTGTACGCATTGCGCGCAAATGTTCAAAGGGGTTTTGGGGCGGGTCAAATTACCTTAATTATTATAAAGGGTTAAAGGGAAAAACCATGAGTGTCAAACCATGGTTTGAGACCATGGTATGTGCGCGTTTTAGATAATATAAATATGTAAGAGTCGAGCGAGGATGATATGATATATATGGATGAATGAACTCTTGATCAGTTTTGTGTATCTTTGTTAGTATGATTTTTTTTTGGGTAGAAAGGCTCCTGTTGGCTGTGTGCACGAAGACCTAAGTCCTGAGCTGTGTGTAGACCCTGCTGTTGTGTGCGCAAAAAGATATATTGTACTGAATTGCAAATATCTTAAGAAAGAAGACATTTTTGGTGAACCCAAATTCTTATGTGATTTACTGTTTAGATTATCTGTTATTCGCCATCGATTTGAATCTACTCTATTATTGCGTATTTACTTCTATAAATGGTTAATTTCATCTATGCGCAAGTATTAGTCTATGTTAGATAAGTAGATCTAATTGAAGTACAATTATCTACTGTGCGTGAAATATATTGATGTAATTTGTGACACTCTGTGAAAGGGTTAAATTTGTTTACCTCTGACTGTGCGTGTGCAAATATGTTATATTATCTGCAGTAATTCTGATTAGATCTACCACATCAAAAGCTCCCTCAGGGTGCAGAAACCTGGTTCCAACACCACCCCATACTGCTTCGGGTGAGACTTTGGTCTGCGCAAGCAAATCACTACCGAAAGGGCCAGTAGTTAGAGGGTTTTGTTGGTTGCGCGATAACTCCAAACCCGAGTCAGGACCACTTAAGCCAAAAAATGGTTTTATTGCCAGGATTCTGATGGAGTAGAAGGCTGTTAATAAAATCTATAAGAAAAAAAGAAGACTTGGATGGGAAATGCTCTTGACTGCTCAGATTGGTGCATATGAGATGGATCAAGTCATTCTGGATCTAGGATCTGATGCGGATGTTTTACCAAAGAAGACTTGGCAACGAATGGGAGAACCTAATTTGGAGTGGTCCACTATCCAGCTGTGCATGACAAATCAACAAAATATTATCCCATTAGGAAGGCTCTTGCAGGTCGTAGTGGATATCAAAGGAGTAAGGGTGCTCGCAGAATTTGAAGTTATACAGATGTTGATGATACTGACCCTTATCCTGCGTTTTTGGGTTTAGGTTGGGATATAGATATGCGTGGCATCATCAATCTTAAGCGTAGAAGTATGATATTTGAAAATAATTGTTAGGTCCCTATAATTTGGCATATTGGTAAGACAAAATAGACAAGGGTAACATCAAACCAACTTTGGAGTCCTAGGACCTAGCCTTCTTGGACTCAGAGAGGGCTCTCCCTATATTTGTATACAAGGTATGACTTGTATGTTTTTAGGATGCTGATTTTAGGCTAGTTAAAGTGATAGGGTTTGTTTGTTTTGTTTGTTTGGTTGGGTAGGTTGTCAAGAAGAACATATAGAGTAAGAGACAATCAAACCTTTGGGATATGGAGTCTGTAAAAGGCTTGAAAAGTATAACAATAGATCAAGGGTGTTTCATAGGACAAGTTAACAAAGCCAAATGGATCTTAATAGCTTGGATGGATGTGAAGTGAACATTAAATTGTGAACATGGTAGGTTTAAAGGGAAATTAAGAATCCTTTAACATATACTATAACAAGAAGGGCCTTCAAGATCACTATGTTTAAGAAATAACCAAAGGACAGGGCACACCATAAAATTCTGTGGTCAAACTTCACCAAGTAAACTTTAAAACAACAATCCAACAAACCCTAGAGAGCAGGGAACTCCTAAATTCTCTAGCTATTCACCTTCAGAGAAAGAAAAAATTTAATATAACACATTAATAATGATAAAAGAGCAGGGAACTCCTAAATTCCTTAATCAAACTATAAAATACCTTCAAATTGACTATTAACATAGACTAAAGGATAGGAAAAACCATAAACTTCTTCAGCCAAACCCTAATTAGTGAACTTCAAAGAAAAGGCCTTAAAAACAATGTTTTAAGCTACACCAAAGGACAGGGCATACCATAAACTTCTTTGGCTTGAATCCATTATATAATTTTCAAGGCAAACAAGCTAAGTGGAATCAAAGAGAAATTAAGAATTCTTCAATCAGACCTAGCAGAGGAAAACATCTAAACAACACAAGGTAGATAGAATTAAGGTGCCTCTCAACAACATATCTTAATCTAAATTTTATACTCTGTCCTAAGGGAAAGATGAACAATATGGAAAACATAAAAATACAAGTACTAAATTAGAACAACATAACCATTAACCAGGTTCATGAATCCTATGAATATGCTTGCTCCATTGATGCTCAATCCAAGACAATCACAAGCTCCAAAAACCAATTTCTTCACAACTCCAAGTCTATGTATATTGAGCTCAACAATAAAAAAACAACCACAATGAATCTTACATGCAGTATTTAACTACAAAATGATGAAGTAAACCCTAGCTAGGTATTTATAAGTCAATAATTACGCAATAAATGTATTTTACCTTAGAGACCATGCAAGGCCCAAGGCACAAATATCCCAAACTCATTAAATGCAAAAATAACTTCTAACATAACTTCTAAGCTAACTTCGGAGTTATTTGTCTTAAAGGCCTTCAAAATATCTTTTTCAATAACTTCTGATGTGTTTTGTTGACTTTCAGGCAAGGGCGCAACACCAAGGTCAAGGGCGGAATGACAGGCCAAGGGCGCAATGCCAAAATTGGAAAAATAACCTATTTTGCAGCTAAGTTTTGGAGGCCTTCCCGGTGTCCAAATGAGCTCCACGATAGCTCATTGGAAAGCCTGTCCTGTCTGGTTTCTAGATATACCTTTATTTTCTATATTGGTGCCCATTTTCCTAGTCAAAAATCCATTCTCCCATGATTGTTAAGGGCGCAGCGCCAGTGCTGAAAAGAGGGCAGAAAGGTGTTTTTTAGGTGGTTTTTTGCCCTTTTGAGGGACCAATTTTGCTCCAAATGACCTGGAATTTTCTATGGATGATGTATTTACTATGAGGATCATGAATATGTAAGCCATTTTTCATTTGAGAGCCCCAAAAAATAGCACAATGCCAGTGGTGCTGCACATTTGGCCCTTTTTTTTGCTAGCCAAACAGTCAGAAACTCAAAATTTTCCCCAAGTGCCAAAATTTGGAACTTACCTTGCTGATCATGTTTGGGATGCTTGGAAGGATACAATAGAAATAATATCAAGTTTTACTTATACTTTTCCTCATTTTTTGCTTGAATATTTGCAAGGGCTCTTTTGAGTTTGGCCCTTGCAATTCCGTTCCTCATGGCATAATGTCTTGCCATCTTCTTATGCAGGTCAATGTCTCTTTTTTCCTTCTCAACTTGACCCTCTAGGTGCACATTGGCTCTTTCTAGCCAAGATTATCTATCATAGTTGATTTCCATGGCAAGCAGCTCACTTGGAGTGAGATGCTCTGCCAACTTTGTCTCTTTCTCTCTTTCCTAGGCTAAGGCCTTCTTCAACCCAATTGTCCTTGGCCTCTTTCTAGGAAGTTGTTATTCCTCTCTCTTAATGTCATCGAAATTTTCCAAGGTCTCATCTAGCATAGTCTTGGCCTTTCTGACCTCTTTCCGAGATTTGATAGCCCTGACTTCACTGATGGCTTTTTCTGTCTCTAATTGTTTGTTTTCTAACTCAAGGAAGTTGATCACATTCTTGGCCCTACCAAGATTAGCTTGTAGCTCACTAGTCTTGGAATCCTTGGTTTTGAGCAGAATTTTTGTAATCCTCTCCTCATCCTCATCCTCAAGGTCAATAATTTGAAACTCTTGTTCAGTCTCATGTGTATCCTCCTCTTCTACAATGACCTGTTCTGCAACCTTTTCCTTACCCTTGTCAAGCTGTTTTGTTGATGTAGAAGGCATGGCCCCTTGCATCTCAAGTGTAGCAAACACATGCCTATAGTCCCTTCGGTAGGTCAAAGGAAAAGGCTCTATGCAAATTATCTCAGTGTCATCTGTCTCACTGTCTCTTTCCATGCTGGATGCTTTGGTGTCATGAGATGAGGGTGAAGGGCTGTGGGAAGGTGATGAAGGAGGATCATCATGAGGTGAATGAATGTGAGTGGATGGTGATTTAGAAGGGTCATCATGGGGTGAAGGAATGTGAGTGAGTGGAGATGTGTGAACAACAATAAGTGAAGGAGAAGTATGAATGGGAGGATGAGATGAGGAAGGTATATCTTGCTGATGATGGCCTTGTGGAGCAGTAAAAACCTCATTGGCAAAGAAGGTCTCCCACGGAATGCCTTTCTGCTGTAGTTGGTGCATAACCACCATTTTGATAAGTGAGTGATGGAATAGGCTCTGCATTTGCTGAGGATAATCTCTATTTTTCACTATGTAGGCCATTTTATCAATGCTACAAAAGAGGTAATATGGTATATGCAACATCCTCACTCTAGTAAAGTGCATAAGAAGCCTGACGTGGTATGAGTTGAGGCAAGAGAACCTTCCCTCACATGTGAAATAATTCATGATTATTTTCATAATAGGTGCATATCTATAAAGAAGATGAAAAGAATGAAAGATGGATTTGTGGTGGTCCTTATACTTAGGCTTTAGATATGGCTCAAAGTAACTCATGTCTAGGTTTGCTTGCTTGAACCACTTTTCCCCCACACTTGGTATTTCTGTAGCATTTGCAATGGCATTTGTAGACAACTCAAATGTCACCCCAACAATATTAAGTTGTTTGTCATGCAAATTAATAATGAAAAGCCTTGTTAGCTCAGGGTGGTTTTGTACTTGTTGCACCTTCGCACAAAATTCAAAGCACCATGAGCACTCTTGTGTTGAGGGGTTCATATTTGTTTATATTTACCCATTTATGATCATGCCTCCTTGGAATTTTTTCCTCACCACCACTGTCTTCGCCCTATGACATGTTGAAAACACTGTTTTTAGAAACCCTAGGGCTGTTGTGAAATGAGATGAAAGGAGGGTATGAAATGGCAGTTTTGAAAATGAATGGAATGATTGAGAATGAGGGGAATGGATGTTGTGCCAAGCAAGATGAATGAAAGCCCTATAAACCAATGTAATGACCCCTGCTTATGATTTTTTTTCTTCAAGGAGGATGAAAAATAGGAAAGAAACAAGGATTTCAAGTTAAATCCTAGGGTTTTCTTTTAGGGTTCCATTTTCATTTATTAAGAAAAAACCAAAATTTCTTGAAGATAGGTGTATGTCAGGTACTTACCTTTAAGGTTTGCTTGGAGGACCTTTGGCAAGAGCTTGGAAGAAACTTGGAGTGATTTGAGTGGTTGGAGGGTTTAGAAACCCTTCCTGTCCAAGTGCGCAACACCAAGGCTGAGGGCGCAACGCTAAGCCTAGGCGCGCAGTGCCTTTGAAAATGGGCAGAGGGTGTGTCAGGAAAGAACGCAACGCCACTCCCAACACATAGCGCCACCTCCTAAGCGCGTAGCGCCTTTTGAAAATGAACGGAGATGAATTTCCAGGGGCATAACGGCTTCTCCCAGGTGCGGAGCGCCGAGAAAATTTTCCCAAGTTAGGCTTGGAAACTCACAAACTCTTCTTCTCTGAAACTTTTAATGATTTGTAAGGCAACAATGATTCATATGAAATGAAAAATTAGCTTTTATAGACTCAGGAATTTAATTTATCTTTGCAAACCCACTTTCTAATGTTTGAAACCCTTTTCCCCTTTCTCACTAACTCTTTTACACTTTTTTGCCTTGCAGGTGACTGAAAACATTGAATTGGATTTTATTTTGGTCATTTAGGCATGACAAGTTCATTTTGATACCTTTGGGATTTAGTCACATAGTAGCATCTTAAAAATCCTCTTTTGTTTCCACCATGGAGTTCAACTCATCTTTTCACCTTCTCTGGCCACTTTCTTCAAAACCTTAGGTGTCTAGAGTGCTTTAAAGAAATCATCAGTGTTGTCTCCTAAGTTCTCTATAGCCCTTTCAAGTTCATTCATTTCTGTCTAGTTCACCTCACCCTTTTCCATATTTCATCAATCTTTTCTCATAGACTTTCTTTATGTTTGGCCTTGTGTGCTTCCTGCATGTCATTTTCTGCAAGCGATCACTGTTTTGGCACTCAACTAGACCATCAAGTGAAAAACCCTAGTTCTTTATAAGACCAAGTGTTCCCCTTTCCTTTACTGTAAGTTGTCTTCATTCAGGAGTAGATAATATACCTCATCAGTACCTTCTGCTGACACAACTTTCAACACTCCTGCAGAAGTGCCAAACTTTGTCCATTTTTCTCATTTGCGGACTTTGAACTGATAAGGTAATCTTATTTGGATATTTAAGGTCCTTCTTGAAAAACCATGTCTTGACATTCTATTACATCTGAGCCATATTCTAGCAAAGGAAAAGCAATGCCTGAAACATCCAATGATGACCTTAAAACATGTAAAAACCCTAATGACCTAGTGGGAGGGTCCTTTGACCTGATTTTGACTGAAATTTGACCTGGAGATCTTTAATTGAAACAGAGTATGGTCAAAAGTGCTGTATTGGAGATCCAAAATCCAATGTACTTGATTTATATAAAGAGCCTACAGAGATAGTTTTGAGACCATCAATGCTTGAGGGACCTGGGGAACATGGGAAAAAGGTTTTATGAAGGCAAGAAGGATGAGAATGTGAGGTATAAGCCTATAATGAGTCTTTTAGGAGAAACAGGGTGGCTTTGGGAAGACCAACTGAGGAAAAGTGAATTTTTTTTTATAAGTTTAATGAAGCCAATGAGATTTTTGAAACTCAAGATATTCAAAGAACATTGTTTTCAGAAATCTATAAACATCCTATAGTCATCTAAAGATGGTGAAAAATACTGATGACTAATAGTGGCTCCACTTGGGAAGGGCATCTCCTTTCAGGAGGTGTCAAGAACCTCAGAGTTCAAATCTCTGATTTTTCAGATGAGATGCCTTACATGTTTGTTGATTTCCCTCATTTTGCAATGTTGATCTTGCTACAGTTCTTGGAAGCTGTGATCTTTTAACATCTAAAAAAACATGTTTGATTCAACATCAACACTACCTACCCATCATACTTTTCCTAACATTTTCTCTTCATTTGGGTGCATTTGGATTGGCAAACCTTGGACATCAATTTTCTTTTGAAAGCATAAAAATTATCTATGTCTACCCTTATGTCATCCAAAGGCTCAGATTAGACTGATGAGCCCTTTTTATTCTCTACCTATTCTACTTATCTGTCAAGGTTAAACAATTTGACAGATTTTCATTCTCTAAGCTATCAACATAAAATTTAAAACATGACCAAATCAATTTTAGGCAGTTTGATTTATCATGAGCTGTGGCATCTTGGAAAAGTGGCACAAAGATTTTATTTTTGTACATGTAAAACTAGAAACTTGAGGGCTCATAATTTGGAGTTTGTCACCCATCCTTCTCATTTCTCTTTGGTTTAGATTTAAGCTTTGGGAACCAACATCTTTTCCTAACCTAGTCGACTTGATAAGCTAAGTTTAAACTATTTGGAAAATTTCCATTTTCTAACTTATCAGTAGAAATTTAAAACATGTTCAATCATGATTAAGCTGTATGAATGAACAAGACTTTCCTTTCTCAAAAGTAGTGGCATTTAGACTTGCACACTTTCAGACATATTATTTTTTGGTACGGGGCTTTATCTTTTCTTTTTATCTGCCCTCTTTTCTCTTTTTGGTCAAAACAATATGAAACTAAATAGATGCTCATAGTGCTGTGCTTATTTTCACACCTATCTATCCTAATCTAATTTGGAAATTTCTGTTGTTCTAAATGATACAATAGTGCCAGTGCAGCCAGTTAAGCAGCAACAAAAACAAGTAGACAACCTAACTGCTTGTCATAGGGAACAACAATATACCTTGATTATGTGTCTTCATAACCAAGGTTATCATATGTAGTGGAACCTTCTGATGTATTTGATTCTTGTAAAGAATCCACGTCCAGAAACTTGAGCCAATCAAGGCCTTCATGTAATCTGCTATAGGATCAACAAAAGCATGATGCAAATTTTTTGCTTTTAAGCCTTTCATGACTGGTTGGTCATCTGTATCCCAAATATTAACTCTGAAAACCTCATCTTTAGTCTGGTTCTTGAAAGCACAATCATCCTCATCCTGCAAGTTAAAAGGTAGTAAAATTTCCTCTTGCTTAGGGGAAGGGAGACTTTCCAAGAATTCTTTAGGATCTCGGAAATTGTATGACTGAATTTGAGATTTTAAAAGTTCAATGTCAGTTTCATATTTTTCAACCACTATCTCCAGAATTTTTTTTCTTAACTTCAGGGTTAATTTTTCTTGACTTCAAAATGAGAAAGACAACTTTTAGGAAATCATCATCAAGCTGAAGTTCTGATAACTTATTTGAAATTTCAATATATAGAAGGTCTGTCATGAACCTTGTCATTTTGTTCAATCATTTCGAGAAAAGGGTCACTACATCTTTACAGCCAGTCTGGAGTATTTTACCAGTGGAGTCTTTAGGATTATTTAGATTAGTGGAGTCGCCAGGTGGAAGATTTCAACTTTCTTGAGACAGGCTGCTGTCCACCATCAACAACCAGATATTCTGCAGGTCTCTAAGGTCTTCAGGTAGGGAACTTGCTTTGTGGATAGGTCTGCTAACAATTGGATTTTTAGATCTAGGAGACTTCCTAAGGATGATTTCAGGATTTTCAACTGTTGCAGGAGGGTTTGGGTTAGGGTGAGATCTAGTGCAGATTCTTTGTGAAGCCAGATTTCAGACGCACAACTGAGAGAGGTTGAAAGTTGATGAGAGTTTTGAAAACAAAACCAATCTGTAAGAAAACTGAATTCACACAGTATGTGACCAGACTTTATACTATTAGGATTTGATCAATACATTCTCAGGGGAGTCTGTGAGAAACAATGGAGTCACCAGCTCTACTTGAGACCAGTGGAGTCACTAGGTGGATGATTCTAATGGTTTTGAGGATTTTTTTGTTGTCCACCATCAACAATTGGATACCATTCTTGAGATATTTTTGAGTTTTTTGTGTTCTTTATGTAACACTAAGATTTTCAATGAGTGTTCCCTAGTATGTTCACCATTATGCTAGTATGGAAAATCAACCAGATATCATTCTTGGCTAACACTTGATTTATCTAAGTTTGATTGGGGATTTTTGAGTTTTGAAGGAATATTTAAGTTGTTACTTACTCAGGTCCCACCGTGATTGTCATTATGTTAGGTCCCTATAATTTGGCATATTGGTAAGACCAAATAGAATAGGGTAACATCAAACCAACTTTGGAGTCCTAGGCCCTAGCTTTCCTAGACTCAGAGAGGGCTCTCTCTATATTTGTATAAAAGGTATGAATTGTATGTTTTTAGGATGCTGATTTTAGGCTAGTTAAAGTGATAGGGTTTGTTTGTTTGGTTGGGTAGGTTTTCAAGAAGAATAGATAGAGTAAGAGAAAAGAAAACCATTGGTCTATGGAGTCTGTAAAAGGCTTAAAAAGTATAATAATAGATCAAGGGTGTTTCATAGGGCAAGTTAACAAAGCCAAATGGATCTTAATAGCTTGGGTGGATGTGAAATGAACATTAAATTGTGAACATAGTAGGTTTAAAGGGCAATTAAGAATCCTTTAACATATACTATAACAAGAAGGGCCTTCAAGATCACTATGTTTAAGAAATAACCAAAGGATAGGGGACACCATAAACTTCTCTGTTCAAACTTCACCAAGTAAACTTTAAAACAACAATCCAACAAACCCTACAGAGTAGGGAACTCCTAAATTCTCTAGCTATTCACCTTCAGAGAAGAAAACATTTAAGATAACACATTAGTAGTGATCAAAGAGGAGAGAACTCCTAAATTCCTTAATAAAACTATAAAATACCTTCAAAGTGACTATCCAAGATGGACTAAAGGACATGGAAAACCGTAAAATTATTCAGCCAAACCCTAATTAGTGAACTTCAAATAAAAGGCCTTAAAAACAATGTTTTAAGTTACACCAAAGGACAGGGCATACCATAAACTTCTTTGGCTTGAATCCATTAAATAATTTTCAAGGAAAACAAGCTAAGTGGAATCAAAGAGCAATTAAGAATTATTCAATCAGAGCTAGCAGAGGAAAACATATAAACAACAAAAGGTAGATAGAATTAAGGTGCCTCTAAACATCATGTCTTAATCTAAATTTTCTACTTTGTCATAAGGGAAAGATGAAAAATATGGAAAACATAAGAATACAAGTACTAAATTAGAAAATCACCATTAACCAGGTTCATGAATCCTATGAATATGCTTGCTCCAGTGATGCTCAATCCAAGACAATCACAAGCTCCAAAAACCAATTTCTTCACAACTCCAAGTCTATGTATATTGAGCTCAACAATCAACCAACAACCACAATGAAGCTTACATACAGTATTTAACTGCAAAATGATGAATTAAACCCTAGCTAGGGTTTTATAAGTCATTAATTACACAATAAATGTATTTGACCTTAGAGACCATGCAAGGCCCAAGGCACAAATATCCCAAACTCATTAAATGCAAAAAAAACTTCTAACATAACTTCTAAGCTAACTTTGGAGTTATTTGTCTTCAAGGCCTTGAAAATGTATTTTTAAATAACTTCTGATGTGTTTTTTTTGACTTTCAGGCAAGGGCGCAGTGCCAGGCTAAGGGCGCAATGCCAAAACGGGAAAAATAATATGTTTTGCAGCTGAGTTTTGGAGGCCTTCCCAGTGTCCAAATAAGCTCCATGATAGCTCATTGGAAAGCCTGTCCTGTCTTATTTCTAGATTGGTGCCCATTTTCCTAGTCAAAAATCCATTCTCCCAAGACTGCTAAGGGTGCAGCGCCAGTGTCGAAAAGAGGGCAGAAAGGAGTTTTTTAGGTGGTTTTTGGCCCTTTTGAGGGACCAATTTTTCTCCAAATGACCTGAAATTTTTTGTGGACGATGTAATTTCCATGAGGATCATGAATATGTAAGTCATTTTTCATTTGAGTGCCCCAAAAAAGAGCGCAGCGCCAATGGCGTTGCATGTTTCGCCCTTTTTTCTTCTAGCCAAACAGTGAAAAACTCAAAATTTGCACCAAGTGCCAAAATTTGGAACTTACCTTGCTGATCATGTTTAGGATGCTTGGAGGGATACATCAGCAAGGATATCAAGTTTTTCATTCTCATTTGCCTCATTTTGTGCTTGAATCTTTGCAAGGGCTCTTTTGAGCTTGGCCCTTGCAATTTCGTTCCTCATGGCATAATGTCTTTCCATCTTCTTCTGTAGGTCAATGTCTCCTTTTGCCTTCTCAAGTTGACCCTATAGGTGCACATTGGCTCTTTCTAGCCAAGATTCTCTATCATAGTTGATTTCCATGGCAAGAAACTCACTTGGAGTGAGCTACTCTGCCAACTCTGTCTCTTTCTCTCTTTCCCGGGCTAAGGCCTTATTCAACCCAATTGTCCTTGGCCTCTTTCTAGGAAGTTGTTCTTCCTCTCCCTCATTGTCATAGAAAGTGCCCAAGTTCTCATCTAGCATAGCCTTGGCCTTTTTGGCCTCTTTCCGATCTCTAATAGCCATGACTTCACTGATGGCTTTCTCTGTCTGTAACTGCTTGTTTTCTAACTCAAGGAAGTTGATCACATTCTTGGCCCTACCAATATTAGCTTGTAGCTCACTAACATTGGCATTATTGGTTTTGAGAAGCATTTTTGTAATCCTCTCATCATCCTCATCCTCAAGGTCAATAAGTTGAAACTCTTGTTCAGTCTCATGTGTATCCTCCTCTTCAAAAATGACACGTTCTGCAACCTTTTCCTTACCCTTGTCAAGATGTTTTGTTGATGTAGAAGGCATTTCCCCTTGCATCTCAAGTGCAGAAAACACATGCCTGTAGCCCCTCCGGCAGGTCAAAGGAAAAGGCTCTATGTCAATAATCTCAGTGTCATCTGTCTCACTATCTCTTTCCATGCTAGATGCTCTGGTGTCATGAGATGAGGGTGAAGGGCTGTGGGAAGGTGACGAAGGAGGATCATCATGAGGTGAAGGAATGTGAGTGGATGGTGATGTAGAAGAGTCATCATGTGGTGAAGGAATGTGAGTGAGTGGAGATGTGTGAAAAACAGGAAGTGAAGAATAAGTAGGAATGGGAGGATGAGATGAGGAAGGTATATCTTGCTGATGATGGCCTTATGGAGTAGCCAAAACCTCATTGGAAATGAAGGTCTCCCAAGGAATTCCTTTCTGCTGTAGTTGGTGTATAACCTCCATTTTTATAAGTGAGTGATGGAATAGGCTCCGCATTTTCTAAGGATAATCTCTCTTTCGCACTATGTAGGCCACTTTATCAATGCTACGGAAGAGGTAATATGGTATATGCAGCATCCTCACTCTAGTAAAGTGCATAAGAAGCCTGATGTGGTATGAGTAGAGGCGAGATAAACTTCCCTCACATGTGAAATACTTCATGATTATTCTCATCATAGGTGCATATCTATCAAGTAGATGAGAAAAATTAAAGATGGATTTGTGGTGGTCTTTATACCTAGGCTTTAGATATGGATCAAAGTAACTCATGTCTAGGTTTGCTTGCTTTAACCACTTTTCCCCAACACTTGGTATTCTTGTAGCATTTGCAATGGCATCTGTAGACAACTCAAATGTGACCCCAGCAAGATTAACTTGTTTTTCATGAAAATTAATAATGAAAATCCTTGTTAGATCAGGGTGGTTTTGTACTTGCTGCACCTTCTCACAAAATTCAAAGCAGCCTACATGTTTGAAGAAGGAAACAGTAAGAGGAGATGCCATGAGCTCTCTCGCGTTGAGGGGTTTATCTTTCCTCCTTTATGATCATGCCTCCTTGGAATTTGGGCCTGAGCACCACTGTATTCACCCTCTGACATGTTGAAAACTCTATTTTTAGAAACCCTAGGGCTGTTGTGAAATGAGATGAAAGGAGGGTATGAAATGGAAGTTTTGAAAATTAATGGAATGAGTGAGAATGAGGGGAATGGATGTTGTGTCAAGCAAGATGAATGAAAACCATCTAAACCAATGTAATAATCCCTACTTATTATTTTTTTTCTTCAAGGAGGATGAAAAATAGGAAAGAAATAGGGATTTCAAGTTAAATCCTAGGGTTTGGTTTTAGGGTTCCATTTTCATTGATTAAGAAAACACCAAAATTGCTTGAAGATAGGTGTATGTTAGGTACTTACCCTTAATATTTGCTTGGAGGACCTTTGTCAAGAGCTTGGAAGCAACTTGGAGTGATTTGAGTGGTTGGAGGGTTTAGAAACCCTTCTTGTCCAAGCGTGCAACGCCAAGGATGAGGGCGCAGCGCCAAGAATAGGCGTGTAGCACAAGTTCTGAGCGTGCAACGCCTTTGAAAATGCACAGAGGGTGTGTCAGGAAAGAGTGCAATTCCATTCCCAGCGCGCAGCCCCACCTCCCAGGCGTGCAACACCTTCAGAAAATGAATGGAGGAAAATTTCCAGGGGCACAACGCCTTCTCCCAAGCGCGCAGCACCGAGCAAATTTGCCCAAGTTCGACTTGGAAACTCACAAAATCTTCTCCTATGAAACTTTTAATGCTTTGCAAGGCAACAATGATTCATATGAAATGAAAAATGAGCTTTTATAGACTTGGGAATTTAATTTATCTTTGCAAACCCACTTTCTAATGTTTGAAACCATTTTTCCCTTTCTCACAAACTCTTTTACACTTTTTTGCCTTACAGGTGACTGAAAACATTGAATTGGATTTTATTTTGGTCATTTAGGGATGACAAGTTCATAATGACACCTTTGGGATTTAGTCACATAGTAGCATCTTCAAAATCCTCTTTTGTTTCCACCATGGAGTTCAACTCATCTTTTCACCTTCTCTGGCCATTTTCTTCAAAACCCTAGGTGTCTGGAGTGCTCTAAAGCAATCATCAATGTTGTATCCTAGGTTATCTATAGCCCTTTCAAGTTCATTCATTTTTTTCCAGTTCACCTCACCCTTTTCCATATTTCATTAATCTTTTCTGATAGACTTTCTTCATGTTTGGGCTTGTGTGCTTCCTGCATGTCATTTTCTACGAGTGATCACTGTTTTGGCACTCAACTAGATCATCAAGTGCAAAACCATAGTTCTCAATAAGACCAAGTGTTCCCCTTTCCTTTGCTGTAACTTGTCTTCATTCAGGAGTAGATAATCTACCTCATCAGTACCTTCTGCTGACACAACTTTCAACACTCCTGCAGAAGTGCCAAACTTTGTCCATTTTTCTCATTTGCGGACTTTGAACTGATAAGGTAATCTTCTTTGGATATTTTAGGTCCTTCTTGAAAAACCATGTCTTGACATTATATTACATCTGAGCCAGATTCTAGAAAAGGAAAAGCAGTGCCTGAAACATCCAATGATGACCTTAAAACATGTAAAAACCCTAATGACCTAGTGGGAGGGTCCTTTGACCTGATTTTGACTGAAATTTGACCTGGAGATCTTTAAGTGAAAATAGACTATGGTAAAAAATGGTGTATTGAAGATCCAAAATCCAATGTACTTGATTTATGAAAAGAGCCTACAGAGATAGTTTTGACACCAGCAATGCTTGAGGGACTCAGGGAACATGGGAAAAAGGTTTTATGAAGGCAAGAAGGATGACAATGAGAGGTATAAGCCTATAATGAGTGTTTTAGGTGCAATAGGGTGGCTTTGGGAAGACCAACTTAGGAAAAGTGAAAAAAGTTTTTATAAGGATAATGAAGACAGTGAGATTTCTAAAACTCAAGATATTCAAGGAATATTGTTTTCAGAAATATATAAACATCCTATAGTCATCTAGAGATAGTGAAAAATACTAATGACTAACAGTGGCTCCACTTAGGGAGGGCATCTCATTTTAGGAGGTGTCAAAAACCTCAAAGTTCAGATCTATGATTTTGCAGATGACATGCCTTACATGTTTGTTGATTTCCCTCATTTTGCAATGTTGATATTGTTGCTGTTCTTGGAAGCTGTGATCTTTTAACATCTGAAAAAACATGATTGCTTCAACATCAACTCTACCTACCCATCATACTTTTCCTAACATTTTCTCTTCATTTGGGTGCATTTGGATTGGCAAACCCTAGACATCATTTTTCTTTTGAAAGCATAAAAACTATCTATGTCTACCCTTATGTCATCCAAAGGCTCAAATTAGACTGATGATCCCTTTTTATTCTCTAACTAATATACTAATCTGTCAAGGTTAAAAAATTTGACAGATTTTCATTATCTAAGCTATCAACATAAAATTTAAAACATGACGAAATCAAGGTTAGGTAGTTTGATTTGTCATGAGTTGTGGCATCTTGGACAAGTGACACACATATTTTATTTTTGTACAAGTAAAACTAGAAACTTGAGGGCTCATAATTTGGAGTTTGTCACCCATCCCTCTCATTTCTCTTTGGTTCATATTTAAGCTTTGGGAACCAAAATCTTTTCCTAAACTAGTCTACTTGATAAGCCAAGTTTAAATTATTTGGAAAATTTCCATTTTCTAACTTATCAATAGAAATTTAAAACATGTTCAATCATGGTTAGGCTGTATGACTGAACAAGACTTTCCTTTCGCAAAAGTAGTGGCATTTGGACTTGGACACTTTCAGACATATTATTTTTTGGTATGGGGCTTTACCTTTTCTTTTGATTTGCCCTCTTTTCTCTTTTTGGTCAAAACAATCTAAAACTAAATAGATGCTCATAGTGTTGAGCTTATTTTCACACCTATCTATCCTAATCTAACTTTGAAATTTCTTTTGTTCTAAATGATACAATAGTGCCAATGTAGCCAGTTAAGTAACAACAAAAACATGTAGACAACTTGACTACTTGTCAAAGGGAACAACAATATACCTTGATTATGTGTCTTCATAACCAAGGTTATCATATGTAGTGGCAACTTCTGATGTATTTGATTCTTGTAAAGAATCCATGTTCGGAAACTTGAACCAATCAAGACCTTCATGTAATCTACTATAGGATTAACAAAAGCATGATGTAAAATTTTTGCTTTTAGGCCTTTCGTGATTGGTTGGTCATCTGTATCCCAAATATTAACTCTGAAAACCTCATCTTCAGTATGGTTCTTGAAAGCACAATCATCCTCAGCCTGCAAGTTAAAAGGTAGTACAATTTCCTCTTGCTTAGGGGAAGGGAGAATTTCCAAGGATTCTTTAGGATCTCGGAAATTGTATGATTGAATTTGATAATTTAAAAGTTCAATGTTAGTTTCATAGTTTTCAACCACTATCTCCAGAAAATTTTTCTTAACTTCAAGATTAATTTTGCTTGAATTCAAAATGAAAAAGACAACTTTTAGGAAATCATCATCAAGCTAAAGTTCTAATAACTGATTTGAAATTTCACTATATAGAAGGTTTGTCACAAACCTTGTCATTTAGTTTAATCAGTCTGAGAAAAGGGTCACTGCATATTTACAACCATTCTGGAGTATTTACCAGTGGAGTCTTTAGGCTTACTGAGAGTAGTGGAGTCACCAGGTGGAAGATTTCAACTTTCTTGAGATAGGCTGCTGTCCACCATCAACAACCAGATATTCTGCAAGTCTCTAAGGTCTTCAGGTGGGGAACTTGCTTTATGGATAGGTATGCTAACAGTTGGATTTTTAGATCTAGGAGATTTCCTAAGGATGCTTTCATTATGATCCCTGAGTATGAAGGACAACGCGCAGTTGTTAGAGCCGTAATTGAGTCACTAGATGTAAGTAAGCCTCTGAAGATTTGGCAAGTAAATATTGGCTCAGAGGAACAACCAAAATTAGAAAATATAGGAGACTACTGGGATGATGATACGGTGGGTAAGGTCGTCGAGCTATTGACTAAATATCAGGAGTCGTTTCCTACAAAAATTTTTGAGTTGAAGGGGATAGTAGGAGATCTCGGGGTGATGAAGATCACCCTGAAACCGGATGCACAACCTGTGAAGCTATGCTATTATAGGCTAAAACCAAAATATAAGCAGAAAGTCAAAGAGGAATTGGAGAAAATGGTTTCTGCAGGGATCATAGAACCAGTGGAAGAATCAGATTGGGTAAGCCCTATGGTGGTGCAGGACAAGAAAACCAAGGGAGAAATAAGGATTTGTGTGGATCTATGAAAATTGAATGATGCTTGTGTACATGACCAACTCCTGACCCCATTTTTTGATGAAATATTGGAAAACATGGGAGGGCAGCAGGCCTATTCATTTACGAATGGCTTCTCAGGATCCCACCTGATAAGAATCGTGCTGAAGGACAAAATCAAGACAACCTTCACGACAGAGTGGGGATCCTTTTAGAACACCGTCATGCCATTTGGTTTGAAAAATGCTCTAGCTATCTTCTCACACATGGTTGTAGCCGCGTTTAAATAATATATCCATAAATTCCTAGAAGTATACTTTGATGACTGGAATTTATTTGGATTATTGAAGAAGCATGTGTCAAGTTTGCACCTGATGGTGGATACTTTCCAGAAGTATCGGATCTCACTCAATTTGAAAAAGTGTATATTTTGTGTCCCATTCAGTATCCTGTTAGGTCATATTGTTTGTCAGCAAATATTGATGGTGGATCTAGAAAAGATCACTGTTATTTTTAACCTGGAAGTACCCGCAATTGTAAAACACTTGCGCTCAATTTTGGGGCGTATAGGGTATTACCGAGAGTTCATTCAAGGCTACACGCTAATCACTGTGCCCATGGAGAAGTTGCTGAAGAAGGATGCCTCATTTTGCTGAGATGAAGACTGCCAAAAGAGCTTTTAATTTCTTAAGTAGAAGATGGTCACAACGCCCATATTGGTATTTTCAGACTGGACAAAGGAATTCCATGTACATGTCAATACCTCCTGCATCGCATTGGGAGTTGTCTTAGCATAGCCAGGAGCTGGGGAGATTAACCACCCTATTGCATTTGCAAGTAGGAAATTGTCAAGCGTAGATCATAACTACTCAACCACGGAGAGGGAATGATTAGCTATGGTCTATGCATTGCAGAAGTTTTGCCACTATCTATTGGGAGGCCACTTTAATATGTTTACTGATCACTCTGCTCTGAATTACTTGGTCAACAAGCCTATGTTGGGAGGGAAGATATGTAGATTGTTTTTTTTTTTTAATTTCAGGAATATGAATTTGAGGTCATTGTAAAACCTAGGAGACTGAATGCTGGGCCAGACCATCTGTCGCGCATTGAAATTGGAGAAGAGCCAACTAACCTGGAAGACAGGTTACCAGATACACAACTATTTTCCATAAAATTAGTCGATGATCACTTTGCCGATATTATTTAATTTTTTACCACTAGAAGTGCGCCCACGAAGTATATGCTGAAACAGAAGAAAGAGATGGTCACACGCGTAGCTGAATTTACTTTGATTGTTGGTCAACTGTACAAAATGGGTGTGGATGAAGTCCTAAGAATATATGTGTTGGAATTCGAGAGACATAATATATTATCTGAGGCTCATGGAGGGGTTGCAAGAGGCCACTATGTAGGGAAAGCAACTACTTAGAAGATTTTACAATCCAGATTATGGTGGCCCATGGTGCACAGTGACACACACGATTATTTATGCGCTTCTGATGTATGTCAAAGGATGGGGAGACCATCGCACAGAGATGAGATTCCCTCACACCCACAAATGACTTTGAAAGATCTTGACAAATGGGCCATTTATTTTTTCGGACCTATGGATCCTCTAGGAAGGAAGACAAGTGCATGCTACATAATCATTGTGACAGACTATGTGACCAGATGGGCTGAGGCTAATCCTGTGAAGGATTGTAGTGTAGAAACCACTGCACACTTCATTTTTGAGAGCATCTTGACTAGGTTTAGGTGCCCTAAGATTTTTATGAGTGATCGAGGTACACACTTTGTGAGTGAAACTATTCAAGATCTTACTTATGAATTCCAGATTCATCACTAGAAGAGTACACCGTATCACCCACAGGCGAATGGTGCGGTGAAGCTTTTAATAAGATATTAGAGACTGCACTCACTAAGATCTACAATGCTAATTGAAATGATTTGGATGTGCACATACATGCGATTCTTTGGGCATATAGAACCACGTTTAAGAAGTTGACAGGAAAGACACCTTTCAGAATGGTGTATGGGCATGAAGCTGTTATGCATATGGATTATATTGTCCCAAGTATGCGCATTGCATTGTTCACTAATATGGCTGAGCAGGATATTATGGAAGAATGTTTGTCAGAGTTGGTCGCACTTGAAGAAGATCGGTTCATTGCAGGGTTCCATCAACAGGTGAAAAAGGCGTGTGAAAAGGCTTGGTATGACAGACACATTAGACAGAAGGTCTTTAAAGAAGAGGATCTCATTTTTTTATATGACAGAAAGTTTGTGCACCACCAAAGGAAGTTAAAAATGCATTGCCTTAGACCGTATATTGTAAAGGAATTCACATAGGGAGGTGCAGTACGCGTGGCCACATTAAGCGAAGAAGACCTTCCTAGGTATATCAATGGAAGACAATTGAAACCATACTAGGATGAACCTCTCCCTGCACACACCAAATGCCTATATTTCTGGAAGTATGGGTCTGCGCAACAAGGATGGTGGATGCGCAGATAGGTGTGACGATCATGTAGTAGTTACGCTAGAAGGTTGAATTAGTCGCAGTGGTGCTAGAATATATCCGTTGGAACAATAAATATTGAAAAGAAAAATTTCTTACTGTTTGGAGGAGAAGCTAAACTGCATTTAATGAGGGGATTATGCCAAATTTGGGGTCGTTTTAGCATTTGTGAGGCTACATTAATGAGTAGAAAACCATTTAAGACACTCCTACGCTATAAATATGACCAGAAGTGTCGCATTAGTTCCTTTTGGTTTCTATGATTTATATGCGATTTGTGCTCTTTTCTCTCCATGTTTTGTCTGAAGCTTATGTCTGGCCTTGATCCAATATTTGAGGAGGAGTCGCACCATCGAGGTTTCGACCATCTCATTTCGCCAAGTACGAATGCCACTAAGGTCACACCTTCTACGACGCCGACCGAGGAGAGCCCTGCACAGGCTATTGAAAACCCTACGCTGGTCCAATCTAAGAAGGGGTAGTCCTCAGGGTCTCGAAAGTCACCATGCTAGAAGACCCTGAAGCCTCGATCAACCGCTGTAGAGCGCTAGAAGAAACCTATGGCTGAATTGCCCTAAAAAATCATGGAAGAGGATGTTGTGGAGATAGTCAATCCCATCTTGCGGTTGCCTGCATATGTAGCGCCACACAAATCATTGGTAAAGGTCCCAAAGGATTTAGATAAGGTTTGGTCCCATATCAACATGCCACTTATCCCAGAAGATGTGCCTATCGAAGAAGATATGTTCGCAAAGATCCCACTATTGAAGATGGAAGAATGGGACCTGGTAGACCAGGAAAAATTCCCTAAGATTGTGCCCTCCACGTACCTGGAAAAGATCCCATATGATGGTGGGGTGGTCAGAGTTGAGCCGAAGTGCTATGCGTTGGGCCTGCAGAAATGGGGGTTGCTCAAACTCTTGCACATTCCTCACTTTGGGCGCAGACCGATCAACGACATATGTGTGTGTTGGTTGCTCGCTCTGGTGCACGATGACTGCTTGTGGCTAGGAGGGCCGATTCTGATTAAAGATGCACTGATACATCGTATCACCAATTTTCTCGACCAGGGGGAGGACCCTGCAATGAATTTTGGAGGAAAAATCTAAGAGCGCAAAGTTGCTGAGGATGTCAAGGAGAAGTTCAAGGTCTCGCGCACTACTCGGGGTTTCTTGGTTCACGAAATAAATGATCCCGCAATCCATATTGGCATGTTGATCCTTGCATGCAAGGTGATGTGGAAGTTTCAGCCAAAGGAAGTTCAGGTCCATGTCATTGTGTTAGCTAGGAAATGCGAGAAGGGCATGCAATTTAACGGGGCCAAGTACCTATGTGCCAAATTTTTGGCCAGTGTGCATGAAGTCTAAGAAGAAGGCAAACATTTCTATTATTCTTGGTTGTTGCTCCGCATCAAGCTAATCGGATGGAGGATGCTGTAGGATACACAATTGCCTGACATTGAACCAGACCTGTGCGAAGCGGTGCGCTATGCCACCTTATGGAATTCCAAGATCCCCTCCAGAATCACAGAAAACAATATATTCTGGGTGCTATTTGACTCCGCCTTATTCCAGGAAATTCAGTTCAAGCTGCGGTTGTTGCCGACCCTTTATGAAAAATACAAGCATGTTGCAGATTTTAAAGCCAAATTTCATAGCATGCACATCCGCACAAAGGGCGTTGTGGAAGGAATATGGTATAAACTGCCATACCTGGTCACAAAGAACAACCTGGTGCGCATAATAGTAGAATAACCGCTGCATGGTTGGAGCCACGCACCACTGGGGGTGCCTCTTCGTCTATGCTGAAGACTCTGACCAAGCCACACACAACCAAGGACACTCAGTTGAAAGGCAAGGACACAGAGACAGAGCCCGAGCCTACCACGACGGGAGAAATGATTGATCTAGAGAAGGAAGCCGAGGAGAAAGATGGCCAAGGTACTAAGACCCCTGCGATGTTGACAACCAAAGGAACTAAGAGAGGTTCTCAGGCCTCTGTGGGCCTGCACAAAAATTTGAAGGGTTCCAAGCTGGTAAGAACAGAGAACCTCACCCTCACAGAAGACAAATTTAACGAAATTGAGAACATGGTCAAGTTTGCCACTGAGGACATTTGGAATGATATGGAAGCACAATACAATTCAGTTCTAGAGGGTGTACAACTGGGCCTTCAGAAGCTAAAAATTCAAGCGAGTGTGATTCAAGAGAGTGTGAAGAAAGCGAGCTTTTAAGAAGCGAGCGTGCCAACCTCCAGCCTCAGAAAAATAAGCACACAACCCATCAGCACAGTGCTACCATTAGACAACTGGATGATTAAGGTCTCAGGGCTTGCTATTACAGTCGAGCCGCATGCCCTGCAAGCCTGTGAAGAGGTTAGCATCGACCTGACAATGCTACCTGGAGGAAAAATACATTCTATCCATGCAATCATCTTGGATGAGTTGTAGTACCGGGAGGCCCATGCCTTCCAAGCCGCTGCTGAGTCTCAGCAGCAAGCTGTAGTGGTGCAAAAGGAGAAACATAATGCAGAGGAGGCGCACCAAGTAGCTAAGGATCAATGCGCCGCGTTAGAAGCTATGATTAATCGTTTGTGCGGTGACCTACCAGAGGTCACTGTCCCTGCCTCAACCACGCCAACATCAAAGCTGGAAAGCTTGGTCGTCACACTCAAAGCATCGCACACATATATCTAGACCGTCCACGCCAAATTTGAACAACAGATAGCCGAGCTGCAGATGAAGCTCCAACCAGAGACACAACCGAAGGTCCGAGCGTAACGCGCAAATGAAGTCAAGGCAACCATTAACAGTGTAGAAACAATAGTGGAAGAATGTGCTCCACTTATGGATGAGGCCATGGGTGTTTTGACTTTTGTTCAGAACGACCTAATGGTCCACTAGTTAAGGAATGAACTTAGAATTAAAGAACATCAATTTACAAAGATAAGAATGGTGACGTTGACATTGGTGACAACACAGAGGCTTGCCAGACTTCATGAAGGCAAGGCCATTTAGATGGATATTGAGGACCTGCGCTACCGCGAGCAGCTACTGGAGACATGGATGCAACCTTGGGGTGTGGAAGTCCTACAACTGTCACATAACCTTGACAACGCCCTCAAAATCTTGCAACAGACTCAACGTTGCATCAACCTGGCAATTGAGGGGCCAAAAATAGCCAAGTTGGTAGATGAATCATAGAGCGTCACCGTACAGAGCATTGAAGTCATCATGCCACTCAGGAGATCTGTCGACGCATTGAAGGCAAATACGAAGACGACCGCCCCACAGTGACCCAGGATGAGTCACGAGATTGCGTTGGGGGCTTGTTGGAACACGACCCCTTCAGGTACTTTTTTGGGTTAATTTTGTTTAAGACGTGATGCACACAGACGGTTAAAGGGGATTTGGGGTGGGTCAAAGTCCCTTAATTATTGTAAAGGGTTAAAGAGAAAAACCATGGTTTGAGACCATGGTATGTGTGCGTTTTTTATAATATAAATATGTAAGAGTCAAGCGAGGATGATATGATAGATATGAATGAATGAACTCTTGATTAGTTTTGTGTATCTTTGTTAGTCTGGGTTTTTGTCTAGGTAGAAAGGCTCCTGCTGGTTGTATGCACGGAGACCTAAGTCCTGAGATGTTTGCGGACTCTGCTATTGTGTGCGTAGAAATATAGATTGTACTGAATTGCAAATATATTAATAAAAAAGGCATTTTTGATGAAGTCAGATTCTTATGTGATTTACTGTTTATATTATCTATTATTCGCTGTCAATCTGAATCTACTCTGTTGTTCCGTATTTACTTCTGTAAATGGTTAATTGCATCTATGCACAAGTATTATTCTATGTTATATAAGTAGATTTGAATGAAGTACACTTAGCTATTGTGCACAAAATATATTGAAGTAATTTGTGACAATTTGTGAAAGAGTTGAATCTGTCTACCCCTGACTGTGCATGTGCAAATATGTTATATTATCTGCAGTAAGTTTGATTATATATACCACATTAAAATCTCCTTCAGGGTGTGGAAACTTGGTTCCAGAACCCCCCCATACTCCTTCGGGTGATACTTTGGTCTATGCAAGCAAATCACTGCCGAAAGGGCCAGTAGTTGGAGAGTTTTGTTGGTTGCGCGATAACTCTGAATCTGGGTTAGGACCCCTTAAGCCAACACCTATTATGATAATTTATATGCTACATTATAATATCAAGTTATATTAAGGCACTATTGTTTGATATTTAGCTAATTCAATTCATGGTAAACAAAGATACCCTAATATCGGAATTCGTAATATGTAGAGTTTATGACTCTTCAATATTTCACTAGCTAGTATCCTTATCCCTAATTCTAAAATATTTGCAACAAATATTTATGAAGTAGTTGTTGAATAGGTATTCACAATATATTTAAGGATGTTTCGATTTCCCTAATAGAGCCACTTTATCTTAAACATAATTAATATTATTATTGTACTTATCTCCAAATTGAAGAAAATTCCATCATTATTCAAATTTATCTTAAGGGTCAACACTCTCATAGATCTACTCTCAAATTGGATTATTAAGGGTTTGTTCTCATCAACTAAGGTTAAATGCTTGCCATCACACACCTTTGACTATTGTATAGGAAAATTGCATAAATAAGAGCCTTGATTGAAAGAGAATTTCATTTTTTTATATTTATTTTATAATTTGTCGTAAATATTATTGTCAATCTAGAGATCCTACAATTTTTTTGCTTTAGATATAGCTGGCATGTCAGGTGGATTGGTCATGGGTTGGAGCTCGATTTTTTTCCACTATAGCCTTCAATGCTCCTCAATCTTCTATTTTTGTTAATCGAGAACAAAAAATATGTTTTTTGGTTCAATATAATCAACATATATGTTCCATATTTTGATACAAAAAAATTAAGGGAACAATTGGATGTTGTAGGAGTGTTATATGATCCCTTTCTAATTGTCGGGGGAGATTTAAATCGTAATTTGTCTCACAGGGAAATATGGGGCACCACGTTTGGGCCAAATCCCCTTTTTGAAAAAAATCACCTTTTGGACCTTGAACTAGTCAAGCTGACACCTAGTTGGAGGAGCTATTGAACCAATGAGGAAGTAGTGGCTAAAATATTGGACATACTCTTGGTCAGTGATATATGGCTAGGAGGCATTCATTCTTTGAAGACGTGGTTGTCATTAGGAGGTCTTTAAAATTATCTTCCTATTATCCTTCATATTGAATCTGATAGTATTAAACATCCCCCCCCTTCAAATTCAACTAAGTCTAGTTTGTTTTGGAGAAATTTTGATGCATGGTGAATCAATAGTGTATACCCCTCTTTTGGCATCCTCCCAATCTTTAATGATGCAATTCACAAAAAAAGTTGAGAAGGGCGTGTGTAACGTCATTAAAGTGGGCTAAGGACTACAAAGACAAAGCTAAAGTAGATTTTAAGGATATTGAAGATTATATTTCACCTTTTCATCAAGAGAAATCCACTACTTACCTAGATGGTCTAGACATATCACAACTCTAGGCCTTGGAGGATATCAAGCAATATTTTCTAAAAAATGAGGAGTTGTAGTGAAGAATGAAAAGATAGGCCATTTGGATAAAGCAAGGGGAAAATAACACAAAATCCTTCCATAACTAAGATAAGTACAAGACAAATTTAAACTCCATATGGAATATTCATTCAAATAAAGGGATTTTAAACTCATTCTTTGATATAACACATGAAGGAATAAGGTTCTTCATCTCTATTTTTAAGTATCCCACAAGATATTTCATTTAAAAGATTTTGGAAGTTGTTAACTTCTTCCCCTCAATGAATTTAGAAGAAATGAATATGAAATTGGTGGTTGAAGTATCATTAGCCAAGGTCTTATATGCTCTTTCTACTATGCAGAAAGTTCCTAGGGCTAGATGACATTCCCAGTGAATTCTACACTAGTTTTCATGATATAAACAAAACTGATATTTTGTTCACAATCAAGGAATCTTAGAGCTATAAAAAAGTACTAGGATCCCTCAATAAGGCGCACATTGCTCTCATCCAAAAGAATCATGATGGTAGCTCCTTTGCAAATTTTAGGCCCATTCATGATGCAATGCAATTTACAAGATTATTATAAAGGTAATTGATATTCACTTAAAGCGTATCCTTAGTGAAGTCATATCATAATAACAATTTAGTTTCCTACAAGGTAAAAATTTATGTGACACCGAGGCCATTTCTCAAGAAACTATTCACACTATTAAGACTGCAAAGAAGGAATCAATTGCTCTTAAGATTGGTTTGTCCAAAGCTTATGACATGGTTAGTTGGATTTTTTAAGACTAGTTCTACGCAAGATGAATTTTGTTCTTCTAGTGGTTAATTGGATCCCGGGTTACCTCCAATCAAACTCTTTCTCCATGCTCATAAATGGTCCCCCCTCTTGTTTCATTGGAGCCAAATGAGGACTAAAGCAAGGATTCCCTCTATCCCCAATCCCATTTTCTATTGTAGTAGAAACTCCAAGAAAACTCATTGATGCTGAAAAAATGAATGATACTTTCTCTAGAGTTGAGGACGCCTCCATGAAGTTATCTCACACATACTTTTCAAGGATGATGTTCTTTGTTTCATAGATGGTGTTAGAGTCCTATAATTTACAGTATCACAAGGTGACTAGATATTTCTTCCTTGTAGATTTTCATATTGTATATATATTTCAATATTCAAAATATTTCCAAAGAATAGAAAAAGAAACAAAAAAGAAGAAGAAAAAGAGGGTGTAAAAAATGAAAAGAAGACCCCACAAAAAATGAATAAGCTTTGAAAGTGCTGCAAATCAAAATGCCACTACTCTTTAGAAAGGTATGTTCAATCATACAATTTAAGCACAATTGAACAATTTTGAATTTTTTCTGATAGGTTAGAAAATGAAGATTTGCCAAACTGTTTAACCTTGGCTTATCAGTGGATAAGTAGAAAATTAAATTGGTTCAAAAACTTAATTTGAACCAATAGGAGAAATAAGGGATAGGGGTTAGGTTAGAATTTCAAAATAAAAATGTTCAGGGTCTGCAAGTCTAAATGCGCCCTACAAAGGAAAAAAAAATGTTAGATGAATAGTTTGGGTAGGTAGAAAGGTCAGGAAGAAAGAATGAAAGGAAAAGGTGAAATTTATTCCACCAGGTACAACAGTAAAATCTCATTTTTTCCTATGATGGAAGTGTTGGCTCGTGGTTCTTAGGAACGGATAAGGCAACATTAGATTTAAGAAAATGAGGAGTGGGAGCTGCTAAAGTGAAAGCCAAGCACTTCAAGCGCGGGTTGGGCAGACACCCACAGTGAAAAGAAGAAAGAGATCTTACCACCTACCTTTTCGCATCACCAACCTTTCCGCTCATTGCAAATTGCACATCACAGATCTTAACCTTTACCCTCCATTCCTCATAAAAAAACTCCCCGACCTGCGATTTGTGATATAAGTTGGGTCCCACCTTCTTTACGCATCACCTCCACTCATCACACTTCACACTTCGCAAGTTTTAACATTTACCTCCCCGCTGCTCATAACAAAAACACCGATTTTCAATCTGTGGGCGGGCCCACTTCCTTACCACGTCACCTCCGCTCTTCGCACTTCGCACTTCGCAAGTTTTAACGTTTACCTCCCCACTGCTCATAACAAAAACACCGATTTGCGATCTGTGAGCGGGCCCAATTCCTTACCACCTCTCCTCCGCTCATCACACTTCACACTTTTACTTACCTTTTTACATTCCTGTCTGCCGCTTCTAACCCCCGATTGCGATAACAAATGAGACCCATTTCCTTGCCCCGTCAGCACCACTATCGCAAATGTTATGACTTACCTCATTTTCCGGATCCCTGATTTTGCGATTTACGATAATTTAAAATCTTGCGATTGCGATATATCACATTGTAAATTCCACCCGCAACCTTTATACCATTGACCCCTTACTTTCCTTTTCGCATCGCAAGTTCGCAAACATTCCATTCATAACTTAATTTCTGAATCCTATAAACATCTCGATGCGATATCGGTGGGACCCAATTGCATATCACAATTCACAAGCTTAGGAGGATAAGCGCTAAAGAATTATGTTGGAGCACCGAAGTGTGAAGTGCGATAATGGAGCAGATGCGATGCGGGTCAATGTTGAAGCCTTAAAGATTTCAAATCCGGGTGTATGAGGTTTTTATGTTGTTTTATGAAGAAAAGGGATAAACACGACAAAAGGACTTGGGTAGAATAAGACCCGAAAAATGAGCAAAGGTCAGAGTAAGCTGAATGTCATGGTAATAAGGATATAGACACCATGGGTTGAGTCAGGAAAAGGGCGTTTGTACATAACTATTATGATATACCAATAGAAACGAAAAAGGAAGTAGACACATCAGCACATCCACCGATTGATTAGAAGTTCCAACATTGCATCATCTTTAATGATCCAGCAGAGGCGGCCCAAAAAGTAGAGCCAAATGTCAGAGCCACCCAACGTTGCCTCTTCGTGACCACCTCAGCCACCTTCAATCTACTTTTGGATTCGTGAAGAGTTGCCAAAGTTTTTTGAACTCATGAAAAGCCGCCTGAGTTAATTCTACAGGCGGTGTTTTGTCAGAGATTTTTTTGTTCAGGCCTTGCATGGCCACACTTGTTTGGTTTTAGTTTAATTGCAATTAATGAATCTTTCCGAAGTAAGTTATGGAAACTAATGCAATTGTTAGTTAAATACTACATTTGTTGGCAGTAAGAATTTTGGTTGGGAGATAGGACCCTGTATCATAAGAAGTTTTGTATTGGAGCACTGTCGTTTTTTGAGCTGGGCATCAATAATAAGAGACCGTTCACAAGATTCTTGATCTATGTTAATGGTGATGTTTTCCTCTCTGTGTTAATGTTTTCTTTGTCTTTCATGCTGTGCATTGATTTATCTGGTTGTAAAACATAAATTTTAGATTAATATTTTCTTAGAGAGCACCTTAATTCTGTCTATGTTTACTATCTTAATGTTTTCTTCTAAAGTATAGTTAAATAATTCTCAATTTCTCTTTAGCTATTACTGAACTCACTGCGTTCTTCCATTTCATAATTCACACTGCCAGTAAGATCCAGGCTGCATAGTTAGCTTGCCCTGTGAATTCCCTCAAAAAGTTGATGCACAATCTAGCCTTTTCTGACTCTATAGCCCAATGGATTAGCCTTTGCAGATCTTCTCATCCAACCAAAAAAATCAATCAAAACAACCAATACCACCATCACTGTAACTAGCCTAATATCAACATTTATAACTATCAAGCTAAATCATAAAAACAGAGAGAGCCCTCTCTGAGTTTAGGAAGGCTAGGTCCTGGATTCCAAAGCGTTTTGATGTTGTCCTCTATCGTTTATTCTATTCTTGCCAATCTTATAAATTATAGGGCCACAACATAATGGCGACCATACTAGAGATTTATTGAAAAAGCATGACATTTCATCAGAACTCAGAAACCCCAGTCAAAATATTATATGATTCAAGTATTTTTGAAAGATTGGGTTTTCAGCTGTGTTGCAAATATTCACCCTGTTTGTGATCCAAGTATAAATTTTGGCTCCCAGAATAATCTTTACCAGATCTCATCTTGACCCAAATCCTCCTGCAATAGTTGACAATCCAGAGATAATCCTAAGAAAAACCCCCAGAGCTGAGAGTCAAACTGGTGATAAATCCCTTCACAGAGCAAGTTCCCTCCTTGGAAATCTTGTAACCTTGTAGGACATCCAGTTCGATTTACATTTTGAAAAAAGATTATTCAGGACCAAATATCAGAATTGGATAGCCCATACATTTTTAGACCCATCTATCCTACAAAAAAGTCTAGTTGGAGAAACCTCCACATCCACCCAAGCTGACCTATTAGATTCTCCAACATTTCGACTCCCTTCAAGATCTGGTAGCAGGTTTCACCTCAGCTATCGATGATTCTTACCTCCAACAATATGTAGAGTTATCTTCTCTTACTACATCAGCTCCCTATGTTATTTCCAAGTCTGCTCATCCTCAGTCAACCTGTCCAGGTGTGTCTACAACCCCTACCACTTCTTTGAAAATTTCCCACTAGAGTGCCCAAACCTCCACTCATACACCCACTGGCCACCTTCCTTCATTTAATCCTCCACCTCCTATTGTCAACCCCCCTTGGGTTCCCCTATCACCAATCATGATAGCCTGGTATGATCCATTGGTTTTTCCACCACCTGTGGTGCCTATGCCACATGATTATCAATCCAAAAGCCCACAATTTGATTGAACTGGTCCTACAACTGCTAAACAACATGTTAATAAAATGAATGACTGTTTTGACCTTCAAGATATAGATGATGAAAGTATCAAGTTGAGGATGTTTTCTCAAAGTTTTGGAGGAGAAGTAAGAAAATGGTTTAAGGGATTTACTCCAAATAGTGTCCATGACCTCCCTGCCTTACACCAGCTATTCATAAATAGATGGTAAGTTAAAAAAAACCCTCTTCAAATCCTGTCAGAATATGAAAAAATCAAGAGGAATGTGGGAGAGAGTGTCCAAGACTACTGCGTCAGGTTTAACAGTGTATAAATCGCACTCCCCACTCACATGAAACCCCCACAAGGCTTAGCCCTGATGAAATTCCCAGATGGTTTCGATCCAGAAATGGCTTATCGGCTTCGATAAAGAGATCCTGCTACATTAGAAGAAATGCATAGGGGTGCAGTAAGTGTAGAAGCCAACTTGATTGCAAAGAGGGCTAGAATGAGGAATGAGAAGAGAGTCACTATAAGGGAGGATCCTGCAGCTTCCACTTCTGATGCTAAGATTGATAACCTAGTGAGGACTATGGAGAGAGTGATGGATAGGATCGACCTGAATGAGAGATCTATCCCTAGGGATAATCAACCTGCTCCTCAAAATAGAAACCAAAATATTAGAAGAAACCCCCCTCAAATAATACAGAGAGAACAGAGAGGCCCTGACCAAAAAATTAGGCCTCCATTCTAAGAGAATTATGTCGATGAAGATGAGGAAGTGGTTGAAGAATTAGAATAAATTTAGATTAATTTAATGGGAATCAATGAAGAGGATTATGTTTTCCTTACTAAAGAAGAGAAAGCTTTATTTTCTCTGACTCAAACCGAACTAGAATTTGAAGAGTCTGAGGATTATAAACAAGGGTTTGAGAATGCCATCATGGAGGTACATATACAATATAACCTCAGAAGCAGGAAATACTCTGACAATTCCAAGAAAAAGAGTTCTGAAAATTCTGCTAAAAAAGCCCTAGAAATTGAGCCCAAGAAAACAACAAGAAGTTCAGAGAAATTTGCTAACATCCCAGGAAAGAATGATATAGAAAGAAACACTAGTAAACCAACTATCAGCCCTGGAAAAATTGTTCAAGATGATACCCCTACCACAAGTCAACAATATGAAATTGCTGCTAATATAGTACCTGAGAAGACAGATTGTTCAAATCTGCCCAAAAATCATACACCATTCAACATTGAGAACGAAATTGCTAAGATAAAAATCTCAATTCCTCTCACTGAATTGGTAAACAAGGAGGTATATAGCTCCCAAATCCTAAAGGTGCTAAACAGAGGAGAAATTATGGACACTGTCAATCTGAATGATGATAAACCTGAACTTATGTTTGGGCCAGAAGTAGATGGTAAATCCCAGGAGGGAGGTGTTCCCACATTTTATATTAATCTGAATGTTCATGATAAAATCCTCCATAATGCTATGTTAGATTCAGGTGCATCACATAATCTTATGCCAAAGGATGTTATGGAGAAACTTGGCCTTGAGGTAACTAGACCCTACAAAGATTTGTACTCGTTTGACTCCAGCAAGGTCAAATGTCTAGGTGTCATCAAAGATCTTTGTATTAATTTAGCTCAGATACCAGCAAAGAGTCTAGTGATGGATATAGTGGTGGCTGACATCCCTCCTAAGTATGGCATGCTTTTATCATGCTCATGGGGAGCCAAGATACAAGGGACCCTCCAGATGGAATGAATTATGCTACTATACCAGTGTTTGGCCAACAAAGAAGACTATATAGGGAAAATTTAATGAAATACATGGTGAGCAGTCAAGAAAATCCACTACCCCCTTTATTCTATTCATTCTGACTTAGAATCATTCATTTTTTACAATGATGAAGACATTAATGAACAAGTAGCTGGAGAAGAAAAGGACCAGGATGGAGAACAAGCAGACCAAATGGAAATTGTACAACAGAAGTATGAATCTGAACCTTTTTGGAACATGAGTTTTGATGGCTCTTGTGGGAAAGCAGGTTCAAGAGTAGGGGTGTGGGTCTACAATATTGGGAATAACCACGCAGAGGGTCATTCTTACAAACTAAATTTTCAGTGCACCAATACCATAGCAGAATATGAGGCGCTCCTTTTGGGTTTACAACTGCTGAAAATATTAGGAGCCAAAATAATTTTCGTTCACGGGGACTCCGAGTTGGTTATTAGAAAAATCAAGGGAGAATATTCAACCAAACATCCTAGATTGAGAGCATACAAAAATGATGTCCTTGACCTTATAAAAACATTTGAAGAATATGATATTGCTGCAATTCCAAGGAATCAAAATATCCTTGCCAATGGTTTAGAATTTTCAGCCAACACTTGTAAATTACCTCATCCCAACAAGTAGTATACAATGCAGATTAAACATCGCCCAATAGTCCCTGATAATATGAGATATTGGCAAGTCTTTGGAAATGACAAACATATTGAAAATTTATTGCAATCTAAAGGCGAGTTTGAAGATTCCAGCTTGGACCTAGATTGTGAAGAAGATTATCCCACTGAAGAACAAATGTGCAGGGATGAACCTCCTCATAATTTTGATATTAATATTTCAGGAAATGAAGATTTACATACGACAGAGATACATAAATACCTAGAAAAAGAATAGTTTGAATTACTCCAATTCAAAGATAACATCCTGCCTAGAGGACTTGTCTCTTTGGAGGAACTATTATGACGTGGCCAGAAAACCAAAGATGGAACCTATAGAAGCAAACATTGAGGAGTGCAATCTAGGCAGTGAGCAGGATCCTAAGATGATAAAGTTATCAAATACACTGCCAGTGACTACAAAACATAAATACAATGATTTTTTTAAGGAGTTCATTGATGTGTTTGCTTGGAGCTATGAAGACCTAAAATCTTATGATACTAATATTATCCGGGACAAGATTCCAGTCAAGGAGAACTAGAAGCCTTTCAAATAGAAACTGCACAGGATAAATCCTGTCCTAATGCCCTTGGTTGAGAAGGAGATCAAGAAGATGTATGATGCCAAAATAATAGTCCCAATTAGATACTCTGAATGGGTTTCCAGTATTGTACTTGTAAGAAAAAAAACATGTGAGATCAAACTTTGCATTGACTTTAGAAATTTGAACAAGGTATCACTTAAAGACAACTACCCTTTACCAAAGATGGATCACATATTGCAAAGGGTAGTGGGTTCCATAAGGATCTCTTTTCTAGTTGGTTTTTCAGGGTATAATCAAGTGCTGGTACATCTTGATAATCAACACAAAACATCTTTTACTACTCCTTGGGGGACCTTCATGTATGTGAAAATGCCTTTTGGATTAATTAATGCTAGTGCCACTTTCCAGAGAGTGATGGACATTGATTTTTTATAAGAAATCAGCCTTTTCATTTTGATCTACCTCGATGATATTACAATATATTCAAAAAATGATGAAGAACATTTGGCCCATTTGAGAAGAGTTTTCGAAAAGTGCAGAAGGTACAGACTCTCTCTGAATCCCAAGAAATCATTATTTGATCTTGAAGAAGGGAAGCTTTTGGGCCATATTATATCTTAAGAAGGAATTAAAATTGATCCCAGCAGGATTGAGGGTATACTTCAAATCGGTCATCCCAAGAATATCAAAGAGCTTCAATCTTTCATTGGAAAGATAATTTTTTTAAGAAGGTTTATACCAAACCTTGCAGAAATGTTGAGAAACATCACCAACATGCTCAAAGGAGATTTAGGAGTTAAATGGAGCATGGAGGCGAATCATTCCTTTGACTTGGTAATGCAGGCACTCACTAAAGTACCAGTTCTGATCAGCCAATATTTCACCAAGGATTTTAAGTTTTTTCCTTTGCATCAGAACACACTATTGCTGCTGTATTACTACAGAAAAACAAGGAGGGACAAGAACAACCCATAGCATTTTTCAACCAAGCTTTGAGAGATGCACCTCTAAAGTATATTATCATGGAAAAGTAGGCCTTTTCTTTGGTCAAGGAACTGAAATATTTCAGAGTCTACATCCTACATTAACACATCATTGCCTTTGTGCCCAACACAATTGTCAAAGACATCCTAATGGAGGATCCTGATGGAAAGAGAGGAAAATGGATTGTTGTAATCCTGGAATATGATTTAGAGATCAGGCCCACCAAACTAATCAAGGGACAGGGATTAGCCAAATTGATGGCTGAAACCAATTTTCGAGAACTAGATATCAACACGATCCATTCACTGGATGAACAAGAGGAGCTGGCATCATTGGATGAACAAGAGGAGCTGGCATCATTGGATGAACAAGAGGAGCTGGCGACTCCACCTATTGAGGAAGCATTCTTGAATTCTCCCTAGTACGTAGATATATTACATGTTCTATTTAATTTAAATGCTCCTCCTGGTTTGTCCAAAACAAAAGCTAGATTCTTGAAATTGAAGGCTGTAAAATTTTGCATCTTAGAAAATTTCTTGTACAAGAAAGATTTTGGGGGCATATTGCTTAAATGTTTTCTTAAGGAAGATGCAGATAGGGTTATGAAAGAATTCAATGAAGGGGATTATGGAGGTCATCTCTACTGGAAAACCACTACTAACAATGTCCTTAGAGCTAGTTTCTATTGGCCTACTCTTTTCCCATAAATCCATAAATGGTAGCCACCTGTCACAAATGTCAAATTTTTAAAGGGAAAAGAAAGTTGTTGCCTTTGCCCTTACAACCAATCTCTATTGAGGCTCCTTTTCAACAATGGGGTTTAGACTTCATTGGAGAAATCCACCCCTCATCCTCTACCCAACATAAATGGATCCTAACTGCCACATACTATTTTACCAAATGGATAGAAGCCATCCCTTCCAGAACTGCTACTGACTCAATGATTATCAAATTCCTTGAAACCAATATCCTGTCTAGATTTGGTTGTCCTAGAAAAATCATCACAGACAACGCTGCTGCTTTTAAGTCCAATAAAATGGTGGATTTTTTCCATAAGTATCACATTTCTTTGGGGCATTCAACAACTTATTACCCTCAAGGTAATGGAATAGCTGAATCCTCCAACACAAGTTTGGTTAATATCATTAAGAAGTTGCTGGAAGGAAATAAGAAATCTTGGCATAACAAATTGGTGCATGCAGTGTGGGCTGACAAACTGAAAACTAAGAAATCAATTGTCATGTCACCATATCAGTTGGTCTATGGGATGGATGCAATTTTCCCCACATCATTAGGAGTGCCAACCATGAAAATCATTCAAGAGGTACAGGCTGAAGAAAATTATGTACAAAGAAGGATAAACTGAGTTACAACAGTCCAAAGAAGAAGTTTACAACATAACTCAGGTTGTGCAAGAAAATATAAAGAAGATATTTGACAAAAGAACGAAGGCAAATGATTTCAAGATTGGAGATAAAGTACTGAAATGGGATTCCAGAAGAGAAGATAAAGGTAAGCTTGGCAAGCTTGACAACCTGTGGAAGGGCCCATATATTGTTCATTCTTTCAGGGGGAATAATGCATTTTTTCTGCAGGAGATGGATGGAACAGAGCTGTCTGGAGGTCCTGTCAATGGCAGGATTTTGAAGCATTACTTCTCCTAAATACAAAGAAATTTCCCACTCCATTGTAAATACCCCAATTTTTGGTTCAGATTCTTTTGAAGGATACCTTTTTGTGCGGAAAAAATAAAAGAAACAGTTCATAAAAACATCAAGAGAAGATTCATGGAAAATATTGCAAAGAAGAGTATACAAGGCTACTGGTCTTAGTGTTCTTGACACTTCCCTAAGAAGAAGTGCCATCCCCAGTTGGAGCCATTGTTAGAGTCCTATAATTTACAGTATCACAAGGTGACTAGATATTTCTTCCTTGCAGATTTTCATATTGTATATATATTTCAATATTCAAAACATTTCCAAAGAATAGAAAAAGAAACAAAAAAGAAGAAGAAAAAGAGGGTGTAAAAAAGGAAAAGAAGACCCCACAAAAAATGAATAAGCTCTGAAAGTGCTGCAAATCAAAATGCCTCTACTCTTTAGAAAGGTATGTTGAATCATACAATTTAAGCATGTTTGAAAAATTTTGAATTTTTGCTGATAGGTTACAAAATGAAGATTTTCCAAACTGTTTAACCTTGGCTTATTAGTAGATAGGAAGAAAATGAAATTGGTTCAACAACTTAATCTGAACCAATAGGAGAAATAAGGGATAGGGGTTAGGTTAGAATTTCAAAAGAAAAACATTCAGGGTTTGCACGTCTAAATGCACCCTACAAAGGAAAAAAATGTTAGATGAGTAGTTTGGGTAGGTAGAAAGGTCAAGGAGAAAGAATGAAAGGAAAAGGTGAAATTTATTCCACCAGGTACAACATTAAAATCTCATTTTTTCCTATGATGGAAGTGTTGGCTTGTGGTTATTAGGAACGGATAAGGCAACATCAGAGTTAAGAAAATGAGGAGTGGGAGCGCCTAAAGTGAAAGCGAAGCACTTCAAGCGCGGTTCGGGCAGACACCCTGCAGTCAAAAGAAGAAAGAGCTCTTACCACCTACCTTTTCACATCACCAACCTTTTTGCTCGTCGCAAATCGCACATCACATATCTTAACCTTTACCCTCCATTCCTCATAACAAAACTCCCCAACTTGCGATTTTCGATAGAAGTTGGGTCCCACCTTCTTGCCACGTCACCTCCGCTCATCACACTTCGCGTTTCGAAAGTTTTAACGTTTACCTCCCCGCTGCTCATAACAAAAACGTCGATTTGCGATTTGCAGGAGGGCCCACTTCCTTACCACATTAGCTCTGCTCATCACACTTTGCAATTTTTAACGTTTACCTCCTCGCTACTCATAACAAAAACATCGATTTGCGATCTGCGAGCGGGCCTAATTCCTTACGACGTCACCTCCGCTCATCACACTTCGCACTTCACAAGTTTTAATGTTTACCCCCTCGCTGCTCATAATAAAAACGCCGATTTGCAATCTGTGGGCGGGCCCACTTCCTTACCATGTCACCTCCGCTCATCGCACTTTGCACTTCACAAGTTTTAACGTTTACCTCCCCGTTGCTCATAACAAAAATGTCGATTTGCGATCTGTGGGCGCGCCCACTTCCTTACTACATCACCTCCGCTCATTGCACTTCGCACTTTTACTTACCTTTTCACATTCCCGTCTACCACTTCTAACTCCCGATTGCAATAACAAATGAGACCCATTTCCCTGCCCTGTCATCACTGCTATCACATGTCGCAAATGTTATGACTTACCTCATTTTCCCGATCCCTAATTTTGTGATTTGTGATAATTTAAAATCTTGTGATTGTGATATATCACATCACAAATTCCACCCGCAACCTTTATCCCATTGACCCCTTCCTTTCCTTTTCGCATTGCAAGTTCGCAAATATTCCATTCATAACTTAATTGCCAAATACTATAAACTTCCCGATGCGATATCGGTGGGACTCAATCACATATCGCAATTCGCAAGCTCAGGAGGATAAGTGCTAAAGAATTATGTTGGAGCACCGAAGTGCGAAGTATGATAATGGAGCGGATGCGATGCGGGTCAATGTTGAAGCCTAAAAGATTTCAAATCCAAGTGTATGAGGTTTTTACGTTGTTTTATGAAGAAAAGGCTAAAAACTACAAAAGGACTTGGGTAGAATAAGACCCGACAAAGAGAAAAGGGCAGAGTAAGCTGAACGTCGTGTTAATAAGGAGATAGACACCATGGGTCGAGTCAGGCAAAGGGTGTTTGTACAGAACTGTTATGATATACCAGTAGAAACGGAAAAGGCAGTAGACACATCAACACAACCACCAATAGATTAGAAGTGCCAGCATTGCATCATATTTAATGATCCAACAGAGGCGGCCCAAAAAGTAGAGCCAAATTTCAGAGCCACCCAATGTTGCCTCTTCGTGACCACCTTAGCCACCTTCAACCTACTTTTGGATTCGCGAAGAGCTGCCAAAGTTTTTTAAACTCATGAAAAGCCGCCCGAGTTAACTCTGCAGGTGGTGTTTTGTCAAAGATTTGTTTTGTTCGCGCCTTGCATGGCCACACTTGTCTGGTTTTAGTTTAATTGTAATTAATGAAGCTTTTCGAAGTAAGTTAGGGAAACCGATGCAATTGTTAGTTAAATACTGAATACATTGGCAGTAAGAATGTTGGTTGGGATATATGACCCTGTATTGTAAGAAGTTCTGTATTGGAGCACTGTCATTTTTTGAGCTGGGCATTAATAATAAGAGACCGTTCATAGGATTCTTGAGCTATGTTAATGGTGATGTTTTCCTCTCCGTGTTAATGTTTTCTCTGAATTTCATGTTGTGCATCAATTTATCTGATTGTAAAACATAAATTTTAGATTAAGGTTTGCTAAGAGAGCACCTTAATTCTGTTTGTGCTTACTATCTTAATGTTTTCTTCTGAAGTATAGTTAAAGAATTATTAATTTCTCTTTAGCTATTACTGAACTCATTGCATTCTTCCATTTCATAATTCACACTGCTGGTAAGATCCAGGCTGCGTAGTTAGCTTTCCCTGTGAATGCCCTAAAAAAGTTGATGCACAATCTAGCCTTTTCTGACTCCATAGGCCAATGGATTAGCCTCTGCAGACTTTCTCATCCAACGAACAAAATCAATCAAAACAACCAATACCACCATCACTGTAACTAGCCTAATATCAGAATTTATAACTATCAAGCTAAATCATAAAAACAGAGAGAGCCTTCTCTGAGTCTAGGAAGGCCAGGTACTGGATTCCAAAGTGGTTTGATGTTGTCCTCTATCGTTTATACTTTCCAATCTTATAAATTATAGGGCCACAATAGATGGATCCTTGGGGCGCATTTGATAATTAAATCCATCCTGTTGTGCTTCTACACTGCCATAGGTATGGAAGTAAATCCAAAAATTTCATGCTTGTTACACTCCTATTTTCTTGATCCATGCGTGTATCACATGGGTGGTTTTTTCAACTTCCATTAAAGATAGTTGGATATGGGTTTCAAATACTTGGGTTTCCACCTAAAGCCAAATGATTACATGAACTTGGAATAGTCTTGACTTCTAAGAGAAAAATGAAAGCTCACATCACTTTGTGGGCAAATAATTTCTTGTCAAGAGGGGGCAAGGTTGAGCCTATTAAAATATGTCTTGGAAAGCATACCTTTCTACTTGAAGTAGATTGCACTTGTTCCAAAATCCACACTATCCAAGATTAAAAAGCTAAGTTTTTACTTTTTATGGAGTTTCTAGGGATTGTGCTATTTCACTTGCCAAGTGGGACACAATTTCTTCCTCCAAGTCTTTGGGCAAGTGGGGATTAAAGAATATTTCCCTCTTCTCCAAAGCATTGGATGCTATAAGCCTTTAGAGGTTGTCACAAAACGAAGCTCTCTAGGGATGTGTTATGAAGTCTAAAATTTTGAAACATCTTTCAATTGTAGATTAGCTTAGATATCCAAAAAAATCTTCCAAATGGGCCATTTGTATGGAAGACCTTAGTAGATTCATTCGTGCTCATTGGAAACTGGGTGGCCTGGAAAGTAGGGAATGCAAAGAGTAACAAAATAAGTGAAGATCCAAGAGTTTGTGCTATAGATCATTATAGGCTCTCCGAGAATCTTAGAAAGACTTCAAATGATGCTAACCTTTTCTTACTAGTTAATGCAAAGGCTAGGGACCTTTAACCATTGGGTTAAGTTGGTTGGAAATCTCCCAAATTCCTAGGGCTAGACGATTGCCTAGCAGAGGATCATTGACTTTTGTAGACTGGTTGACTTAATGCTATATTATTCTTCACGAAGATGGCACAAATTCTATGGCTGGGTAAAAAAATCTGATGAGCGATGACTATGTAGCAAAACTTGGATACAAATGCTGGTGTGAGGAATCTTTCATTGGCGAATCTCAATGGTGGTGGCCTCAATTATGGAAGGTCCATGCACCACTGCTTAAGTGTAAAATATGCTTTTGGATTGCAACTAATAACATATTATTATCTTGGGGAAATTGTCTTAAGTAGGACTGGTGTGGACCGAGCTAGTGTCCACTCTACAAAAACTACGAGGAATCAAATTTAGATCTTTTTATCAACTACACATATACACAACATGTATTCTTATCAGTTCGACAAAATCTTAAAAACAATACAATTTGGGACAAAGAAACACTCCAAGTTTACTTATAGTTCTAGCTTTTTGATAACTATGCTTCTAATTTGAAGGGATGCCTTGTGTCTTTATATACCATATATGGTGAGCAAGGAAAATTAGAATTTTAAGAGGCTTTAACATTCCCCGGAAGATCACTACTGTTGGCATCACTAGAATGGGCAAGGAGCATGAGATAGAGTGAAAGAAAAAATATCCAAGGGTCCTCATCATGTTGGGTATTGATAAAAACATTCCTTGGGGTTTTTTTTGATAGGGCATGCCAAGGAGATCCCCCCGTGTGTGGAATTGGCGTGGTTTAATAAATAGCTCAAAATCATTATATTATTTTGCAATACACTCAAGCAAGAGGCAAAAACAACAAAGCAAGTTCCTAAGATTATGGTCCGTGCTTGAGGTGGCTAAGGACAAAGGAATCGGAAAATGACAGGTTTTGCGGGACTCACAAATGGTAATAAAATGCACAAAAGATCAGATCTCATTCGATTAACCTCACTTCTACGAATCATCTAGGAATCTTTTCAATCTTTTGATTGGCTTTCCTTCGAGCACATATATAGGGAATTGAATAAACAAACAAATCACCTATCAAAAGAAGCTCTAGAGCTCGGATAATGCACTTTCAACATTTGGGAAACTTTTGATAGTGAAACAACCAGGGATATCAAGATCTAATGCCCCCTATTTTTTGTAATTCTCTATGTTTTATTTTTTATTTTTTTGGTAAATTTGATATAGCCATCAACCTTCTTATGTGTTTCTTTTATGAAATATAATAATTTTTTTCCTCAATAAAAATATTTTTTTATAAAAGTTAAAATAATATATTAATTCATTTTATTTTTAAATAATTCAATTTCAAATAATATAATATAATAAAATAATAATTTTATTTATTAATATTCATTAATCAATATTTTATTTATTTTAAACTTTTGTTATTAAATAAACATTTTTTACCTTTTGCGTTTGGAGATTCGGTAGTTGAGAAGGAATTTGCATCTTCTCTCGAGAAAAAATACTGCTATTGCCCCACCTTGAGCTGTGGCTTGCACGGTTTCTGGTTCTCTATGGACTGGAATTGATGCGTGCTCAACTTTGAAGGCTAAACGTATGGAGTTTTCTGTGAAGAACAGGCAATTAAAGAAATTTGAAAGGTGTGCAAATCGTTGTTCTGGCCGAGGTGACTTGTGTTCCTCTTCTTTTAAAGGTTCGAGAAGCAGAATTAACCAGGAGCAGGTTTCAGCCCTTGGTGCACTGATAGCCTCCCATTCTCAGTGGAATGATAGAATTTCGATTTCCTCGTCTCTGAACAGAATGGCGGAATCCCTCGTCGATAACCAAGGAGTTGCTCAGGGCTCAGAAGTGAATGTAATCGTGTTTCTATTGAGATAACGTGCAAAGATTCTGATTATAATTCGGTTTCCATCTGGATTTAAGATTTTATAATAGGTTTCCATCTAGACAGGATTGTGCGGTGGCTCTTAGAAAGGCAAAGCCACCCAAAAGTAATATTATTAAGTCTGAATTTAATGCTCTTAAATCTATTAATCAGAACTTCGATATTGGGGTTCTCAAAGCTAATAAAGGTGATGTTGTTGTGATTATGGATAAAGATGATTATAAAAAGAAGATGCTTGACAATTTGTGTAACAATGGGAGTTACAAGAAGTTGGAAAAAACCCCATTAATAAGGTTTTTAAGAGTGTGGTAGGTAAGGTTTTTAAGAGTGTGGTAGGTTTCATGAGCCAGAAGCTTATTGAAAGTAATCCTATTACTCTTAGGATTTATTGGCTTTTGAAAATTCATAAAGATAGTGTTACCCTCAGACCTATTGTTAATATTATTGGTGGTCTCACTTATCTCCTAGCGAAGTATTTGGCTCGCAACCTTAAGCTTCTTATTGGTCATACAAATTCTTTCGTTAAAGATTCATCTTCTTTTATCAATGAGTTAAAGGGCTTAAAATCCGAACCGAATGAAAGTTTCGATGTTGTCTCTCTTGATACCAATATTTCCATCAATGAGGTGGTGGAAGTGATCAAGCACATTACTGATCCCGATACTGCTAAGTTGGTAGAAAATTTTCTTACCTCTACCTTTTTTAGCTTTGAAGGAGAATTCTATGAACATACTTGTGGTGTTGGCATGACTTCCCTGCTTTCCCCTATATTTGCTAACCTTTTTATGGAATATTTTGAATTGAGAGCCTTGGCTTCTGCTCCTTTCAAACCTAAAATTTGGAAGCGATTGTAGATGACACCTTTATAAACTGGTCTCATTGTTGTCAAATGTTGGATTTTTTTCACCAACACTTGAATGATCAGTCGAGCTCCATTAAGTTTACTATGGAAACTGAGTTTGATGGTAGCCTTCCTTTTCTATATGTGCTCATCTCCAGAAATGATAAGGGCTCATTCTCTCACCGAGTCTTTCAGAAGAAAACTCACACTGAGCAATATCTTCATGCCAACGCTCATCATTATCCTTCTAAAAAAGTTGGTGTTCTTAGCACATTGGTCAGAAGAGCTCTTAGGGTCTCTGATGATGAACACTTGGAGGATGAGAAAGCCCATCCCCTAAAAGTCTTTGAGAAGAATGTCTATAATAAAAGTAAAGGTTTGAAAGCTTTCTTGAGTGCTAGTGGAGGTCCGAAACCAAAGATAGATCAAAGTGATTAAGTTGGTACAGTGTATTTGCCTTTTATCCAAGGTACTACTAACATAATCGCTTAAATTTTGAGGAAATATAAGTTCTTTTCCTCGTTTAGACCTTTGAACATTATTTGGGGTTCCTTTCGTTCTATTAAAGACCCATTGGACCCCAAGAGCGTGAAAGGTGTTTATATGATCCCTTGTTCATGTGGGATCCCCTATATTGGAGAAACGAGTCATTCCATTAATAAGAGAATTCAAGAGCATGCGGCTGAAATTACACACTGTAGAACTAAGTCATCTGCTTTGGCTGAACATGCATTAAAAACTATGCACCATGTTTGTTTGGAAAATTTCAAAGTCATTGCTAGGGTTGAGCATTTTCATGCAAATTTAGGGATTTTTAGGATTCTATGATTGATGATGTGATTATATGGAAGAATCAATTTGAAAAAAAAAAATTACCTTTTAAAAAAAATCTAATAATTTATTTTTCATAGACCACATATTTTAATTACTAGTTGTTTTTAAGTGTGACTTTTTGGAAAGTTTTTTGTTTATTTTCCTATCTAATTTGTCTAAAATCTTACACAGATTCATTAAAATTACAAGACACAAATTCATTAAAATTACAAGTTTGACACGTGAACTCTTCACAATCAAAGTGCTCCATGGCTTTTTGAAGGTGCTGAATCCATATATATAGTAAAAAAAATAGTTTAAACAATACAAATCTTGATTTGACCACAAATTCTTTTGTCAAATTCCAACCAAAAATCCACCAAAAACTTCAAAAAGCAACCTTTAAAAACTACTTTGAATTATTATCAAAAGGTTAAAGCAGCGTTTAAAAACTACTTTGAATTATTATGTAAAGGTTTTGATGGAAATTAGGAAGTTAATCATAATTCCATGACCATCAAAGTACACGCGATAATTTTATTACGCTCCCACGGATTTTGAGTTTATATGAAACAAAAACCTTTAAAAAAAAAATTAAACGAAAAATCTTTATCCAAGAAACTCTTACCTTATCCACAGATTATCCAGACAGATAAAATAAAAAATAAAAATAAAATTGGCCAACCAAACCCAATATATAACCCCAAAATCTGGGCTACACGATATGATCTTGCGCAGCAAACAAACAGAACACAACCGCGAAAATGCAGGCAACACTGGCTCTCCCCTTCTCAGCTTCATGGACTGGCAGGCTTCCTCACACTCCCCACAAGCCCTTACCGCTGGGCACTATTAGGCTCACCAAGAATTTCCAAAGGTTTTCGCAGCAGACGTGGCGATCCATGGCGGCGAACCCAATCGTGGACTACGATTCCTCTCCACAATCGTAAGAGCTTTCTCATTTCTCTCAGAGTTTTTGTGAAAGTTTTTTCAGAAACAAATTCAGGGTTTGAATTTGTGTTCATGGGGGGCTAATAATAACCTGTGATGAAAATCTTGTGCGCAGAGTGTTTCCTGCAGAGGCCTGCGATATTGTGGGAGGGGAGGCCTGCGAAGGAGAGATTGGCGTTGAAGTGAAATTGAAGGCCGATTCCCCTTCCCCGTCCTCTCCCGCGGTGGGGGTTGAGAGAGAATATGTTGAGTATGCTTCGGAGAAGAAAACGTATGTATTTTCTTGTTTTCTTTTTCCCTCTTTAATTTTTGGCTCTTATGGTCTTCCCCTGGTCCCTGGTTCGAAACTCGGGGGCATCTTTTTGGGTATGCGAATTCATTTGTTTGGATATGGTTGCAGGGTGTTTCCAGGCGAGGCGTGCGATGATCTTGGAGGGGAATTCTGCGAGCCGGAATATCAGAGTGGCGTTTACAAAGAGAAGGAGCCCGCCAAATAGGGCCTGGGTTTTATGTGCATGTGTAATATAATCATCATGGCAGGTAGAGTGTGAAGGTTTTTAATAAATTTTGTAAATACAACTATGCATGTTATCATTATAATGTATTTTCAACGTTATACAGTGAACTGATACTGTACTGATACTGTATGTATTCTCCGAGTATATGGAGTTTTTTTTTTTTCAATAGAAAAAAACGTTCCTCTTTATAAGGTATTACATACAATTTGGATCTTGTGTTGTCCTTATTTAAACAATATCGAAAAGCATGGTACTCAACTTAATAAGACGAGTATCAGCTTTATAATCAATACTTTTGAAACTATTCAAACTATACTATTCCACAATCTTGTTTCATCTCAGTCTCACTCATAATGTAACAAAGCTGTTTCTGTTCTAGATACAAAAAATTTCTGATTCTTCAGATTCATTTGTCCACTTGGCATTTTGCTTTACTGCCTGAATTTTCTTTCCTGATCATTATAAAAAATGAGAAATAAAACTTGCCTGTCTCTCTAGAGGAGCCTCTCTTTGATAGCATATCCACTGTGCAATTCTGTTCTAAATATGATCAAAGTTTACTCTTTGAAAAGTCCTTCCTGGGCATTATAAAAAATGAGAAATAAAACTTACGAATCTCCCTAGAAGAGCCTTTTTGTTGACAGCATATCCACTGTGCAATTCTGTTCTATGTAAATATGATCAAAGTTTACTCTTTGAAAAGTTCTTACCGGTGTTTTGATAGGAACCATCCAATTCTTTAATATAGGCGGCTTAAAAGTATTATTTCCGTTGACCCATTCAATAATTCCTTGGTATCTCCCAAAATATGAATCTGTTCCACGCTTAACCATTTTTCCGTGATCAACACTCCCCATAAAGAAACAATTTCTGCTCTGTTGTTTGTGTCTCTTCCCCCTTCCCACCATAAATGGTGGCATTTTATAGCCTCAATAAAAATCACTGCACCACAATCACACACTCTTCTAGAACTGACCCCATCAAAAAACCCCCACAAGATATGATTTCCATAGATCCACTGATTTAAAGGACCTGCATCCTTTACTTGGTGGAACCAGACCTATTTCATTGAAAAAAGACACAGCGTTAATTATATCTGTGCACACTCCTATATCTTTCTGCTAAAAAATAAAAACATTGCACCTTTTCCAAATAATACACATTATATATAGCATGAGTGTCCAGTATTTCTTGTCCTTGATCCATATTCTAAACCCCAAAGTTAAAGAGGAAATTGAGCCTTTATCTGCTATTTTGTAGTGTCCCATCACCCCTTCCCAATTTGCCTTTGCATAAGGACATATTATGAAAACATCATTAATCTCGTCCTCACTATTTCTGCATAAAATGCAAATACCAGGACCCACAAACCCCCTCTTCACAGACTCTGCCAAGTCAAAATACGGTTATGAAAAGCTAGCCAACCAAAGAATTTGAGTTTGTTCGGAATCTTCCACTTCCAAATGACCTTATACATGATAGGAGCAAATGGTTCCATGTCCGGCCTATGCAGGTTTGCATAAATATCTCTTACCGTTGGTAAACCTTTCTTGAGAGTATCGACCAAAATCATAAGATCCTCCTTGTTGGTAAGAGAGATCCCTGCATTCCTAAGGCCAGTAATGTACTCCTCCCATTCCTCCCCTTGTTCAGCGTATAATCCCAACCCTTCTACATTTAGCCATATTGACCATCCATATTCAGGGACCTATTGCTAAAAATCTGGTTGATGTGGAAGATTTGTTTGTCATGCAAATGATTAATAATCGGAACTGATAAGGTATCTCTTCCACTCATGCCTGCCATTGCATCTAGTCCTCTGAACTCGCACACCATCTCCCACTAACCATCGCAACTATCCCATTAGAAGAGACAACACCTGGTACATGCTCCCCCATATGTAAGAATTTTGTATCTTCTTCCTTGCCCCTCTCATTATCCATGTTGTAAATGACTGACCATACATGTATTTGTCTTGAATGATAGATGACCAGATTCCTTCTCCTGCTACAACCCTCCACATGTTTTTAATAATGAGAGCTTTGTTAAAGGAACTAGGATCTATAACTCCCCATCCTCCTGAATCAAAGGACCGAGCTATGGTATTCCAACGAGCCAAATGGATCTTGCATTTACCATCTCCAACTCGAACTCCGAACCATAAAAACTTTCCCATATTCTCTTGTATCTTTTTGATAATCTCCCTCGGCAAGAGATAGAGATGCACCCAATAGACATAGATATTATGTAACACCGATTTAAGCATAATGAGTCTCCCACCCAGAGACATCCATTTGTGTGACCAACAATCAAGTTTGGTATTAAACTTATCTATTAGCCAATCCCAATCTCCAATCCTATATGCACTAGGTTTGAGAGTGAATCCCAAATAAGTGAAACCATCTGCTATATTCTTGGATGTCACCCCCAAAAGATCTATGAGATCCTGTATTGCATTATCTAGACCTCCTTTGTATATAAGCTATGATTTTGTCCCATTCATTATCAGACCCGTGGCTTCCCCAAATGACTTAATAATGTTATGTAAAATAGTCCATTCCTCCACCGAGACCTGACCCCCAAATAGAAGATCATTGAAAAACATAAGATGGGTAACCCATTGATGTTTAGATATTTTAACTCCCCTAAATAGTCCAATCTCCTTAGCAAAGGCAACTTACCTGCTTAAAGTGTCGATAACCAACATAAAGAGTAATGAAGACAATGCACAACCTTGTCTCAACCCCCTGAATGCCGAAAAAAACTTAGAGGGAAAACCGTTTATAATCACAACAAAGTTTGTGGCCTTTAAATAACCCATTATCCATCTATAATTTTGTGGAGACATACCCATTTTGATCAAAATCAGAGTAATCCCAATCAATGCAATCATAAGCTTTGCATAAATCAACCTTTAGAATGCAAGAATTCTGGACATAGGAATAGATTGAATGTATCATCTCTTGTGCTATTCCCACTGCATCTTAAATCTTCCTCCCCTCTATAAAACATAATTGCTCCTGAGAAATTATTTTTGATAAAAATGGTTTAAGCGTCCTAGCAAATACTTTTTTATGACTTTGTACATAGAATTACATAAGGAGACATGTCAGAAGTCGGAAAAAGTCTTCGGATCCTTCATCTTCGAAATTAGGACAATGAAGGTCGCTTTAATAACTCTAGAGATGTATCCTCTTTGCTTAATATTCTACCACCTGAAGGAGATTAGGAATCATCAACTCTTTAAAGTGTAAAAACAATTTGATCCCCCACCCATCTGGTCAAGGAGTCTTGTCGTTCTCACATTCCTTCATAGTAGACACAAGTTCCTCACTAGTAATTGCTTTAGCAAAATTGTCATTATCCAACTGTGACATAATAGTAGGGATCAAATCAATGTAAGGAACTTGATCCCCATACATGTGTTCTTTGGCAGAAAAAAAACCCTTTGAAATGATTAATGGCTACTTGTTCCAAATCTATCTGATTTTCATATAAAATCCCATCTTCATCCCTTATCTTCTTAACAAAATTCTACTATTTCATAACATTTGGTACTAGAGCTTTGGATTCTAGGGTTTCACTGCTTCAAACAGGTCATTGTAGCATTTTTGCTATAACGTTTTTTCTACGAAGGTTATGAAGCTAAAAAAAAAACCCATTTTCACTGAAATCTGGAGGAACTTCGTTGAAAATTTTCAGATCTTGGTACACAATATTTTCGGAGATATGACCTGTGGAAGTTAGGGTTTCTGCAAGCTCTCGAATATCATCTCAAAGAGGTGACCTTGGGAAAAGTGTCATAACTCTCTCTCTGAGTATCAGATTAGAATTATGTAAAAAGTGGTCGAAATTACACGGACTGTAGTTTCTTGTGTATCAATTTCAGAGCCGAATGAGGAAAAAATGACATGTGGCACACCGTACAAATTCACTCTACTGAACCAGTCCATAATTAGGTTAATGTGAGAGATTGGACATAACTTTGCCTTGAAAAAGCCAAATCAGGTCTAACCTGTGGCATTGGAAAGAATATTCAGAGGGATATTAAAGGACTGACTCATAAAATCTTGGGGATCCGAAATTACAGAGATACATCAGTTTTAATATCGAACTCCTAAAAAGCAATAAAAATGTGTGTATTTTTTTTAAATTGCATAAGTCTTGTTTGAAAAATCAGTTTGAAGTGATTCCAATGGCATATTGAAGCATAGATATCAGTATTGGGTTCTAAATGCCTCCTAAAAGGAATTCAACACCCATTAAGCTCTCATAAGGCTCTACTATGACTCATGAAGAGGAAAAAGTGCAACATGATATATCAAAATTACATACCAAGTGCAACAAATTTCGCTCTCGCAAAATGTAACAAAAAATGAAATGGATGGTTTGAATAAAGGCATGGAAGCTAAGATTGATGGTTTGAAGAAATACGTGGAAGCTAAGATGGATGGTTTGAAGAATGGCATGGAAGCTAAGATGGATGGTATAGAAGACAGCATGGATGGTTTGATGAAAGACGTGGAAGCTAAGATGGATGGTTTGAAGAAAGGCATGGAAGCTAAGATGAATGGTTTGAAGAATGGAATGGAAGCTAAGATGAATGGCGTGGAAGCTAAGATAGAAGACAACATGGAAGATTTGAAAAAAGACATGGAAGGTTTGAATGAAGAGTTAGCAAATTTGCTACAGGAAAAGCTTCATAATGGCGAAAAGGTAGTAGAGGAATTTCATGATGAGAACAAAATAAATGTTAATCATGATTTCATAGACTCTAATGTTGGATTTAAGACCCATCATATTCCAGAGATAGATATAAGGAAGTTTGATGGCAAGGATCCGATAACTTTGATACTACAAATGGAACAATACTTTAAGCTCCATAATACACAAAACACACAAAAGGTACACATTACATCTTTATATTTAGAACAAAACCAGTTTGTATGGTATGAATGACTTTGTTCTCGTAAACCATTGGTCACTTGATCAATTTTTACGGAAGAAATAATAACACATTATGAGGATACAAAGAGCAACACCTTCTTTAGCCAATTGATAAATCTCAAACAAAAGGGTTCAATGGGGTTCAATGATGAAGCACATTGAGAACTTCCAAAAATTGAATATAAGGGTAAATAATATTCCATAGAAACATAGGATTGATGTCTTCATAGGGACTCTAAAGGATAACATGAGGTTTGACTTTGGGAACCTGATACATTGGAGAAGACATTCAGGTTGGCAAGAAAAAATGAAAGCAAAATTATGGCGACAAGGAAGCCCACCACTCACAACTATAAAGATGGAAGTGTTGTTACTCCTAGATTTCCACAATCTACAAGGTTGACACCACAACAATTGGAAGAAAAAAGAGAAAAAGGGCTTTGCTATAGTTGTGATAGCAAATACACTAAAGATCATAAGTGTGCTGAAAAGAAATTATTTTACATACATTGCGAAGAGGAGGAAGAAAAGGAACAAGAAACTTCAAAAGAAGAGGATATACACTAGGAACCAACCCTAGAGGAAGAAGAAATGAATCCGACCATATCCTGTAATGCATTGGCAGGAATAACACTCCTCAAACTCTCAATATAGAATGACATATCAAGAAGAAAAATGTAATAGTGCTTATTGATTAGGGTGGCACCCATAATTTTATTCATTATAATGTAGCCAAGGAGTTGAATAGCTTCCTATACCCAACACCAGAGTGTCAAGTGATGGTGGCAAATGGAGGAACTATAAATTGCTTTGGAAAGTGCCATAATATCAATCTAACCATGGGGGAATATGTATTGAATAGTCCAATGCTTTCCATTCCAATGGGTGGTGCTGATGTTTTACTAGGAGTACAATGGTTACAATCTTTGGGGATGATAGCTTATAATTTTCAAGGAATTTTCTTGAATTTTTTTTCGGAAGGAAAGAAAGTCGAATTACGGGGTATCATAGGGAAGTTGGGAAAGATAATAAGCTCTAATGTCATGACAAAACTTATGAAGAAAGAACAACGATGCATCATTGCACAATTATGCTCACTAGAAGTTCTGTAAATTTTGGTAAATGTTCTATGCTTGATGCAACTTTACTTTTTATCCCCAATATCAACCAACAATCACATAAACAAGAAAGTAAAATGTAGATAGAACATACCAGTGGATCGACAGAAGACAAGCCAAAAATATATGTGTGTTGGTGCATTACGACGGTCAACAGGATGCTTCAACTAGCAAAGTCTCAATACGGTCAACCAACTAGAAGTGTCACACAACCCTCTCAGACAACAAGATTAGTCAACCCAAATCAACGAAAGTCAACACTGTCACAGTCAACAGTCAACGCAAAACAACAACAATAAAAAGTAAATGCAACATGGTCAAAGTCAACGGTCAACCTCAATTTCTGTGCCAGAAAATGCAGACTGCAGAAATCATAATTTTGACCAAAGTTGGGGTCAATTTGACCATGCGTTGACCAAAGTCAACGCTGGTCAAATCTGCGTTGAAACCCTAGGTCAAAAACAGAAAATTATTCTTGCTACAATTTCCCATGTGTGGATGAAGAAGAGCCTCCAAGGTGATCGAACCAATCATATGATGAGAGAGAATGTGATGATATGGATGAGTGAAAATGACCTCCAACGTTGACCTATTTATATCCATCAATGAGGGTGTGTGATACAACTGCTGGGGCTTCAAGCCTACATTTCATTTTAGACTGGCCTGCACATATTTTGAATAAATTCAAAATAAATGTTCTACTCATCGGATCAAGATGATCTTTAGATCGATCTTGCACCTCTCCGAAAGAGGAATCCAATAAAAATATTGGCATCTTCATCTAAGCATCACAACATGGAGTTTGGACCTAGTTGTCCAAAATTAACACTCCATATCAACTAGGGAGAACTCCATCCCCCTGTGCCATCCAAACATCGTGCGTCATCCCACTGTAACTTGGTTTGCTGGCTTCTTTCTTTAAGAACAAAGGTGGGTCAGTCATAAAGATATGATTCTCGACTGACAGATTCAGCCCAGAGGTCCGAAACCTCTATAGGACTCAAAAGAGTCTCATACCAACCCGAAGTTAGTTGGAGGTCTGAAACCTCACTAGAATTGATCCCAGATCAAGTGGTTGGACATGTGCTATCCTAGACATAGAGAGTACGGCAATCTCTGATGCGCCCATCAGTATTTGCTACTGGTCTCTAGCTTTTCCCACCTCACTGGCCAAATGAGAGGTACTTCCCATGAGTCTGGGACTCAATGGGTAGGATGCATATGGGGCACAAATCATGAGAGGTGAACCAACTCAACATCATAATAGTGGGGCAGAAGCACCACAAGGTTTGGCAAGCCTAGCCCCGTGTGTGCTTATAACTATGAGAAGCTATCCCCAAAGCCCCCCAGAGCTCCCAGAGCTCATCGTCCAACAGGACCCTCAGCATAGGGTCCTTCCACGATATTAAGATTCTCACGGAAGGCTAGGAACTTGAATTTCCCCAGGGGATTTTTGAGAATATCCGCAACCTGCTCATCAGTTCCTATATGATTGAGCCTTACGGCGCCTCGCTGTACCATATCCCGGATAAAGTGGTACCTGATATCAATATGCTTGGATCGATCGTGGAACACGGGATTCTCAGACAACCGAATCCCACTCTGGTTATCACAGAGTATCACGATGGTATCTAGCACATGCCCGAACAGCTCACTGAAGAGCTTTTGTAACCAAACTGCTTCACAACAGGCCATACTTGCTGCAATGTATTTTTCCTCCGTGGTGCTCAAAGCCACCGACTTCTGCTTCCTGCTCATCCATGGTATCGAAGCATACCCAAGTGTGAAGCAACATCCCGATGTGTTCTTACGATCCACCACACTGCTAGCCCAATCGACATCAGTATATCCATGGAGTGTCATGCTCCCGACAGTGTATCTCAGCCCATGGTTTATCGTGCCCCGAAGATATCTCAATAGATTCTTGGCACCAACCCAGTGAATGTGATGAGGTTCAACCATATGTTGACCCAAAGTGTTCACTGCAAAACATACGTTCGGATGGGTGTTCACTAAGAACATCAAGGCCCCTACGAGTTGACGATACTCAGTAGGATTTGCTAGTACGAGCCCAGCAGCGCTGCCACTCAACTTCTTAAAGTTGAGCTCCATCGGTGTCGACACGAACTTACAGTCCACCATTACAAATCTTTCCAGAAGCTTCACAATATATTTTCCTTGAGAAAGGAAAATCTCGCCAGGTCTCTGCCAGACCTCCAGGCCTAGGAAGGAATGCATCAGTCCTGGGTCCTTCATCTCGAACTCAGTAGTGAGCTCCCTCTTACACCTGATGAATGAGAGGGTCAACACCTGTCAGGAAGAGTTCGTCCACATACAACACCAGAATGAGAGGATTTTCTCTATCAACCTTGAAGTAAAGGTTCGGATCAACATTACTATGAGTGAAGCCCAACTTCATCAGGTAGCTATCTATCCTCTCGTATCAAGCTCTGGGTGCTTGCTTCAACCCATAGAGGGCTTTCTTCAACCTGCAAATATGGGTGTCTCGATCCTGGACTTTGAACCCCAGAGGTTGCTCCACATACACCTTTTCCTTTATCGCACCATGCAGAAATGCGGTCTTCACATCCATCTGATGAAGATTCCATCCTTGCGTAGCAGCAAGGGCTATGATAGATCAGATGGTGGTATATCGAGCCATAGGTGCAAATATATCATCATAGTCTACGCCTTCTTTTTGAGAGAAGCCATGGGCAACGAATCTTGCCTTGCACTTTTCAGCACTACCATCAGATCCATGCTTGATCTTATAGAGCCATTTCGAGGTGACAACTGCTTTGTCCTCTGGTCTTGGAACCACATCCCAGACATCATTTTTCATAATGGACTCATATTTTTCGTGCATAGCATCCTTCCAGACTTGATTCTTTGCGACTTCCTCAAAAGATCCAGGCTCAGATTGTACGATTATATTCATGGCTTCTAGATACCCTTGGTATCTATTTGGCTTCTTGCTTTTACGGAATGTCCTCCTTGGGGCCATATGTCTCTCGACATCCTCGAGAGTGTTCCTGAGCCATGATGGTATCTTCCTCATTGAAGGAGGTGGATCAATAGGGTCCATCGGTCCTTCAACATCGAACATTGTCTCATCCTTCGGTTCTTCTTGATTTCCAGGCTTTGCTTCATGATCTTCCTCAGATCTTGGAAGATTGATTACTTTCCTCAGTGAAGCATCTTCGTCTGAGGTAACATTGTGGCATATCTCCACTTCCCTTTGACCAGGCACATAGACTCTATAGGCCTTCGAAGTTTTGCTATAGCCCACAAACATTCCCTTCTTTCTAGAAACATCCAGCTTGCTCCTCTTCTCCTTTGGTACATGAAAATAACAGGACATACAAAAACTCTAAAATGTGAGACGTCAGGGTTCTTACCAGAGAAAACCTCTTCGGGAGTTTTGGAGTCCAGAGCGGAGTGCGGGCTTCGGTTTTGTATGTACACGACAGTGTTCACATCTTCTCCCCGCAGAAAATTCGGAAGACCTTGGTCACATAGCATGGCATGGGCAGCTTCCACAATGGTCTTGTTCTTTCTTTCAGCAATGCCATTCTGCTCAGGAGTGTAGACAATTGTGGTCTCCCTCTTGATGCCAACTTCTCTAACACTGTTACCGATGAAATAGGTAACCGCACTGTTACCTACTTTTTTTTGGTAGCATAAAAAGCACCCCAATTTGAAAAGTGGTGATGCAGAATCACCACTTTTTTTTTTTTTGGTGCACATTTTTGACACTCTAATATTTTTATTTATGAAGTATGAATATTTGTTTTAAAATGTTAGTGATTTTCATGCTAATTTTGAAACGTATATATGCAGCATCAACTTTTTTTTTTAGAGCGGTGATGTTCATGCTAATTTTGAAACGTATTGATGCAGCATCAACCTTTTTTTTTTAGAGTAGTGATTTTCATGTTGGTAATAAAACACAAAACTTAGATAAAATATATATATATATAAAAACAATAAAAAACCAATAAAAATGTTAAAAAAAAAAAAAATTAACTCGTAAAAAAAAAAAAAAAACGAAACAAAAATATTCGAAAATTATATCAAAAGAAATGAAAAAATTTGAAAAAAAACACATAATTTAAAGAAAAAAACAAAAATTAACCAAAACAATTATAAAAAAAACATCAAAAACATTTTTTTCGAAGTTATTAAAAAAAAAATATAATTAAAAAAAAAATTTAAATAGAAAATTTAAAAATAATTTAAATTACAAAATTAAAATTTAGATAAAAAAATAAAATACAAAAAAGAAAAAATCAAATTTAAAAATTTAAATTAAAAAAATAATAATATTAAGAAAAAAAATACAAATTTTAAAATTAACAAAAAAAAAAAAAAAAAAAAACAAAATTTAAAATTGAAAATGAAAATGAAAATAAAAGAATTAAAAAAAAAAAACTATCATTAAGAAACAAAAAAAAAGAAAAAAACCACGTGCAAATAATTAAAAAACAAATATCCATAAATTTACTGTTTTTTTTTTAAATGAAACAATTTATAACTTTTAAAAATGAAAAACTAAATAAACTAAAAGATTAAAAAAAAAAAAAATTAAATTAAAATTTAATAAATAAATTTTAAATTTTAAAAAATAACTAATCTAAAATATTAAATTTAAAAACAAAATTAAAAAAAAACAAAAAAAATTAAAACAAATTAAATTTAAAATAAAAAAGTTGAATTAAAAAAAATTAATTTTAAATTTTTTGAATTAAAAAAAAAATATTAAAAATTAAAAAAAAAGTTAATTTTTTTTTTTTTTTGATCGTGGTGGCATCGCCAATCGCCCTCCCGCCCAGGTGGCAGTGGAGGTTGGCCGTTTGGCAGACCACAATACTCAGAATATAAGACAATGCTCAGATTGAAACATTTACAACTCAAATTATATAGCTTCACAGACAATATATTACAGATTTTAGAGTCGGATTTCCGTGATGCAAGCAGATTGAGAAACTTGATATCTGGGAATAACAGAAGACCAGGCTGGCCCATTGTTTAATGGACTTTGGAAACCTCCTAATAAAGCATCAGAGAAATTGCTCATTCTCGTATCCAACACACATGCTAAGCAGGAAGTATTTAAACCAGGTCTGACTAGTGGATTTATCTCAAATTGAACCATACCAATATGAACATATTTATAACCATTTTCCAATCCACATTCAACATCTTCTTTCTTTATCAGAGGAATTTGGTAGACTGACTGTCCAGTAGAGATGGGAATATTAACTGAAGTAATTCTGAATAACTGAGCTGCTTTAAACTGAAATACTGACATTTTATATAATTTATCCACATCTATCTCTGGCAATGTCCAATTAGGCTGTGGCTCAAATTCTTGCACAAGAACCTTTTCATCATATAGTGTATCATTTTCTTGAGATTTATTCAAATACTTAGAGAGAAAAGACCATCTATTCTTATGAGCTAATTTCCTGTCTTCGGGTTTCTGAATGAATTCATTCATAGAACCAACCATTGAGAATGAATAAAAGTATGCACCTGATTAGAGGAGAAGAAGTCTTTGTACTCCAGGAAAGCAAATACGGCAGTCCTTCGCCTTCACAGCTCTCAACCAAAGCTTTACCGCCAACTCCAACTCATAAACAAATACAGGGACCAATACTCTCTAAATGGGAAACCAGATAAGAAATTTGCTTGGACAAAGAACCAGATGGCTCTGATACCAATTTTATAACAAACAGTTCCACAATACTCAAAATATAAGACAGTGCTCAGATTGAAACATTACAGCTCAAATTATATAGCTTCACAGACAATATATTACAGACTTTAGAGTCAGATTTCTGTGATGCAAGCAGATCGAGAAACTTCTCGCAGATGCAGAGTGGGAAACTAAGCTCAGACACTAAGACTCAAAAAGACACTAAGACTCAAACTTTCCGAATGCCCCCATGAACTTACAATGCTAGTATTTATAATATCCTAGCAGGTCATCCGGTTAAAACTTTTACCGGGAACTTGGAATCCAAAGACAAACTTTCGGCTAGAACATCATGCAAGATGCCTATCACGAAAAGACTATGTACTCAAAATTAATGAACAGTTCTAAAGATTTGGGCAAGTGGGGACAACCACTTGTTATCTCGTCCCTTGTAGGCTAAGCCATATGGGGACTGAATCAGACACAATCTTATTAGTACAATGATGGCCGGAATCTAGGACATCGGCTCTTTTATAAAGTAAATACACAGTGGAGATTTTTAACAGGTTCAAATCCCACGAAAAACTAAAGAAAATTATGTACAAATTAAAGCAAGATATGCAAGGATTTCATATGAGTGATCCTTACAATCAATTGCTATTAGCTCTGTCATCATAATCATGTTCATGATCATTATTCCTCTCATTTTCATTTGGTTGCACCAAAGCATCTATATCAGGAGCAAGTGCTTCATATGGGACTGACTCATCCAACCATACCGGAGCATTTTCTCTGAAGCAACAGTAGAAAGGAAAAGTGTACAGATGTGGCGGTCTCTCTGATTCATCCACTGATATCAAACCTCTAAATCTTATAGCTAATTTAAAGGACTCGTCTTCTTCATTTGCTATCACTATTGTCTTCAGGTGTACAAAGTTAAACTCGACAACATAATCATTTTGAATAGCTACATGCATTTCCCAATGAAGGATATTGACAAACTCAGAAAAACTCCTATAAAAAATATGACGAGCTCTAGGCATATACTTAAACATGAACAACCTAAACCAGGGACTCCACCAATTATTACCAGGGTCTATTGCAACAGCATAAAATATGACTTTAACCGAACCATGTATCCTAGCCCTCTGATGGATAGAGAAATAATCTTCCCATGTCCAGTCAGTATTCTGAATACACCCAAAATAAATAGGATCTGGCTCTCTAGATAATGCATAATAAACACGCCATGGTCTAATTCTATAAGGTAACTCTCTAGTGTAGGACCATCTAGACTCTTCAGAATCAAACCAACTTTGTAGTATGACTTGCCTAAGACACAATGGTAAGACTAAAAATTGTTTAGCAAGACACTCTAAGAAGAACTCATAATGAAAATTACTACAGACTGTTATTGACTTGACTCGACTAGACTTTACAGGTCTTGAAGATGAAGCTTCACCCGGATGAAGCGGTCTGAACATTTTTATCTCTTTGAATTCTTGAGTTCCTTCCCTTGTAAGCATATCAGCCAGATAATTCTCTGCACCTGACTTGTAGACTATATCAAAATCAAATCCTTCAAGCCATAGTTCCCATCGCAGAACTCTGGTATTGCCTTGTTCTAATAATCTTTTATTTGCCAAGATGCTTTTCATATGCTTCAAGTCTGTCCTGACAATAAACCTGACACTTTTCAGGAATAGATGAAACCTCTTGATGCCTCTTTTTACTGCAAGTATCTCTTTATGTGAAGAGGGATACTTTTTCTCTGTATCATCAAAAGTACCTGAAGAGTAGGCACACACAAGTTCTTTTCTTCCATGCTTTTGCAACAATACTGCAGCCCAAGTGTGATCAGAAGCATCTGTTTCAAGAATAAAAGGAAGATTAGTATATGGAAGTTTAAGCTTTGGTAGCTTACTAATCTTATCCTTAATACTTCTGACTGCTTTTGTCATTTCATCTGTCCAGCTGGTGGCTTTCTTCTTCAATCTGTTTAGAAGGACTTTTGATCTTCAGACTGGTTTTCATAAAAGTTCCTTATGTAATTCAAACATCCAAGAAACCTTTGGAGAATCTTTATATCAGGAATAAAATCAGGGAACTTTAACAGCTGAGTTAGTATATGACGCTGAAGTTCCACATGACCTTGTTCTATGTGCAATCCCAAATAATCTATCCTGACTTTACCAATATGGAATTTTTCTTCTGAGTCTGAGAGTACTAGTCCATGCTTATAAACAAGCTGATAAAACTGTTCTAAATGCATTTTGTGACTATTTACATCTTTGCTGAAAACAAGCAGATCATCTATATAAACTATGATATAATCTACCCCTCCAAAAATGTCTTTCATTCTTTTTCGAAACTCAGAGGGAGCATTCTTCAACCCAAATGGCATGACAGTCCATTGATATTGACCATGGGGGACTGTAAATGCAGTTTTATATCTGTCAGCAGGAATAATGCCAATATGCCAGAAACCACTTTTGAGATCAAATTTGATAAAAACATTGGCATTGGCGATTTTAGCAAGCAACAATTCTTTATTAGGCAGAGGATACCTGATAGGAAGAAGAGCATCATTCAAGGCTTTGTAGTTGATTACAAGCTGTTTCTTTCCTCTTTTATATTCACTGTACTTATTGACATAAAAGGCAGGACAAGCCCAAGGGCTTTTGCAAGGTTCAATAAGCTTTTGCTGGAGGAGCTGACCAATTTCTTCTTTACACAATTCCTGTTCTTTTGGACTCATGTGATTAGCACTAGCCTTCTGTGGCTTTGAAATGTATCCTTCTTTATATGGGAGTGCAACAAAATATTTTTCTCTTGTCCAAAAGGTATCTGGTCTATTAGCAGTACAAATTTTTCGGAGTTTGTCAGAAATATACTGCAAGGTTTTTGGACCATGCAACTCAACATTTTTGACAATCTTGTTGATCTTTGATAGGTCTTGCAAACTGTGCTGAACCAGATCTTCTTCTTCAGGCTGAACATTCACTTTATAATCATTTGAAGTAGGAACTGTAACCAAACCAGCTTTTGTAGTGAAAGTGACAGATTCTGTGCCAAAAGTGACTGGAAAATATTTCTTCAAGAAATCTTGTCCCAATAAGACATCAGTGCCTGTATCAAAACTATACAAAGTAACAAAAACCTGTACATCATTCAAATAAATAGGAAAATCAGGAGCTATGTGATTGATTTCCATCAGATCTTTAGTGATAGCCCTGAACTGAAGTTTAGTAGGCTGCCAATAGTAATACGGAATAGCCCCAAACTTGCAGCAACTACTCATGGCTCCAGAATCAATCTGTGCATCCAAAGTGTAAGATTTTATACTGGGCACTTTGATTTTTATGGGAATTACAACTCTGTCTCCTACTCCCATGACATTGATCAATTCCACATTTTCCTTTGGAGTATTATCTTCTGGAACATTCTTCATCAGCATTCTTGTCAATTTAGAATTACATTCATCATAATCAGAGATAAGTAATTGGAGTTTGGATGATAACTGGATCATTTCTGATCTAGTATGATGGATAGAATATTCTAAATCTGTGATTTGTTTCTTAAGAGTATAAATTTGATCCATACCTATAGATTCTGTAATCTGCAAAGGTTTGAACATTGAATCGAACTCTTGTTGTATGAAATCATCATCTGAAAATATTTCTTTCTTTTTCTTCTTGGATGGTATCTGACTTTCTAACTTCTCTAGCTTTTCTGTCAATCTTCTTCTTGCTGTAAACTGGACTGGGTCAAGCTGTGCCAATTCAGCTTTGACTGCTGCAATCTTCACCTGTAAATCTTCTGAAGAGTGAAACATTTTAATGTCAGGAATGAAAGTTTCATCTGAGTCAGAAGACTCGGAGTCCAATACTAACTTTCCTCTTTCAAGCATTTCATTATCTTCAGAATCTGAAGAAGAACTAGAGACTTCAAAATATTCTCCGTCTGAATGGGAGATAAGATCCCAATCTTGGGGATTGTGGATTGTCGAGAAGATATCTACAATTTTCATTTGCTTCTTGTCTTTCTTTTCTCTGCAAGCATTGGCATAATGACCTTCTTTACCACAATAAAACAAACAACCTTTTTAGAAGGTTTTGTCCTTTTCCTAAACACTATCCTTCTTCCTTTGAATGATCTTTTTGAAGGATAATATTTCTTTCTTCTAGGTGCATATTTTTCAGGCTTGCAAGAACAAGACTTTTTTGAAACTGCTTTAGTACTTTTCCTATGACACCCAAAATCATAGGTTTCCTTGAAATTATTGCAGAATTTTGTACTAAAGTGCATTTGTTTCTTAAAATTCTTCTTAGCTTTGCTTTCTGCACACTCTTTCTGCAAAATTGTTACTATCAGCTGTTGGATAGATGCAAAAGATTGGCCTTCCAAATTTACCTTATGGGTCTCTATATGCTGGTTGATCAGATCAGGAATTTTTCCTGGCATAGATTGTATGTAATATATTAAATATGCAACATTGTGGGGATCATTTGCCTGATATAATAACTTCTGCATTACACAAAAGTATTCATGCAAATAATCGATATTACATAATTTCTGAGAGAAGAATAATTGTGCATGATGTGATGAATCTTCTGGAACCATCCCAACAAACTCATGTTTTAAAGCATCAAATAGAGCCTTTAAAGGATCATCTTCATTTTCAACTATTTGATCTTTCTCATTTTCTGCCAGCTTTTCCCACCATTGTTTTAGTATACCAGTAAAAGACCAGATTATTTGAGTTACTATATCTGACCAATCTGCTTTTGTTTCAGCTTTTCTTTGTAATGCCCAAGCATGGACATTATGGAAAACAGCAATAACTTCATTGTAATCTAGACAATCAATGTTCACCAATAATGAATTCCCATATCCTCTGGAAGTAGGATTGTCTAGTCTGACTGGTGTCAACTGAAGATTCTCAGTATATTTACCAAATGGGCTTGTAGCCGATGCTTCATGAGCAGTAGTCCCACTGGAATATTTCTTTCCTTTATGTGGAAAATAAAAGGATTCACTTCTATCTCTTTTTGAACTTGGTTCACCTTGTGCTTGTTCACCAGGGGTTCTCTGAGTAGAAGTTACTCCTGACATGGCCAAAATTGTAGGAGCAGATGGTTGGCCATTTTGTCTTATCAAAGAACTAAGACTGACATAGTTCTTAGGTAATCTGAGGCTTTCTACAGAAGGGAAGTCAGCGAATCTATTTCTCATCAATTCTGTCTTTTCTGTAGCTAGACTTATTCCTTTCTGGATTTTCTCAAGTCTAAGTTTATCCATATTCTCTACCCCATTAAAAAGAATATGCTTTTGTTCATTAGAACTGGAAGAGAATTTTAACTTAGAACTGGAGGCGTCTACTTCTCTGTAATGAGGAGGAGAAGCAGGAGCAGGAAGTGCATCTCTAAGATGGTCCAAGGATTTAGAGATAATACCCATATTAGATTGAATATCATTCAATTTTTGGGTATGGTCATTTTGCATCCCCAAAACTTCATTATAACCGGTATGCATATTTTTAATATGCGCTTTGATTTCAAGGACATCCTTGGCAATATCATCTATGTTTTGCAACATACAAACTATTTGGTAGTTTGTATAGTTATGCATCTTTTCTGAATCATTCTGTTCTGGATCTGCCACATTTTTCATATGTAACCACTGCATATCAGCTTTCACAGTTCCACTCTTAAAAGTCCTTTTGGCATTGCCAGGTTCTAAATGTCTTTCACTGATCTTTGCAACTATTTCCTGCTGTGCTCTTGGTAATGACAGACTTTTTATTTCTGGAATGAATATCTCCTGTTTAGGAGAATCTGTGGGAGGTTCTGTCTGGAAAGTAGAGGATGAAGATGGAATACAAAACTGACAGTCATCAGTTTTATGTGATGCAGATTTTTTATGGAGATTTCTTGGAGCGGGATGTTTGGCAGACAAGCTTCGAGGAACAGTTACAGCTGAGGATTGAGGAATAACGGATTTATTTTGGAGATCCCTACCCCCCAAAAATGAAGAACTAGTGAGGGAAGACATAGATCGCGAGAGGGATGGAGTAGTGAATCTGAGTCCAGAGGACCCATCAGGATGTTGGATAATAGATAACTGCTGAGGTTTTTTCGCTGTTTGCAGTTGAGGATATTTCTGCGAGAGCGGAGTATAAATACTATTCCACTCTTCAGGGAGAGTGCATTCTGCAAAACCAATCTGTAAGGAGTAGTATTAACAGGGCCGACAATCACTCCTTCTTTAAGAGCTCTATCTTTCAGTTTCGGATTCAAAGGAGGCATGGACGGGAGGCCGATTGGCGGCGCCACCACGATCAAATTTTATTTATTTTTATTTTTCTAATTTGATTTTTTTTTTTTTGATTTTTTTTAAATTCAAAATTTATTTATTTTTTTAAATTTTATTCATTTTCTTCGTTTTTATTTTTATTTTTATTTTTCTAAATTTTGTTAATAATTTTTATTAAATTTTGTATTTTTTTTTTTAATTTAATTGATTTTTTTTTTTTAAATATTTTTTTAATATTTTTTTTAATTATTATTAAATTTTATGTTTAGTTTTTTCATTTAATTTTTTAAAATATAATAAATTTTGTATTTTTTTTTATAATTTATTTGAATTTAATATTTTTTTTTTTTTTAATTTTTAATTTTTTTAATTACATATATATATATATATATATATATATATATATATATATATATATATATATTAAAATTGTGTATATAAAATTAGAAACTTAATATTTTCAAATTAATTTGTTTTTTATTTTATTTTTTATTTAATACATTTTTTTTCGATTTTTTGATTTTTAATTGATTTTTAAAGTTGTTTTTTTTTTTTCAAAATTTATTTGTTTATTCATTTATTTATTAAAATTTAATATTTTTCATTTTTAAATTTAATTTGTTATTTTAATATTAACATTTTTTTTTTTAAATCTAATAAATATATATTTTTAATTTAAGTTCATATATATATATATATATATTATTTTTTATAATTTAAATTAAATTTATTTTTTAAAATTTATTTGTTTTTTTAATATATATTTTTTTAAATTTAATATTTTTATTGTATTTTATTTTTCATTTTTTATTTTCAATTAATTTTTTTATTTTTTTACTTTTAATTTAAATAATGTATTTTTTTTTTTAATTTTTATTTTAAAGTTTTAAATTTATTAAAATTTAATATGTTTCTTTAAATTAAATTAAATTAAATTAAATTTATTTATTTATTTATTTTTAAAATTTAGTAAACATTTTCTTTTTCTTTTTTAAATTTAATTTCTATATTCAAATTTTTTTTTTTTTTAAATTTTAATTTTAATTTTAATTTTTTTATTTCTATATATTTTGAAATTTTAATCTTTAATTTTTTTTTCTTAAATTTTAGGTTTTTTTTAATGTTTGAATTAAATTTTTTATTTTATTTTTATTTTTATTTTTTTATTCCTATATATTTTTAAATATTAAGTTTTAAAATGTTTTTATTTTTTAAATTTATTTTTTTCTTAAATTTTAGGTTTTTTTTAATGTTTGAATTTTAAAAATTAAGAAATGTTATCTCTATTTTTAAAAATGTCAAAAATATGACAATTTTTTTTTTTGTTATTCTAGCATCAATTGGTTTTGTTTTGAGGGTGGTTTTTCAAACCTTTTTTCAAGAAACAATTTTGTTTTTAGCATAATTTTATAAAATGTTGAAATTTGACCTTAAAAAAAAACCAAGTGCGTTCTGGAATACACTTTTTTTGTTTTTGGGGTGTTTTTCATGTTTTTTAAGTCTTTTTGGGCTAGAGTTCCCGTTTTGAGGTCAGGTTACCTATTTCATCGGTAACAGTGTTCTCTGCAAAAGTTCTTGAACTCGTTCGTCTCATATTCAGTGCCATTATTGGTCCTCAATATGTTGATCTTCTTCCTTGTTAGATTTTCCACCAAGGCTTTGAAGGTACGAAACCACATGAAAGCCTCATCCTTATTCTTCAAGAAGCATATCCAGGTTTTGTGAGACAAGTCATCTATGAACATCATATAGTAAGAACATCCTCCCAAGGATGCCATGAGCAGCATACCAGACATATCAGAATGTAGTAATTGCAAGACATCAAATGTCTTTGTGACGCTTGAGGGGAAAGGTCCCCTTGTATGCTTTCCTTCGGCACAACCCTGACATACACCTTCATGATCATTTGTGAACTCGGGCATCCCCGTCACCACCTTCCTTGCTTTGGGAAGGGCTTTGTAGTGAAGGTGTCCAAACCTCCGGTGCCATAGTTCAGTCTGTCGGATATTATCACATGTCATCGTTCCCAATGGACTTCCTACAACCTGGTAGAGTGTATCAACTCTAAACCCAATCGTGATAGCTTCCTTGAAACCCTTCTTCCAGATACACACCTTCCCATCAACGAATGCCACATTGAAACCTTTATCTTCCATGGCTGAAATAGACACAAGGTTCTTCTTCAAATCAGGAACATATAGTACATCTTGCAAGTGGAGGACTTGACCTTGAGACAAGTGGAGGGTCACAGTCCTTGTCCCTTTCACGAGATATGTGGAATTAGCTCTAAGGACAATTTTTAGATTAACATCCTTCTCAACCATATCAGAAATTGCTTCCTTGAACCCAGTGATGTGCCTTGAGGCATCACTATCTATCAACCATACATCCATAGTGTTGGGTGGAGATGCAGCAGAGAGGGAAGATAGAAGAATGAATTCATTTCTTTTATCATCAACAACATTTGATTCCTCATACCTAGAATTTCTCGACCTTTTGTAAGTTTGCCCATTTCCACCAAAGGGAGCCTTCCTCTTTCCTTTGAACCTATTGTTCCTTTGATTGCCATTCCTCCAGTTGTTGTTGCTGTCATCATCATCAAGAGAATCCTTCTTAGAAGGGCATTCTCTAGCATAGTGGCCGGTCTTGTGACATGTGTAACATTTGCCTTTCTTTCTTGGGCCCCTGCTGTTCCTTTGTTCCTCAGACCACCAAAGTTCTTCTTAGCACGAGCAGTGAAGGCATCATTGCCTTCATTTTCATATTCCTTCATCCTTGTCTCTTCTTGTACGCATCTCGATAGTACTTCGTCAAAATCAGGTATCACATTGTTATTGAGAATGATAGTGTTCAATACATGCCATTCAGATGAGAGACCTCCAAGTGCGGTGAGAACCATCTCTCGATCAACTATTGTCTCCCCAATAGCCAGAAGACTATTCCTGATTTCGGTTAGCTTCAGAAAATATGATTGGACAGATTCATCCCTGCCTTTCTTCAGATTCTTCAGTTGATTCTTAAAGAATAGGACTTGATTTTCATTGTTGGCCTTGAACATGTTGACCAACTTATCATACATCTCCTTGGATGTGCCCAACTCAGATATGTAGGCAACCAAACTCTTATGAATTGAGTGCCTGATCATCAACTTTGCTTTGAGTTCCCCCTTCTTATACTTTGACTTTGTGGCAGTAGGTGTAGTGGATGGAGGCTCTTGCACATAGTCCATGACATCTTCGTCTTCTAACATAAGATCTAATGTCATCTTCCAGGCATGGAAGTCTTCCTTCCCAGTCAATTTGTCATCAGCTTTAAAGCCATTGTAGTTTGAGGTACCCATGCTCTTCTTCGGTGATTGCTACAAACTTGGGATTTGTATTCACCTTAGCTCCGATACCATGTAAATTTTTGTAGATGTTCTATGCTGGATGCAACTTTACTTTTTATCCCCAATATCAACCAACAATCACATAAACAAGAAAGTAAAATGCAGATAGAACATACCAGTAGATCGACAGAAGACAAGCCAAAAAAATATATGTGTGTTGGTGCATTACAGCGATCAACAGGATGCTTCAACCAACAAAGTCTCAATATGGTAAACCAACCAGAAGTGTCACACAACCCTCTCGGACAACAAGATCAGTCAATCCAAAGTCTACGAAAGTCAACGTTGTCACAGTCAATGGTCAACGCAAAACAACGGCATCAAAAAGTCAATGCAGCCCAGTCAAAGTCAATGATCAACCTCGATTTTTGTGCTAGAAAATGCGAACTGCAGAAATCAGAATTTTGACCAAATTTGGGGTCAGTTTGACCATGCATTGCTCAAAGTCAACATTGGTCAACTCTATGCTGAAATCCTAGGTTGAAAACATAAAATTCTTCTTGCTGCAATTTCCCACGCGTGGATGAAGAAGAGCCTACAAGGTGATCGAACAAATCAGATGATGAGAGAGAATGTGATGATATGGATGAGTGAAAATGACCTCCAACGTTGACCTATTTATTTCCATCAATGAGGGTGTGTGACACATTTGCTGGGGCTTCAAGCCTACATTTCAATTCAGGTCGACCTGCACATATTTTGAATAAATTCAAAATAAATGTTCTGCTCAATGGATCAAGATGATCTTTAGATCGATCTTGCACCTCTCCGAAAGAGGAATCCAATAAAAATATTGGCATCTTCATCTGAGCATCACACCATGGAGTTTGGACCTATTTTTCCAAAATTAACAAGTTCCCACATCAAAATCATCTATTTCTCTAGATCTCCAAAAAGTCTTGGACAATCATTCCAAGGTGTTTGAAACTCCCAAAGGACTCCCACATGTTCGTGATTATGATCATGCTATTCATTTGATTCCACAAAATGTTCCTCCAAACATCATGCCTTACAGATATCCTTATGTCCAAAAGAGTGAAATTGAATGTATGATTGTAGAAATGCTAGAGGCTAGTATAATTCAACCTAGTCAAAGTTCTTTCTCTGCTCCAGTAGTATTGGTGCACAAGAAGGATAGATCATGGCTCATGTGTCCGGATTATAGGGAGCTCAATAAGCTCACTATTAAAGATAAATTTCTCATTCCCGTGATTGATGAATTATTGGATGAATTACATGGAGAAATTTATTTCACCAAGTTGGATCTCCGTTCAGGATATCATCAAATTAGAATGAAGACTGAAGACATTCCGAAAACAACATTTCAAACTCATGCGGGTCATTATGATTTTTTTGTCATGCCTTTTGGCCTTACGAATACACCTTCTGCATTTCAAGGGTTGATGAATTCCATTTTCAAACCCTTTCTTAGAAAATTTGTTTTAGTATTTTTTGATGATATACTAATCTACAACATGTCTTGGAAGGATCATGTTCAACATGTTGACAGGGTGCTCAAACTATTGGAGGAGAAACAATTATATGAAAAAACCTCCAAATGTTTCTTTGGAGTACAAGAGGTCAAATATATGGGTCATATTGTATCTCAAGAGGGTGTTAAGGTAGACCTTAACAAAATTAAAAACATTAAGGAATGGAAAGTCCCCACAACCATAAAGCAGTTGCAAGGATTTCTCGGGTTAACATGATATTATCGCAAGTTTGTTAAGAATTATGGGAGAATAGTAGCACCTCTAACAACATTATTGAAGTAATATGCATTTTCATGGACTCCTGAAGCAACTAAGGCCTTTGAACATCTTAAAGAGGCAATGTGCCAAGCACCGGTCTTAGCTACGCCAGACTTCACAAAAACCTTTATTGTGGAATGTGATGCCTCAGGAAATAGGATTGGTGTTGTTTTAATGCAAGAAATAAGACCCATTGCTTTTGAAAGTAGTCCAATCAAAGGAAAGTATTTACAAAAAGCTATTTATGAGAAGGAACTGCTGGAAGTACTACATGCACTAAAGAAATGATGACCTTACCTAATGGGAAGACACTTCAAGGTAAAAACTGATCATGGTAGTCTTAAATACTTTTTGGAACAAATATTATCTTTAGAAGAGCAACAAAAATGGGTCACTGCTTTGTGCCATTTCTATTATCCAACCAGATTGGATAACCAAAGCAAGGGAGGAATGGAAGAATGACGAAGAAGTATGGACACTCATTCAAAAGTTACAACAAGATCCTAGTACATCTGATAGATTTAGTTGGAAAAATGATTCCTAATGGTACAAATATCACTTATATCTTTGTAAGAATTCCCAACTAAAACAAAATATTCTTTTGGAATTGCACACCTCTCCCTTAGGAGGACACTTGTGATTTTTAAAAACTTACCACAAGGTGAAGAAATAACTTTTTTGGGATGGCCTTAAATCTGATATTCAAAAGTTTATGGTGGAATGTTTGGTTTGCCAGCAAAATAAAGTTGATACAATTAAGACCTCGGGTCTGCTACAACCTTACCTACGTATGAAGGAAAGAGTGTCATCATGGTGGTAGTTGATAGGATTACCAAGTATGCACACTTTTGTACATTATCTCATCCATTTAAAGCGAGTACAATTGCTACTGCATTTATGGAAACAATTCAAAAGCTACATGGAAACCCAAAGATTATTATAAGCGATAGAGATCCCATTTTCACGGGAAATTTTTTAACGAAATTATTTTCTTGTTTGGGTACTCAACTAGCTCATAACTCATCTTATCATCTTCAATCTGATGGGAAAATTGAGATAGTGAACAAATGGTTGGAAGGATATATTTTTTGCTTTGTATCTGATAAACAAACACAATGGGTCAATTGGTTAGCTCTGGCTGAATGGTGGTATAACACTTCCTTCCGCACTACAGCAAAAATGACCCCATTTATGGCACTTTATGGATATCATCCATCATCCATCACATCATCTTTAAGAGAAAATTCTAAGGTTCAAGCAGTGGAAGATCACATCGAGCATCAACAACAAGTTCTCCAACTCTTAAAGGATAAACCTAAATTTGGCACAAAATCGAATGAAACAAGAGGAAGATGAACATCATAGCGAGAGAAGTTTTGATGTAGGCGATTGAGTATTTTTACGGCTACAACCATACAAACAAATGTCCATCAAGAAAGCTAAGAAGGATAACAAATTATCACCAAAGTACTATGGTCCTTACAAGGTGTTGCGAAAGATTGGTACTATGGCATACAAATTGGAGCTTCCTGCATCTTCCCAAGTGCACCCAGTTTTCCATGTTTCATGCTTAAAGAAGGTTATAGGTGACAAACTTCCAGTTCAAACAATATTGCTAGAACTTGATGAGGAAGGAAAAATCATATTGGAACCTGAAGTAGTCATGGAAACAAGAACTTGACAACCACGAAATCAATCAATTTCGTAGTATCTCATAAAGTGAAAGAACTTACTCACTGAAGATTCCACATGGGAGGATGAGAATTTTATACAGAAGCATCCAAAACTACTCAAGCATTGAGGACAACACTTATTTGAAGGAGAGGGGCATGTTAGGGCCCTATTTTACTAGTGTAGTCCCTTATTGTTGTTAGTGTAGTCCCCTTATTGTTATTGTTGTACCCTTGTAGTCCCCATATTGTTATTATTGTGCCCTTACATTATTATTGTTAGGTTAGCTAGGATTATATTGTGACCCCATGGACTCCTATATATGGAAATGGGGTTTTGTCATTTGTGTCATCCAATAATTGTTCATTTATGTAATGTAAAGGAGGTTTCCCCCTCAAAGTGGCCGATTTCTAAGGCGTTGATCTTTCTTTTCTTCTATTTTGGGAGCTGGTTTCATAGTAATGATTCTTGGATTGCTTTTCTATTAGTCATAATTCAAAGTTTGTTTATGATGATATTTGTAGACATGCTTTAGTGATCAGTTACGAGTATGTGAGAATTTAGTAGAAGATTTCTTTGGTCATGCTATAAAGGGAAATGCCACTTCAAGTCTAGAGACTCCATCTTCTCTTTTTCTTATAAGTGTCTTTGTGATTGTTTTTGTAGTAAATTAACAGAGCAATTTGGTACATTAGGAGTGCACACCCTATTTGATATCAAAAGTTGTTCTAGTGATGTTTCTCTTTTTTTCATTTTTAGTAACATCTCTATCATGCATGTCCTTACAAGAATAATAAATGGAAGAGATTGTATGATAATACAAAATTAAGTACATCTCCTTTTATTAGGTATAACTAATGATCCATTTAAGATTTCATATTTCAAAAGAATGGTTAAGAAGCACAATTTTTTGTGGGAATGTTGTAACCTACTCCAAGTACATTTTCAAAAAGCTAAAGATATTTTCTCACAAAAATGAAGTGAGATGGTACAACCATCTACTAGCATCCTTGTGCTCACAACATTCATTGGAAAGATGACGAGTCTCTTGTAGATTTTGATTATATAATGGAAGAGATTGTATGGTAACAATACAAAATTAAGTACATCTCCTTTTACTAGGTATAACTAATGATCAATTTAAGATTTCATATTTCAAGAGCATGCCTAAGAATCACAACCTTCATTGGTGGAAATGCTTGTAACCTACTCCAAGAATATTTTCAAGAAGTTAAAGATGGTTTCTTATGAGAATGGAGTGAGAGGGTACAACCATCCACTAGTATCCTTGTGTTCACAACATCTATTGGAAACAATGTGTCTCTAGTAGATTTTGATTAGAGAGGATAAATGTATATGGTGAACATGCTCTACTCTTTTTTCACTCATAATCTAAACTTGGGTACCCTCAAAGTGTGGGAAAGAGAATGCCAATGTGAATTGGGATGGCTAAGTTGTCTAAAGATAGTATATTTTTTAGATAGTCCATAAATAAATAATAAACAATCCTATGCACAAAGTGGCCAGACATCTAATACTATTCAAAAGAAACATTGATAGGACTAAATGTCAACAAATTATAGTGATACCATGTGAAATAAGATGCCATGAAATACTCAAAACCTTCAAAGCAACCCTAAATATTTATGACCATGATCGGAGCCCATAATCAATTAGGTGTCTAGATGAAAAATCAATGACAAACAATAGCCTTTTTTCTTTCATATTTGTGGGTAAAAAATTATTTTAAACATGCATAGTTTATATAGATGCCTGTGCAAGTATATTTTGTATCTTTTTTTAGTTTGTACATATATTTTTGTCTGAGATATCTCACAAGTAAGAGTGTGCTCATTTATGTTACATTACAATGAAGGAATTTTTGGAAGTAATGCTTCCATGTTTTGCTGTGAGTTGTCATTGTGAGTTCCTAAACATCAGTCTAGAAGCTGTTGACTCCTATGCTATGAGTTGGAGTCATGAACTAGATGTGTCAAAGTCAATGTGCTATGTCCTATATATTTGTAACTATTGTAATCAATAAAACTTTGAAGTGTGATTTGTGTGTGTGTAATATCTCTTTGCTCTCTCTATTTTTTTCTATCATGGTATCAAAGACAAATTTGAAGAGCCTCAAGGAGTTGCACCATCTAAGCACCATATTTGAAGTTTAATATGCTGTGAGTGTTGACCAATATTTGCATGAGATTTGAAGACTGGGACATGCTTCTGCACTTTGGGGCTGGGGTTTTCACAACAAATTTGTGAATATGCAGATATTTCAAAGGTGGATAGGTGTTGTTGCAAGATAAATTGTAGATCAGTGAAATTAATCATTTTTTTTCTCTGCTCCCATCAATGTGAAAAAATTCTTGGTCAACGAAAGCCTCCCTAAAAAGCGGGACTGAAAGCTGCTGGAAAATGTGCCTAATTTTGAGGCACATAAAAGAGCTATCTTTCGTTTTGTCTTGCAGAATTCAATTTCACTCGATTTTGGTTTGGCCCCCTGATATTTGGTCCTCAATGCATAAAAGTCAAGGTGTTGACAGTAGTGTGGGAGAAGAACCAATCTCAAATCTGAAAGAGGTAACATGGATTCTCTACCTTTAGATAAATTTAATGGCATCAATTTTAATACATGGAAAGTTCAAGTTCAATTGCACCTTATGAATAGGGGTTTGTGGAGTATAATTAACGGAACCAAAAAATGTCCCACTGATCCCTAGCTCTCAGTTGAATGGGAAAAGAGAGAAGGCAAGGCTAAGGCTATAATTGGATTAGGTCTTTCAGACACTCAAATGATTTTGATTGATTTGGAAAAATCGTCTAATGAAATTTGGGAGCACCTAAGTAAACTATTTGGAGAAAAGGCCATGAATGCAAAGTTATCTCTAAAACTACAGGTCTTTAGTCTCAAAATGCATGATGAGACACTTCTCTCTAATCATATAAATGAGTTAATGCCTCTCTTTAGGCAATTACCCGAAATTGGTACCAAGGTAGATACAGATGATGCTAAAGCAATTCTATTAAACAACCTATCTCCTAAGTATAACAACATTGTATTCACATTAAGTTAAATTTCTTCTCAATCATTAGAAGGAATGCTATCATCACTTTTAGCTGAGGAAAAAAGGGTAAATTCAGAAGCTTTAGATGTTGGTGGTCAACATGAACTTGCATTATTCTCTAAAGGCAAGATGAAAAAACCCAAGGGTTCAACAAATGCTTCTATTGTCACAAACATGGACATACAACCTGGAATTGTAGAACTTGTGTAGGGGATCTTTTGAAGGGTAAGGAAACTGTAAACTTTGCTAACTTGGATGACTTAGATAGTTATGAGGGGCCACTAGAACAACCTTTCAAACTATTCTAAAAGTAAAATAGATTTATGTTTTTCTATTGTGTGTGTTTGTTTGCATGTTTCAGTTTGTGGTGTGAGTTGAAGTAGCAGTATGCTATTATATTGTGCAAGAATCATATGATGCAGAACCACAAAGAACAACCCAACTATTGAACATACTAATGTGACCCGTCGTGCTCCGGGAGCATTAGTTACATGTAGTTCTTAATAAGGTCAAGATGGCGTGACCTGTTGTGATTTGGGAGCGTTAGTACAATTTATTTTATAAGGTCAAGTTATAGAATTGTCTGCTGAAGACATTCTGTACCCAGAATGCTATCCTAGATAATTGATGAAGATTTCAGAGGGTTGTGGATTCAACAGATGGTGGTAGTTCCATAGGATGGTTCAGTATCGAGACTAACCCGTTGCACTTTGGGAGGTTGAGAAGCGTCAATTCTGAAAAGTATGTCAATGATGGTATGAAACGATTATGTCTTTAATGGATCAAGTGGGAAGCTCAAATGTGTGGTGGAGAAAAGAGCGAAAACCGTGAGATTTCAGTGTGGATATGAGTGCTAGTGATGACCATATCAGGCAAATATGACAAAGATTCATTTATTATTGTAATGTGTGTTTGTTACATGTAAGCATTAAGGGAGGGTGTTGGAAGTAATGATTCCATGTGTTGCCGTGAGTTGCAATTGTGAGTTCCCAAGTATCAGTCTAGAAGTTGTTGACTTCTATGTTATGAATTGGAGTCATGATCTAAGTGTGTCAAAGTCAGTGTGTTATGTCCTATATATTTGTAATTGTTGTGATCAATAAAATATTGAATTGTGATTTGTGTGTGTGCAATCTCTCTCCGCTCTCTATTTTTTCCTATCAGAAATAATGACATAATATTTAAATTGAGATATTTTACTTTTATGATTTTTAACATTTTTCATTGTAAATAAAAACTATAAAATTAAAAACTTAGCGATATGTAAGTCAACATTCCTCATTTTTTAAAATTGAGCCTTTAAATATATAATAGCATTTTTACATATGGCACTAGTTGAAAACAAAATAAAATATAAAGAAGAAACTTATAACCAAATTTTAAATCAAATATTGAAATTAAATTAAATATTTAATTTATTTAATTATTTCCATTTTGATTATCCATATTTTAATATTTATTTATCATTATTCATTGAAATGAAAATAATCACAATGAAAACCTAATGATGTGCAATAATATATGTTACCACAATTATACATTTACAAGAAAAAAACCTCAAACCATCTATTTGAAGATATATAAAACATCAAACCATTTATTTGGAAATACAATTAAGAGAAAGAAGGTTGTTTATAAAATTTAAGGCACTATCATTTACAAAATAATTTCCTTTAATTAATATTTATTTCTTTTATACTTGTGTGCAATGTACAATCTTATAGTGGTGAAATATGAAATGGATCTGAAATTTGTCTATACAAATTATTTTATGAATAAATATATTTGATAATAATGTAATAAATGTTATATAGATTAAGATATTTAAACAATATACATTTGATTTTGTGTAGCATTGTATTTATGACATGATCAAGAAGTATATTACACATTGTTTCAGATAAAAATTAATAGATAGAATCACGATTTCACAAAAACTTTGCTTCCAAAAATTTAACATAAAATTCACAATAAAAGCACAACTTAATCTCCCATTTCAAAAGCACATTTTATATATGATTATCTACTATTCTTTAAGAATCCATATTTCCACATAATAGTCCCAAGGTGTAATATATCTCTATATATATTATATAAGATTATCTGCTATTGTCTGAGAATCTATATGTATTATTTAAGTGAAAATTTAAACTTACACAAAAATGAAAACTCCTTTCTTTTATCAATTCAATTTCCATAATTTTCATCCTTAAATCCAACGCACTTTCCACCATAAAATCCAACCACATTTTATTTATGGTTCTGAACTTTGAAAAAGAAAAAATTCATTATTTTTTTATGTGCATGCTTACTATAATTTTAACGCCTATATATTATATTTAATTTAACAAAATTAGTTTGTCAAATTAAAATTAGAAAAAGTTGTCATTTAGTTGCTGATTATTTTTATCGATTGAACCAATGTGAATATCTTACATAGCTATTCATATGTATTAAATGGCTATGTTTTTTTTTCTTTATAAATTTTTGTAAAATTATGAGTTTGAATTGCTTAAAATGAAATTTTGAATATAATTAGAGATTCAACATCTTGAAAAATAACAGAGACACTAAATATCTGCAAATTACACTATTGAAGCTTAAAATGTAAAAAAAATCTTACTTAGAGAAAATTAACAATAAAAAATGAAAATAAAAACAAACATTTAACAATTAAACTGCAATAAAAAATAACATTTATATCTTATGCAATTGAATTGCGATTTAAGAAAGACACTGAAATAAATTATTATATAATTATGGAAAAAGAATATAGGATTTTTACCATTAGATTTGTCGGGTTACATCGTTGAACTTACATGGGAATCATTGTACAAGTGAGAATTATTATGCTCACTGTTGGACACCTAATCCTCAATGGGTAGGTGTGGAAGGCAAATGGACAAAAGGAGTCCAAAAGACCACTTAGAATGTGAAACCAAGGGTCACCACATGTATTATATATATGCTTATCTTTGTGAATAACAAAACATCTCATGTTTATCTTTCTCCTTGTGTGTGTTCACCATGCCATTGTTTAACATGGTATTAGAGCGGGTGATTGTTGGCCCTGCTTCAATCAGCTAAATTCTAGCTGTGTTCTCTGAGCTTGTCAGTCCATAACGCTCCCTTCACATTCCCTCACACTGCTCCTTGAATAGCATTGGTCTGAGCTACACTCTAGCTTTCTTAAGGGTTTCTAACAGTCATTGCCATAACGTTTCTGCGCTCTTCAGAAATGCCAACGCTGCAATTTCTGTTGCTATTGTTGTATTGTACTTTGTGCATTATTCCATGGAAATAACACTCGGATCTTGTAGTTTCTCTTGTCTTTAGTATTTTATTATCTCGGATGCTTGAAAGGCACATTACTATTATCCACGAGGTATGCTCAAAATATGAAACAACACCCGGCTATGCCCACCGCTGGTTTTCTTATCCTGTGAAAGCACTTTCACGTGTCCAGAAATATCCCCTTCCGCCGTTGTGGCCTTCACACCCAGAGGCAAATTCCGCTCCATACGCTATACCATAGGTCCCTATATTTAGGCATCCTTTGTAACTCCTTTCTCAGGTGATCATTGCTTAACCTATTGGTCTTCTCGATTCTTTGCATTTGCAGAAACGTCTCTGCTATGGTCACAGAGATCTGTTTAATGCCCAAAGTGTTGTCCCCGGTGGTGATTTGCGACTTTTTTACATCCACCGCACACGTTTCCTATTGTGTTGTGCTGTTCAATGCCATGGCCGCAGTAGTTACAGTCTGTTTTGCATTCTGGTGTTAAGAAAATTCAGGCAAAATAAGGTGCGTGTGTGGGCAGAGAGAATAGAGGGTACTCCTCATTCTGTGTAAGTAGAATATGATATCATGATATCATATATATTTAGAAAGGACTAACAAGTCCAGGAAATAGATCTTGTAAGACGAGACTTCATGATTTTGCGGTCTCCCTCTAATAAAATCATGCCCAGATGAGAAGGGTCTTCCAGCATCATTTTGGCAACGAGATAGCCGACAATGGACCATGTCTGAAGCTTTATCGCCTGCTTCCCCACGTATCGACCCATCTTCCCATCATAGTATTCAGGGCATCCTTCCTTTGAGAGCCTCTGCTCCACCAGCTCGATTGCTCTTCTCGCTATCTACGGCCTCCTCGACTTTATGTAGGCCCCTGTCAACAACCACAGGAGAACTGGTCAAGAGCCGCTGTTGTGATAACTCCATCTTGTATTTTTAGGATCGCATCCTGTAATGATTCATCAGTCATGACCTTCAAGGGCTGGGTATGAGATTTTGAGAGGCATCTCGCCAATTAAATCTTGCCACCTCTCCTCCAGCAGATCCATTATTGCAGATGCTTGCTCAGGCGTTGCCAGTGAACTGAGTATTGATACACAGTTCCCAAGGAAAAACCATCTGAAATCCAGGTGCGCAAGGCTCACGTTCCAGATGAAGTAACCGCCCTGCATGGGCATGAAATTGAAAACCCAATCGGGAATGGAGTCCGGGACGACATTGAACTTGTTGATGACAATGTGAGAGTATTCTTTCGTCTTGTAACGGTAAATATTCTTGAGCTGCTGGAAGTCGAGCCATAAATAGAAGCGCATGTGGTAGCTCAAGGTGTGCAAATGTTTGTGAAGATTGATGTAAAAAAGAATTGAGTTGAGTCTTTGAAGTCAATGTTGTTTTTTGCTGCAAGCATCTTGATTATTTAAGGCCAATTTTCACCTCAACTCATACTAAAATAAGCTTCTAGAATCAATAGTGGTGTATTTCTAGGCCTTTATTTATTGCTGAGACAATGGATAAAAGTACTGAGTTATTAAAGTTTCTAGACACTCTCATACTCTCCATTGTTGAATCTGAAGACACAATCAAAATCAACAAGACCACTCTTGCTGACATTCAAATATGTCTACAAGATGCACATGAAAAGATCGAGTTTCTGCAACTAGAATCTCAACTCCAACATGAAGAATTAAAACAGAAGAGTTGTCATTCTAAACCTGTTTTTGTTCATAACATTGAGATAAAATCACATAAACAACAAGAAATTGCAGAGGCAGTACCCATTTCAGGAGCAGATGTGTGGAAAGATGCAGAAATGCAACATGCACCTCCCAAGCCCATCATCAGACCTTGGGAAGAGCTTGTCCATAACAAGCACAAAACAGGTCTTGGATATGACAAGGAGTTGTCCTTTCATATTCTGGACTACTCCAAGCCCATCAAATTTTAGAGTGCCGAATTTCTTCATGATTGCTCACCTTCTACTCCTCTTCCACAACAACAACAACAGATTGTAAAATCCCAACATTGTGATCGAGTTGGCCATATGAAAGATCATTGTTTTGATCTTCACCCATGCAAGCACTGTGGTCGGCACACCCATTGTTCACACAAATGCTTTAGAAACAAGCCTCCTGCAAGAACAAATATTCATCTTGGATGGATCACTTCTTGGAAATGGGCATCAACAACCAAGAAGATGTTTAAATCATATGCCAGAACTTGTTTTAGAGTATTGAACAATATTTCAATTGAGTTTTCGCCATCATCTCACCTTGTACCTGATAGGGGGGAAAATGGTGGTCATATACAAGCTTTGAAGCCACATCAAGAGAGCTTGAGCCACAATCTCTCATTCCAGATTCAGAGTTGTAGCGAGAGACATAGCAGTTCAAGCGAGCCTGAGCCACAATCTGTCATTCCAGATTCAAAGTTGTAGTTAGAGACATAGAAATTCAAGCAAGCGTGAGCCACAATTTGTCATTCTAGATTCAGAGTTGTAAACAGAGACATGGATGCCCATGAGCATGCCTTTGGTTGGTGGTTAACCTTAAACCATCTATGCGAGGTTGAGCTTCTCCCTCTTCAAAGAATTCAGGACACTTCCTCTAGCAGAAGACTTCAACTTCTTGCCAGTCTTGGAAGAGTTCCAGGAAATGCATCAAGAATTCTAGAGTTGGTGGTCATCCTTAAACCATCGTAGGTTGTAGACCTCCCTTCTTCTAGGTTGAAGGTATCCCTCTTCAAAATATGAGGAGCACTTCCTCTAGTAGAAGACCTCAGCTTCTTGCTAGATTTGGAAGAGTTTCGGGAACTGCACTAAGCGTTCCAGTGTTGGTGGTCATCCTTAAACCACCTCTTTATGCCAACATTTCAGAGAGCTCATTTAGCCTAAGTGCTGCCATGCATACTTTTCAGATTTGTATTATAGCTCTCTTCTTGGACTCACACATACCCCTTTGGATTAAGGGGAGAATGTTGGACACCTAATCCTCAATGGGTAGGTGTGGCAGGCGAATGAACAAAATGAGTCCAAGAGACCAATTGGAATGTGAAACAAAGGGTCACCGCATGTATTATATATATGCTTATCTTTGTGAATAACAAGACATCGCAAGTTTATCTTTCTCCTTGTGCGTGTTCACCAGCCATTGTTTAACACTCGCAACCGAACTTGTAGCTACACTTATTAGAAACCCAGGCTCTGTGAACAACCACATCATCTACGATAAAAATGAAGGCACGTAACACTCATTTTCTTCACTCAGGTCATTTATGTGCTTTCTCGATGATCTCTAAAGTTTGCTCGTCTCTATGGGATTCGAACGAAGGACAAGTGAAGTAAGAACATGGAGATTTGTTTGGCAATTCGCGATCACCGATGGATGTTAGCATTGTTTGATGGTATTTTTAATGGAGCGTTGAGACCACAAAATCCATTTTCAATGGATGGTTGAGGATGATCTAATGACTTAATGGCATTTTTATGTCGCTTGTAGATTGGGTGCATTTAATAAGTGTGAATCAAAGTGAAGGTGTATTATGTTAATTGGATACACAAAATATTAAATTAAAATAATGTTAGGTATGACTTAATTGTGCATCTAACGCTAAATGGAATTATGGTTTTGAAAACAATAAAAAAAATTAAATATTTCCACTAAATGTCCAAGAGTTGCTTCAAGGACCTAGAACTTGTCACTCAAAGTCCCTTATGATATTTAGTATTAAAATTGCATCATAAAAAATATATCATAAATTATCAATACTTCATTCAATATCAAAATACTTTTGAACTAGGGCAACACCATATAGTGATCTTTATTTATAAAGGGATCAATTTCTATTCACTTGTTTCTTTGAGGTAGCAACATAGTAATGGCTAAACATAATATGCTCCAATACTTAATTATAAGGACAAGAAAACTGTACTCATAACCAATTGATAACAATTGAGTGGACCTTTTTTCTTGGGGTAACATTACATTTATTCAATGCTAATTACTTAATGGAACTTATTTAGTAATAACAAACATAGTGGAATAAATCCATCTTACACTAAATTGTCACCATACCTACACGCTTAGGAAGGATCCCACCACTTCATCCTCCTTCATCCCTTCGTTGCACCATTACATGCTTAGGGAGGATCCAACTACTCCATCCCCTTTGAGAAATATTGTTCTCAACACTTTTAGTGGGATGTATAACCATAAACCAAGAACCCATGTATGTGTGTTGACCCTAACATTGGATTGGTGTAGGATTCTAAGGTCCCATGTATAAGATTTCCCCTCGCAGCTAAAGTAACTAAAGAATTTTGTTGGTAAACCTAGGTCCTATGTCTTGGTTCTCATGATGAATCCCAACTAATGATAATTGAGCTTAACAAATGACTAAATATTATGCTATAAACAATCACCATGGTCATGTGGATTCAAATAAACAAAACCATCCATGGGTTGTGGATTTGGATGGAATACTACCATTGGAGAATATGCAAGCTAAAAATTGGTAGTCATAACCTACTATTCACCTCCCCTAATGATGTCTTGAATTTCCATGACCTCGGGTCTAGGTTAGAGTCTTAAAATCACGAACGCTACCAAATTAAGAATCTAAACCATGAACTACTTTTCACAATGGAAAAATAAAGCAGTAAATCACACATGCACCAATATACACATTTTTAACAAAATTTTACAATAATGTACAATCCCAATCTTCATTATATTAAACCAAAATATGAATAATACAACAGTCTATGGTATACAAGATATAATGACAAATTCGATGTCGTATCTTGTCCTGCCGGTCCTTCGCTTCTGTATTTCTCACTAATCGCCCCTTAGTCCTTTAAAGGAAAATACATCGAAACTCCAAGAGGGATGCCACCTAACACTGCTACGAGTCACTTTTGTAGATTGTACCTGGGCTGAACCAATATGCTCTCTGGGTAGGCCTAATTCCCGAGCTCCAAACTGATAGCCTAACATTCACCTTTGTCCATCAAGGTGTTGCACTTCGGCACCAATCTTCACCCAACCTTTAGCTTCTCTTCGTCACTTCAAGATAGCTTGTCTAGGGCTACTTTGGGTAGCCAACACACTACCCTCCACCAGATCAATGGCACCCAATACTACACCATGAAATATGCACCGATGAAGGCTCACGATCACCCAATCATGCCTCCAAATTGGCTCCCATAGGTTGCATAAATAAACCGATCCAAATTTGGTCACCTAACACACACAAGATGCAATCCAAAATGAATGCACTAACTTGTTTATGGTCTCTTTGACCGCTTCACTTTTGGACTGGTTAGGGCACAACACATAGTCCTACCATCTCTCACAAAAATGTTGCAACGATCCTCCTTTAGCTATTGTCACCCTTCTCCAACAATATTTAAGCCCCACGTTGCCTATTCATGCTACAATACCCCTAAAAGGCCTTACAACCCTCCTGTCTTGCCCATTAGGGGAATTTTGAGGTCTAAAATGGGCCTCCTAAGGAAATTATAAAATAATAGTGGAAATAGCAAAATAAGATTAGATTACGTCATCACATTTTAGAGGGAAAAATGGAAAAACTATTTTTTCAACTTGTATTTTCAACTTATCTCCCTATGGGTTTTCTCAAGTTTCGTGCGATGACACTTGTTGGACGCATAATTTGATTCCTCATCTAAGGAGTACCCAAGTTGCATACTTTCGATGGACCCTGCTACACAAAAAATGAGAAATACATGAAAAAGTGTGATTGCAATCACACCTTTTCGTGTATTTCCCTTTTTTCGTGTAGCTAGGTCCATCGAAAGTATGCAACATGGGTACTCCTTAGATGAGGAACTAATTTTTTCATCCAATGAATAATCCTGCCTGAAATTTGAGTAAAACCTTAAGGAGATAAGTTGAAAATACGAGTTGAAAATATAGTTATTATTATTTTATTAATTTGAAATCTTTTTACCTTTTTACTCCAAAAATGGTGAATCACCCCCAATGGTTGACATCACCATCTTGAATCCTATTGGTTCTTATAAAGTTTATTTTAGTTGTATGATTTTCTTAGGAGGCCTGTTATCACTGGAAAACTAGACAAGCAAATGTGACATTATTAAATGTCAGGCAGAAGGATTTACAAGGCTGAGGCACATTAGAGGATCTAAAAAATTTAAAAAAGATTTAAGGTCAAGAGGTAAAAATCAAATTGTGCACCAAGAAAAAAGGTGAAATGCGCCTTTGTGCGAAGTTTCCTTCGATAGGTGCGCTGGTCTACGCGGATTTCCCTCAAAAAGCCACACGGTCCTGGGAGTGGCGGAAGTCACTTTTCGAGACCACTTGACACAGTTCAGGAAATGATCCTACACGTGAGGCCACCTAAGGACAGCTGCCTAGGCCACCTTGGGACCTCAAGTGAGCACACAAAGGAATCAACCCTCTCTCTTGGGTCACCATCCATCAATGTATCAAGAGAGGGAGGTAGAATTTGAATTCACCTATAAATGGCCACCAAGAGATGAGAAAAATGAGAGCACATTGTTATGATGGCCAAATTTCCCATGAGAAATGCAAAAATGTGCAATCCGGAGCAACAGTAGAGAGATGATTCGGTTGTTGGCAATCCAACAACTTCAATCCTTTGGAGTAGAGAGAGAGACCTTGCGACAACAACTAAAGGTTAAAAACGTCCTTGCACTAGGTCTTAGAACTCCATAGTTCTAAGGGTCCTTTGGCAAGAGTGTAACGTAGTATATTTCTTCCTAACAGCGAGCAATAAGAGGGGACTTTTATTCCACCATTTTCATTATTGTCACGTTTGACTCTTTATGATCTTTTGTTTTTTATGTTTATTTTAGTTGTGTTTTCTCTCCATATATGCATACTATATTCCATGATTTAGTGTGTTTTATATTTAATAGCATGTGTTCATTAACTATCTAACCATCTTTTCTACCTGTGACCATAGCTTGAAGGCAACGACCACTCCTCCTAAGCACCGGTGGATTGGTACAGTTGTGCACCAAAACCACAACCATAGGATTGGCGACTCCACTAGCTTTAATTTTTTAGTTAAGTGGTTACGCTTGTTGCAGGGACCTTCTCTCTGCTTTGGAGTATTGCCGGGACAACTCCCCTTATTTTATTCTCTGCTCATTCACCCATAGTGAAAATTTTAAGTTCAGAAGTTCCAAAAATTCCATTTACAATAAAATCGTGCGCTGTTTTCTCAGACAGATGCGGCGAGCTGCGCGAGTTTAGCTTCGACCCGCGCACAAAGTCACACGCCTGTGTGAAACTTTTCCGCGCAGAAACCAAAGACCAAAATTCTCTGTTATTTTCTTCAATTTCCCAATTGTAAAGTAGCTGGCAGCCCAGAGAAAAACTGCCAACACTGTGTGTGGTGTCCCATGACTATTTAGAACTTTCTTTTGGATGTGTTTTAGTATTGCTAGTTGCTAGTTTTAAATTTTAAAGTTTATCTTCACAAAAAACCACATAGTTTAAGTAGGGGGGAATTTACTTGCAATTTTAAATAACTTATTTTTGTGAAAATAGACACCAAAACACACATAGATAATTAGCTGGAGTAAGTGGCCCTAATCCACATATGCGTAGCTAGTTTTCATTTTTTCCTAGTTAGATCATTAATTTTAGTTTAAATTTTTGCACTAGGAGTTGGGACTAGGAATTAATTATCTTAAGAGAAGCAAGTAATCTCTACTGCCCTTTCACCTTTTGGTGACCCTGGGCAAGCATATGAAAACTCTCTTATGATAATTTTCCATCCCCCTTTAGTTAATCAATTAGATTAATTAGGCAAAGTTGTAAGTGGCCCACTATCCACAAATGATTTGCTTATAGAAAGGAACAATCAAACATAAATTAATAGGGGACTTGTAAAGGATCACCGCATATCCACATCTTAAAACTGTGTGATTGATCAATTTATTCTCACACACTTCCACACCATAAGTGAAGTAAAGACTCCTTAAAATTGACCTAAATGAACTCACTAAATCTCCCCATAGGAGCCACAAGGAAAATTATAGTTTAGTTTAGGACCATGGGGGTAGGCATCCAATAATCTGCCATGCTCAGTTTACATCTTGAGACATAGAAGTTGATTGAATAGGGAGCTTTAAATCCATCTATCTGTCCACGGAAAAGAAAACCCGAGCACCCCAAAGACCCGATTCAGAGGGGGTTAAGCTTAGGCCCAATGCATGTGGTATTATCTAGGGCTATCTGACCCATGTAATGCTCAGTACTAGTAGATGATTTACCAAGAAGATCAAGAGTTGAGCGCTCATGTGGGACGATAGTAATTAGTGGAAAAATCTAGTGCATCCTTCCCTATAGGTGACGATGCAGGAAACACTATATCCTCTACCCATTACCTTGGTCGATTCTTCGACTACTGGAAGGCGTCTCTAGTTCTTTCGGGACATTACCCCTAGTAGCCACTAGAAAATATCTTCATAAGGCCTAGTTACAATTGAGAGTGTGAGGACATTTAAGTATCTAGGATTTTGAGTATCACTCGCAACAACAAAAAAACCAATTTTTGATTGCTTGATCTCATAGAAATAATTTAAAGGAAAATTAACTTTTGTTTTCGCTTTGTTTTATGTATGTGGTCACCATTCTTGCTTTCATATTTCACCTCTCATAGAACTAAAGAATTTTTCCAAAACCATAGCTAGTCAACACCATAATGAATCCAACTGGACCTCGTTGATCTAGACGTCTTTTGGACCTCCCCCCATTACTGGGAGGAGTTCTAGGTCTTTCACTATTTAGCCATCAAAGACAGAACACCACCACCCTTATTGCTTCATCCTTTATCGGGACATCTTTAGTTGGGAACCCCCAAGGGTCACCCAATGCCACACCAGTGGAAACCCCCACAGGGTCACAACATACCACTCCTCCCACAACCCCTAGGGGGTAGAGGATCGCTACCCATTTGGGGAGCCAAGTGAACACACAATTGGGTATGCCATAGACAAACCCCATATCTAACCAGAACACTGTGTCTTCATAGTATGCAATGGCACTCAACCCACAGTCACCATTCTTAGCATCATTTAAATTACCCGATCTAACCAAGTTAACGAATGACCCTATTTCACACAACTCTACATGCCCCCCCATGCCTACGAAGCTCCCTTCAGACATTCCAAAGTTCGAAGGGAAGCAAGCAAAATACCCTGGAAATCAAATAGTGACTTTCCACTTGTGGTGTCCATCGAACAACATCATTGATGATACTATTCAACAGAGACTATTTCAGCGCACCCTAACTAGACCAGTTGCAAAATGGTATGTGGAGAAAAATTCTGCTACACATGGAACCTTTAGCACCCTTGCTACCACATTCCTCACGTATTTTCAGTTACCCATACACCATGATTCCGGGATGGAATTACTGACACATTTTAGACAGACATCAGCCGTCCATATCTCAGAATATCTCCATGAAAATGTGGCGACGTCGTAGTTTATGCAAATCCAAACTTGATGATCGAGTTCTGCTAGACCTATTCCTGAAAACTCTCATTGCAGAGATTTCAAAAGATGTAGCAACCCAAAAACCTACATCCGAAGAGGATGCCATTAGTAAATCCCAACAACTTGAGATGATTTACACATAGTTAGGATACATTTATAACATCCTGCCTAATGCCCTACACCTGCAAACTTATAAAGAATTTCTATTCGCGTCGAATACTGCAGATAGATTGATTGGGTCACTGACCCAAAATCACCTAGGAAGCAATAGTCAGTACCCCGGTTACATGTATGATCCTAACCAGAACATCCCACAACCCGACGACCTAATTCCATGGAAAATTTTAGGGGCTAATATTCGCAGGTGTGCTAATTTTCCATGATTTTTCCAAAAAAAATATTCGCCAATTTCCATTTTTTTGTTAAATTGATTCGCCCAAATTTTATAGTATAAAAATATTTTACCCTTAAAATCGCCAAAAATTTATATATACTAATATAAAATGATTATAAATCTAAATAGTTTTACAAAAATAACATCAAAATTTTTACAATTTACATATTGGGGACTACTAATATTCGCCAAGTTTTTAAACTTTAAGATAAATGTCCATCCTTAAGATTCATCATGCACCTTTGCAAAATATGACCAATAGGGCGCAACCGTACCATCATCAGCAAGGAGGACCATACCCTTCGACTCAGGGGACCCAGTATGTAGCTATAAATTCTGATAGAAGAGCTCCCCCCTAGAAACCATTCATATACCAGGGACATGAACCCCAGTATTCCCAATCCCCAGCACAAAAACCACCCATTCAGAATAATGCACAGGTGAACTTTGTGAAACTTTCCCAGGAAAAACCGCACTAATATCAAGAGAATCCTAGCTATCCTCCTAACGCGGCAATGAAAAAATTAGAAAACAAATAATAGGGAAATCCTGGACAGGGGGGCAACAATAAATAACACCCTCCGCAATCTCAAGTTGGAGGAAACTCTAACCAAAATAAAAAACAGGAGCCAAATAAATCCCAAGGGCAGAACAAGAGGGCAAATCTTTGGACTAACCACTCTTGCACAAGCTGTTGTGAATATGGCCATTGCACTCACCACTGTCCTGATCTCCCTGAGTTAAAGAAGCTTCAGGGTAACTGTTGGCAATATGATGTAGAGTGTTGTCCTTGATGGCAACCTACTTGATAAAGTTGATGGCAACCTACTTGATGAAGTTGTCCTTGATGGTAACCTACTTAATAAGTTGCCTATGATAAGAATGATAAAGATGTAAGAATGATGTATCTCCATCAATGCCAAAAGAGGAGCACTTGAAATAGCAACAAAGAAAATAGCAAATGAAATATGAAGTTGAGGCAGTATTGGAGATCTGGAAAGGCAGCAGAGACATAAGAGAAAACAGTGGCAGAGGAATTGGCATCTGAAATAGTAAGGAACATAGAGGTAGCAGAGGCAACAGATGAAACAGAGGAATTAGAGACAGAGCAGTAGAGGTGAATTAGGGGTTTAATAGTTGAATTAGGGGTTTAATACTATTTGCAAAGGAGATGGAAAAAGGGAGAGCTGTTAGGAAGAGACAAGGTAATAGATTGAAGGACAAATTGAATATCTGGCCAAGATTTGTATATGTTGATGAAGAACTGTGGAATTGTGTTAAGTATGGTTGAGTAAATCTGGAATATATATGATCTGTGTGATCAATTTCATAATGGGCAGAGGATACCTACGGTGCCAGGAGAGGAATGAAATCATTGTTGTAGAGTTAGGGATATGTGTATTGACTGATGTAATTCTTGTGTGGAATCCCCTGAACCTCTGTGTGAATAATCTCTGTAATGGAGTCGAATGATGTCCTGTGTAATTGGAAGGCTTGAATGATACTCTGTATCTGATGAGGGAGTTGATGGGAGATGGCACAGATTAATGGAGTAGCGGAACACTTGGTGACGATGGAACGTGAAGTTGGATGGAACTAGGAGTAGAAAGGAAAAACCTTAGAGTGCAACTTAATTATAATAATACATTGAAAAGGTGACAGAACCCTGCGTGGAGGAGCGGAACCATGACCAAGTGAACAGTGAAGGTGGTTTACGGTTTTCATCGCACCACCTATGCGGAGTAAGCGGTATTTCCTGGTTGAGGAGCGATTCCATAGAGTGCTCGACACGCTTCCCTGTACAACTTCACAAAACCACTTTTCACTATGCGCCATCGCGCGTTATATTTCAACCCAGGATGCCTAGTGATATCATTGAGCGCCGTTGATCTAGGAAGGGGTCATCGGACGGTCATCATTTGTTGAAGGTGCGCGAAGATTAACACAGGTACGGCGGGCCATCGCACGTTAACGTTCGGCATCGGAGGTTGAGCGATATGCATATGCGCCGTTGATCTGGGAAGGGGTCATCGGACGGTCATCATTTGTTGAAGGTGCGCGAAGATTAACACAGGTACGGCGGGCCATCGCACGTTAACGTTCGACATCGGAGGTCGAGCGATATGCATATACGCCGTTGATCTGGAAGCTTTCTAATCTAACGGTGATCGGACACTGGACTTGCGCGAAGTTTACCTATGGTACCATGCGCTTATTTGATTGGCTATTGACTATATTTGTGGACCCGGGGTCAAAGGTTTACCATATTATTTGAAAGCGTTAAAATGCGAAGGGTTAACTTTAATCCTAAAGTTCTGTTCAAAATTGTAAATATATTTATTTATCAATTTCTTCAAATTGATAAATAAATTAAAAAGAAATCAAAGAGGTACGTAAGGGTGCTAAAAGAAATACCGTTCAGGAATACCATTAGTAATTGAATGGTTTTGACCCATGGTTTTAATAAAGGCGAAAACTATATAAGGTGATGAGAATTATGAAGAATAGATGGTGTGCGAAAGGGTTGATAATAAACGAATCTCTTTTAGAGATATCTGTATGAATAAACTCTGATATATCTGAATCTATGGCGCACTTGTGAATATGATTGATCAAGATCTTTAAATCAGATGATGATTAATCCCTGGTTCAATCGACTGACAAAATCATGAAGAACGTATAAGGGTCGTGAATGAAAATTTTCGTTAAGGAATATCTGTATGGGAGAGCTTTGTTCTTAATTCATAAATCTGAAACTACGATGCACCCATGGATATAATGATTTGACGATGATGAATCTCTTGTTTGAATGACAGACGAAATCATGAAGAACTAGTGTGAGTATACTGAATGAATAAATCTGGTGGCCTGCAAGGTATGTCATGTGGAAACTGGTGGATCCAGTATGAAAATTGATGAAACGTGGTCCGCAGTGGTGCTGAGGGTCGAAGACTTCAGTGAGGGGGTTGTAGCTCCCTTCCAGTGGTAGCTGGTAAATCAGAGCAGGGGGTTGTAGCTGCCTTCCAGGAAAGGCTGGTAAACGAGAGAAGGTTGTAGCCTTCTACAGGTGGGTGCCTGCATGCTGGTATGAGTCCGCACCAACATAAAATTGTAAGAAGTTTTCTCTATAATAAATATTGAAGACTGAGATTACAACAGCGGTGGTTTTCTCCCGAATTGGGTTTCCACCTTAAATCCTGGTGTTCATATGTGTTGTTTATGTTTGATGGTTTGTTCTGTTATTTCTGTTCATGCTTAATGCTTATCTGATGCAATGCTCCAAGTAAAGACATAATAAGATATCTGGACATACATGTTGGATGCAGTACTGTAACATATGGTTTTAAGAGAAAGAAAAGAAAAAAATTTTCAGCCCTAAATACTGATTCACCCCCCCCTCTTAGTATTTTTCCCATCAATTGGTATCCGAGCAGGTCCTTCTGCAGAAGCTTGATCACTTGAAGGAGATCCGTCACAATGGGAAGGAAGCAAAAGAAGAAGGCTACTCAAAGAAAGGAGATATCTCAGAAAACATGTACAGCAGAAAATGAAGATAATGAATCAGGTACTGATTGTTGTTCTTGTAATTCACTTCCTTGTACATGCAATGGTGAAGATAGAGAAAAAGAAAGTGAAAGTAATGATTGGGATCAATTTAAAAGGAAGGAATCTATCTACAAAGATGTGATCTCTAGAATGAATGGACATATAGAAATGTATCAAAAACTGCAAGATAAAGTAACCAATCAAAATGAAAGACTTGCAGCAGAAATCATCTCTCTGAAAGAAGATCTGGAAAAATCAAATAAGAAGAATGAAGACATTTTACAAACATTTGAAGAACAAGAAAATGGGTTGAAAGAAGAGATTTTAAAATTGAAGGATCAAGTAGAAGAAGGAAGAAGGGTTGAAGAAAGTATGAAGAAGCAATGCCAAAGATTGGAGGTTGAGGTAAACATTTTAAAAGGTAAATTAGAAGAAAAAGATAAACTCTTGAGGTTTCAAGATAGTACTAAGACTCTGGACAATATTCTTAGTAGTGAAAGGTCTCCTTCTGTTAAATTTGGTCTTGGTTTTCATGAAACTGTTAAAGGAGAATCTAGTTCACAAGGAAGTGCTAAAGATTTAAAGGATATCAATGCAAAATTTGAAGTATTGAAAGAAACAGAAGGTCAACCGACAATCATGAACTCTCAAAAGAAATCATTCCCTCCTTTGATCAATAATGTTGAATGCTTTAAATGTCATAATTATGGGCATGTTGCAGCCAATTGCAGAAGCAGATTGTTTTAGTCACAAACAAACAGATCCCACACAGAAAGGTACTCAGGTTTCTTTAAGGGATATTGTTTTTCATGCAACAAGTTTGGTCATAAAGCATCTAATTGCAATAAAAGAAAGAATAGAAAAACACATTATGATCCCTATGCTTACTTTTCTGGTCACCCAAGATGTTATGCTTGTAACAAGTATGGACATGTAGAAAAAAAATGCAGGATGAATAGATCTGAGAAATTAGACAATTTCCAGCACACTATAAGAAATTTCAAGCAAAGCTGGAAAAAGAAGGAGGACCGATCAGAAACGTAGGGAATATTAATCCTACTGCAGTCATCCGCTTCTAAATCTTAGTTCTCATAATGACTGCAGGAGTGATGTGAGATACATTATAGGAATCATTAATGTATCATCACATGGGGAGCAATGAATGATAGTTGTGTTTAATTCTAACAGTGCATCTGATGTGAAGAAGACAGGTACAGGTGGCATAAGTTCAGGGGGAGCATTAGCCTTACTGAGAATAATGCATTGTTGGCATTATGATGGTTCTAAAACATGACCTTTCCCTTAAGGTCTTTTTGAGCAGATGAAGGAAAATTTCTTGATCACTCCACTAGAAGTAGGGCATATAAATGTTACAATAAAAGACTTCGGAAGATTGTTGAATGTATAGATGTTGTTATTGATGAGTCTCCAGTAGCTCCAAAATAAGAAAAACAAACAACAAATGTAGAAGATGACGATGACATATATTCCTCTACATCAAATAAGGATGATACAAACAGTGAACCCAATGAAGAACCCGAAGATGATTTGTTTGAAAAGGCTCCATCCAGATATGTTCAAAACAATCATCCAGAATCTCAAATTTTGGGAGAAAAGGGATCAGGTGCACAAACAAGAAGGACTCTTGTGGGATCTTCTAGCAATCTGGCATTTCTGGCCACTATTGAACCTCACAATGTCAGTCAAGCTAGCAAAGATGAATGTTGGATTCAAGCCATGAATAAAGAGCTTGATCAAATTGAAAAGAATCACACTTGGGAATTAGTACCAAGACCTCATGACAAAAATGTCATTGGAACTAAATGGATATTCAAAAACAAGTTAAATGAGAATGGGGATGTTATAAGAAATAAAGCTAGACTTGTTTGCAAGGGGTATGCTCAACAAGAAGAAGAAGAAGTTTATATAGAACAACCAGAAGGATTCATTTTGGGAAATGATGAAAAACTTGTTTGTAGACTTAAAAAGGCTCTATATGGTCTCAAACAAGCTCCAAGGGCATGGTACTATCGTCTTGACAAATATCTTCATCAACAAGGATTTTCAAAAGGGTCTGCTGATAACAACTTATACACAAAAACTGAAAATGGTGAACTATTGATTATGGTTGTATATGTTGATGATATCATTTTTGGAAGTTATGAAGAGTCTATGAGTCAGATATTTGCTTCTGATATGCAGTAATAATTTGAAATGTCTTTACTTGGGGAACTACCATTCTTTCTTGACTTGCAAATACAACAAACAACAGATAGCATATTCCTATCACAAGCAAAATATCTTAAGCAAATACTAAAAAAGTATGACATGGAGGAGTGAAAATGATACATGGTTTCCTATGATGAGATTATGGATAAGCCCTAATTTCTTTTTGCTGAAGAGTCTCGTTTGCTTTCACACATGGATGAGATGGAAGTCTTATGATTCAGAGATAATGATAGATCATGCAGAGTTTGATGCTGATGACTTTTGTCATGGTTGAGACCTTCTATATATAGTTCCTACACATGGTACATCATGATTATGAAGTAAATATAAATCACGAAGATCTTGGTGATAACAACATGGATGTTTACTTGACTCAATTTGACTATTGAAGAAGTTGTTCTGGTACGATAATTCCTCTTGAGAAGAATATGTTGATGTGGCAAAGAGCCTGAAGGCTTGGTTACTGATGTACTTATGCTACAACTGTTGGATGACACTTGAATACATAGCTATGGTGCTGTTGGGGATCTCTGGTGGTGTTTCTGCTCTCATAATTCTGTTTTACTCTCTGATGTTTTTGATGAAGATGCCTTAATGATTTGATGGTGAAAGTGTTCAGGATGAAAAAGCTAAGGGGGAGCTTTGGTCTTATGAAAAAGATGCATTGTTGGCATTCTAATTATTTGCTGTGGTCTGATCTCATGCTTGAGATTCCTTGGTCTTGATTGTATAAGTTATAATGTGATGAAAAGGTCATGTTGAGGTCATGATGTAAAATTGTAATATTCAGTCATGTAAGGACTTGCTCAAATGTGTAAACCCACTTGGTTGGGTACTTGTGTCACATATGTAAATCCACTTGGTTGGATCATTGATGTAAGTTTGAGTCCTTGGTGATAGGAAAGGTCATAGAGTCATGTACTTCATTGAATATTATGTTTGAATATTCAGCATGAACTCAGGAGGAGCATGGTAACTTTAGTACACATCAGATCTATAGAACTCTTCTTCCTACAAGGGAAGAGAAACCTTGTTTTGGTTGTGATCCGAACTTTTCCCTTGATGTCAAAGGGGGAGAGTATCATGGTGTTTGAATAATGATTCTAATCAATGTATCTATCTGTTGTGGTGATCAAACACCATCATGGTTTCCATCAAGTCCAAAGGGGGAGATCGTTGGTAATATGATGCAGAGTGTTGTCCTTGATGGCAACCTACTTCATAAAGTTGATGGCAACCTACTTGATGAAGTTGTCCTTGATGGAAACCTACTTAATAAGTTGCCTATGATAAGAATGATAAAGATTTAAGAATGATGTATCTCCATCAATGCCAAAAGAGGATCACTTGAAACAACAACAAAGAAAAGAGCAAATGAAATATGAAGCTAAGGCAGTATTGGAGATATGGAAAGGCAGCAGAGACATCAGAGAAAATAGTGGCAGAGGAATTGGCATCTGAAACAGTAACTAGGAACAGAGAGGTAGCAAAGGCAGTAGATGAAACAGAGGAATTAGAGATAGAGTAGTAGAGTTGAATTAGGGGTTTAATACTATTTTCAAAGGAGATGGCAAAAGGGAGAGCTGCTAGGAAGAGACAAGGTAATAGATTGAAGGAAAAATTGAATATCTGGCCAAGATTTGTATATGTTGATGAAGAACTGTGGAATTGTGTTAAGTATGGTTGAGTAAATATGGAATATATATGACTTGTGTGATCAATTTCATAATGGGCAGAGGATACCTACGGTGCCCGGAGAGGAATGAAATCATTGTTGCAGAGTTAGGGATATGTGTATTATATGTGTATTGATTGATGTAATTATTGTGTGGAATCCCCTGAACCTCTGTGTGAATAATCTCTGTAATGGAGTCAAATGATGTCCTGTGTAATTGGAAGGCTTGAATGATACTTTGTATCTGATGAGGGAGTTTATGGGAGATGGTGCAGACTAATGGAGTAGCGGAACACTTGGTGACGACGGAACGTGTAGTTGGACGGAACTAGGACTAGAAAGGCAAAACCTTAGAGCGCAACTTAATTATAATAATACATTGAAAAGGCGACGGAACCCTGCGTGGAGGAGCGGAACCATGACCAAGTGAACAGTGAAGGTGGTTTACGGTTTTCATCGCACCACCTATGCGGAGTAAGCGATATTTCCTGGTTGAGGAGCGATTCTATAGAGTGCTCGGCACGCATCCCTGTACGACTTCACAAAACCACTTTTCACTGTGCACCATCGCGCGTTATAGTTCGACCCAGGATGCCTAGCGATATCGTTGAGCGTTGTTGATTTGGGAAGGGGTCATTGGATGGTCATCATTTGTTGAAGGTGCGCGAAGATTAACACAAGTACGGCGGGCCATTGCACGTTAACGTTCGGCATCGGAGGTCGAGCGATATGCATATGCGCCGTTGATTTGGGAAGGGGTCATCGGACGGTCATCATTTGTTGAAGGTGCGCGAAGATTAACACAGGTACGGCGGGCCATCGCACGTTAACATTCGGCATCGGAGGTCGAGCGATATGCATATACGCCGTTGATCTGGAAGCTTGCTAATATAATGGTGATCGGACGCTGGACTTGCACGAAGTTTACCTATGGTACCATGCGCGTATATGATTGGCTATTTACTATATTTGTGGGCCCGGGGTCAAAGGTTTACCATATTATTTGAAAGCGTTAAAATGCGAAGGGGTAACTTTAATCCTAAAGTTCTGTTCAAAATTGTAAATATATTTATTTATCAATTTATTCAAATTGATAAATAAATTAAAAAGAAATCAAAGAGGTACGTAAGGGTGCTAAAGGAAATATCGTTCAGGAATACCATTAGTAATTGAATGGTTTTGACCCATGGTTTTAATAAAGGCGAAAACTAAATAAGGTGACGAGAATTATGAAGAATAGATGGTGTGCGAAAGGGTTGATAATAAACAAATCTCTTTTAGAGATTTCTGTATGAATAAACTTTGATATATCTGAATCTATGGCGCACTTGTGAATATGATTGATCAAGATCTTTAAATCAGATGATGATTAATCCCTGGTTCAATCGACTGATGAAATCATGAAGAACTTATAAGGGTCATGAATGACAAATTTCTCCAAGGAATATCTATATGGGCGAGCTCTGTTCTTAACTGATAAATCTGAAACTACGATGCACCCATGGATATAATGATCTGACGATGATGAATCTCTTGTTTGAATGATGAACGAAATCATGAAGAACTGATGTGAGTATACTGAATGAATAAATCTAGTGGCCTGCAAGGTATTTCGTGTGGAAACTGGTGGATCCAGTATGAAAATTGATGAAACTTGGTCCGCAGTGGTGCTGAGGGTCGAAGCCTTCAGTGAGGGGGTTGTAGCTCCCTTCCAGTGGTAGCTGGTAAAAGAGAGCAGGGGGTTGTAGCTCCCTTCCAGGAAAGGTAGGTAAACGAGAGAAGGTTGTAGGTGGGTGCCTGCGTGCTGGTATGAGTCTGCACCAGCATAAAAGTGTAAGAAGTTTTCTCTATAATAAATATTGAAGACTGAGATTACAGCAGCGGTGGTTTTCTCCCGAATTGGGTTTCCACCTTAAATCCTGGTGTTCATATGTGTTGTTTATGTTTGATGGTTTGTTTTGTTATTTATGTTCATGCTTAATGCTTATATGATGTAATGCTCCAAGTAAAGACATAATAAGATATCTTGACATACATGTTGGATGCAGTACTGTAACATATGGTTTTAAGAGAAAGAAAATAAAAAATTGTTCAGCCCTAAATACTGATTCACCCCCACCTCTTAATATTTTTCCCATCAGTAATTGAGGACAAAGGGGATTCTTACAATAGACAACTATCATGCAGGAGCCCTTCCCCCACCAAGGGATAGTTGGCACCCAATGACAGCAAACAACTCTCGAAGATTCTGGAAAAAACAACCACGAAATCTACATGACTAGTGAAGAACTATTTGTTCAGACACAGAACCAAAATTACGATACCCCACCAGATACCAATCTGTCAAGGGCTAGCACGAGTGCACCAACAACACCATTGACTATATCGAAGATACATATTGAACCTTTGCAAAATATGGATAAGGGACTAACTAGGCGAGAGAGAAACCATTCCAAAGCATCCCATAACTATAGCATTGTGGATGTTTAGCCCAATATATCGCCACCATGTCCGCTTTGGAGGTATTAAAATCATGCCCAAAGAAAAGGAAAGCCCTAGTTTCCACGTTAGGCACCATCGACCCTGCCAATTCGTGCCTAATGGCTTTTGATTTAGATAAAGCCACCCCTAGGCTTCCTTCGTTGGTCGCCTTCCAGATACTGGTGTCAGTCCAAAACATCACTATTCACCGATGTGTCATTGACGAGGGTGCATCCACATGCATCATGTCAAATAAATTTTGGAAGAAGTTAGGGTCTCTTGAACTAAAGCCATCAAACATCACACTTAGATCATACGATAAGCACCCATCTGCTCCTATTGGCCTCTATCAAAATGTCCTGGTCTGCTTGGCCGGAAAGATAGTCCTGATAGACATTTAGGTCTTGGATGCTCAACTGGATTACAATATTATCCTTGGGCAGAGCTATATGTACACCATGTCTGCCATAACATTTTTCGTCTTCTGAGCCATGATGTTCCCCCACGAGGATCACATCATTACTGTCAACCAATTTTCATATCATGACAAGCGACCCATAAAAAACAACAATGTCATTCTACCCTATGTACACACATCTGATGAGATGCTTGTACAGTACCAAGAATAAGGCCTTGGCCAGTTCAAACCGTTTTCCATTCTCGGATCATTCATAGGAGATCCCCATGTCATACCAGAACCATCAGCTAATATCATAGAGGCTCCAGTGTGCATGATGTCTACATCAAGCACCGAAGCCAGCCAGGAGACAGAGATGAGAAGTAGTGACACCAAGGCCTCTGACACGACAACCTATCTGTCTTATGTTGTCTCCCAAACTCCTTTCCTATACCCTTCACCTGGTTTTGTGTCACAATAGGTCTTGGAAACGGTAGTGATGCCAAACATATTATTTGCAATACCAGTTTGGTACTTGGTCCCTCCTACCACGACCGGAGTCAATGGCGTTACCTCTACAGGGTTGATTCCCCTCACTCCAGAGGAGGCTTTGCTTGTTCAGGAGACTTTCAGTACCATACCATCTAAGATAACTCCTGTCGCAAAACCAATGGTCACGACCAAGAAAACCAATAAAAAGGGGAAGAAGGTAGAAAATCCGACCATGCAATGGGAATTACGACCTTGCGCCATATGTGACATAGTAGGCCACCCTTCCCACATCTGCCCAAAGCTGGATGAACTAAAATCGCTGCTTAGCTCTGCGACAAAAATTGTGGCAACAAGTTCCCGTAAAAAGGAACCAACGACCAAAAATCAAGACAAAACATTGCGTACCAACCACGCATGAGCTATATGTGGCTATTATGGGCATTACACCCATAATTTCCCATAAATTACAGGATATAGGGACACCTTACATGCTATCAAGCAATCCTATCAAGAGGATCCCTCCATACAGTCAACATGAGAAGAACCTTGCATTATTTTATACTTGCAGGAGGCACGTCAGTCACCAGAAAGGCTCCCGTTCATCTTCCCTTCTCCTATCATATGTTTTTCACTTTGCAATGAACGTGAGCATTTCATCGATGAATGTGCAGCCCTAAAAATCTTCCGAAGGCAGTATCCAGTTGAACCAGTGTATTATTTTGGCTTGCGAGCAACCCAATTTTCATGTCCAATATGTTCTGGAAATCACACATTAGAGCAGTTCCATTACATCCCTAGATTCCGTGTAGTGCTAACTAGTTTACGCACGACCATAGTACGCTTCTCCTTGGAAGACGGCTCTGATACTGAATTCATGGACAACTCGACAACATAGGAGGATGTGACAAGTAGATCTATCCTCTTCCTGTTAGCTGAAAAGCAGCCGGTCAGGGAACCCTTAGTCACCCCCAACCGCCCTCCATAGAGAAGACCAATGTGTGCATTGTGTAACACACGCAATCATGTGGTCACCACATTCCCACACCTAGAAGCGCTATGCCGCTGGTACCCGATCACGTCACCAAATGAACAGGACGAGAACAATCAAGAACGATGTTCTTGTCTAGTATGTCAGGGCAACCATCATGATCAGTGCTACATTTATATCCCTTGGGTGCGCCCATTAATTGAAATCTTCCATACATTAGAGATGCACCATCGGGATATCATCAATCCAAATCTTAGACAACATAATGGAAGGTAGATTTCCCCCAATCAGCCTACCCCATTTCCACACCGACACATCGGGAAAGTTAGAAGGGCACATCGACCTAGCACGACCCATGTCTAGCCTAGGCCAGTATGTGAACTATGTAACATAATCGGCCACCAGGTCAACCAGTGCAAAGAACTGAAACACCTTACGAACAACTTTTGCATGGTCTCCTCCCTCCCTTAGAGGCACCTCTCTAACTAGGAGAAAATCACACATTGCTATTGTTAGATTTGCTCACATTTTCACCACACTATGATAATCTGGAAAGCTTCTTACAAAACAATCACCACAGGAGTTTAAAAACCAAAACACACTATGAAATGTGAACACCTCCCCAAGCTTCGTGCGGAAAGAGCAACATTGAGTCTACAATCCCCAAAAGAGTTAGACACACCCAAGCCAAAAAATCAGAAATGGCAGTAGAGGAGTCTCTCCCCTACGCTTGACCCCTTCCGAGAGTCCACTTGAGGAGCGAAGAGTAGTGTTGGTTCCCACACAACCTACTCAGTTTTCATAGTGGTACCATGCGCCATTTTCACCAGCCATAACCATGAACCAGTGGCATACCCATTGATGGAAAAATTCAGGAAAATCTGCACTAGGCACAACTTCCAAATCCCGGAAAGTGCTCAGCCTAATAAGGAATCTAGCCTTGCTACCACTCAAGCTCCCATGATGGAAATTTCTCCCCCACCAAACACTGACGACACGATAAAACACATATGATTCATATCTTCATGTATCAGAACCATGAATCACACTGTTTTCTCATTAGTAATTGGTGTCGAGTCAGCTGCAACTACGAGAGTGTTTGTACTAGCGACGGTGCAAACCAAATCCATATGCACCCTATCAATGATGTTTGGTTCCACCACATCGATGATGAAATATTTTTCATGTCTGTCAGCTCTGTTACGACTGAACCTCTTCTTCACAGCCTTGTGCAGACTTAATCCCCCTTAGGATCCTTATTTGACTTAGATGAGGATATCTTTGAGGCCATGATAGAGCCAAATTATCCATGGGATGCAATGCATCATCGCTTGTTTTTTCTCCTTGAAAAACGTTCAGCCCTGACAAGATAGGAAAGTAGGATATTTGTGCGATTGAATCAAAAGATTTCCTTCCATCAGGAAAAGTCGATTGGTTCAAGAATCCCATTCCAACGCCCGATGCGTTCGAAGAAAGTAACATGTAAAATTTTTTTCCTACCATCGAGTTGAATATCTCTCGAAATCCTAAAAAAATCGAAGAAATCTCACTTGGGGTAGCATTTTCACCAGAAGAGATAACCTCTTACGCCTAGTTGCTGCAAGAGTATCAAGATATCTTCGTGTGGGACTACTTGAAAATGCATGGGCTTAGTCTCACTATTGTAGAGCACCATATTTACACCTGGCATGCATGACATACCACCAATACAATAGAAACATCGTCAACTCCACCCATCCAAGGCAGAAGAAATAAAATGAGAAATTGACAAGCTTCAAAATCCAGGTTTATCTACCCCATCGCTTACACATCTTAGGTTTCCAACCCTATTCCCGTCATGAAAAAACAAGGAACCATAAGTGTTTGCACTGATTTTCGTGATTTGAACAAACCATGTCCCAAGGACAATTACCCAACCCCATTCATCAATCAAGTCATCGACTCTTGTGCAGGTCACGAGGCCCTCTCCTTCATGGATGGCTTCTCTGGGTATAATCAAATTCAAATCCATCACACTGACCGGTACAAGACTGCGTTCACTACCCCCAGGGGCACATTCGCATATCGAGTAATGCCATTTGGCCTAAAGAACGCTGGAGCCACCTTCCATAGGGCCATGAATTATTTAGTTCATGAATTGTTACACCTTAACCTTGCCTACTTGGACGACCTCACCGTCCGATCCAAGAAGCGATCAGACCACCTCGAGGATCTGCAACTGGTGTTCCAACGATGCCGACAATACAACCTACGCTTGAACCCCCTCAAGTGAATTTTTTTCATCACAGCAGTAAGAATTTTAGGTTTTATCGTGTCCCAGTAAGGGATTAGAGTGGACCCCCTCAAGGTCCAAGCTATCATAGAGGTACCTCACCCTCAAACCCTTAGGCAACTACAAAGCTTTCAGGGAAAGGCCAACTTTCTGAGACGTTTCGTCCTAGATTACGCCACTTGTGCTCAAGGATTTCTGTGTGTCCTTCATCTGGACATCCTGTTAAAATGGGACGACCAAGCCCAACAATCTTTTGATGTGCTGAAAGAAACATTGTCTTCAACACTAATGATCAGTTCCCAAACTACAATAAAGACTACATCTTGTATCTATTAGCGTCCGAGACCGCTTTGGCCAGAGTATTGATTCAGGAGGGCCTAGATGGGAAGGAGCACGTAATCTATTACATTAGAAAAACCTTGTCAGGCCCTGCATTAAGATATGAGCCCAAAGAAATTATTTCCCTAGCGCTAATTCACACAATCCAAAAATTTCGCCACTACATCATCTTAAAGACCACAACAGTCGTGGAAAATATTAACTCCATCAAAAATCTACTCACACATCATTTAATGAATCAAAATTATGCCCATTGGATAGTCATTCTACAAGAATACGACTTAAATTTTCACTCCCCCAAGAGAAAAAAGGCGTTATTCTTAGCAGAGTTCATTACGAACCTCCCAATGTTGGTCAAGGTTGTCATTGATGTCAATATGACATTGTTGGAGATGGAAAATATTCTTGTGATGCATGATGTTGCCCTAACAAACCCTAGGTATGAAACACTAAAGCATTAAAATTGAAATATAAATGACTAAACCCTAACCCTAAGTTTATTCATCGAACCCTAAACTCTACACTTTCCCTAATCCATATATATATGCACCTCGACCTAAAACCCTTATCACATTCTAACACTTTATCATAAAATCCTTTATAAAATTCCTTGATATGTTATGCATATATTTTTTGGTCTATTCTTAAAAGGGAAACTAAACACAATTTGTGTGGGCCTCCCATTAATTACAAATCACGTTGGCACTCTTAACCCAATCTAAGATAAATTACTACGATATTAGAATCTTAACCAAAGTCATTTTTAGTTACATACTAATCAGGCTCTCCATATACGTTGAGTGAACTACGCTGGACACATGTCGGGTTCCCCACCATAAGTTGTTTTGTTATACATCTGGTCATCATCTAAATAAAATATAATAACAAAGTTCAAGTCGGCTACATAAATCAGCCTCACTATAGGTCTGCTCCTCCATAGGGTGATATTCGCTCATCGGACCGGTATAAAAGAAGGAAGGCTCAACTCATTTGCAGAGTAAGCATCTCGAAAAAAAAAACAAAAAACATCTGCAATTCGGTGAATAATATGTATAAGAGGCACAACTGAAAATAGGAAGCCGAGGAGTACAAGATCACTGGTTGAGCAACTCCTTCAAACTCTTTTTTACTGGACTATTAAACTGTGGAAGTGTTGCTGGCCCGTACTTAGTATCATAACCTCGGATCTCATCTATGAGCAGTGGAGAAGCTCGGAGCAGCTTGGTTTGTTGGCTATAGAAGATATCTGAAGTATGAACCTGTGAAGGACATTTGAACTCGAAAATACAACTTCCTGTCAGAGCAATAAAACCTCAAACCTGAATATACCTATAACTTTTGTTTCGGATTGGAGCCCATAACTTCAGACTAGGGTTGTAGGCTAGGGTCTCTGCATTGTAGTCTCGGACCTCCAACAAACCTGAAGACACGGATTTGTAAACCCTTGCAGCTCAGATCCTGAATAGGACTCGGACCTAAAAACAACTTGCGAAATTATTTACAGTAGAGATATTACTTTTCGACCTGTAGAATGCAAAGTTAAGATTCAAATCTGGAAAAAAATATCTTGGGTCTGTGGTGTCTTTTGGATGTGTGATAGTCTCGAACAGTGAGGGACAGATCTGTGGGTGGTAATTGAAGTAACTTGTGGAAGTGTGAAGACATTCTACTGCTGAAGGATCATTTTCCACTGAAGTTCGAACATACATGCAAAATAGTGACCTATGGGAAGATTGAAGCTCATGTATAATCACATAGATACCTCGATTTGTGATTTAAACAATTCAATCCTGAACTTTGAAGTTTGGACCTAGAGTCTTAAACATTGAAGGCCGACACATTGAGATTGGGTGTTAGAATAATAGGTTGAGGTCTGGACTAGATGTTTTGTATCCTATGATTCTCTAAAGTAGTATTTGAAGCCCTTGAAGAATTTAAAGACCCTTACTATAGCAACCTTTGAAGACAGTTGTGGTGCATACCTAAAGGAGTCTTTTGATCACTTGTCATGGAGACTTGAGCATTGGAGCCAAGAATAGTAAATTCTGGTGGCTTGTACAGTGAAGCATTAGGTGGCTTGAGTAGTGAAGAAATAGAAGCAGTATTGAAGAACTATTTAAGACCATCTATTATATTTAAAGAATATTGTATTGACTATCATCTGTTAAAGTCACTGCTAAGGATCAAATCTTGGAAGTTGATTTTGTAGATCTTTTTGGAGCAGAATTAGTGCAGCCTTTGTGGGCAGGCTCGATAACTGTAGCATTGGAGAACATTGTGAAGCAACAAATTGAAGATTTGTTAAGACCCTTGGAGACCATGATGCATTGATGAAGCCATCATGAGGTAAATTGGAGAAATTGTTTGGGTATGATGAAGAGCATTGGTGACACCTTCTAAGAAGAAAAGGTTGTAATTGATGACGTGAATTAGAGACTATGTGTAAGGCATTGTTGAAGTTTATCAAGGCTTGTTGAAGAAGACATTGGGAGCCATGAAGTATAACCAAATATATCTTGACAAATTGAAGCAGGAGGTTGGAGCCTCATAGAGACAAGGTTGGTGCCTTGGAATATAGGGTTGGAGCCCTTGAGGTTGGTGCCTAAGAATTGACAAGGTTGGTGCCTTGGAAGATAGGGTTAGATCCCTAGAGGATAGGAGTCCTCAAGAGACCAGGTTGGAGCCTGTACCAGATATAGGGTTGGAGCCCTTGAGGTTGGTGCCTCAGAATTGACAAGGTTGGTGCCTTGGAAGATAGGATTGGAGCCCTAGAGGATAGGAGTCCTCAAGAGACCAGGTTGGAGCCTGTACCAGATATAGGGTTGGAGCCCTTGAGGTTGGTGCCTCAGAATTGAAAAGGTTGGAGCCTTGGAAGAGTCGGTGCTTAGAAAATACAGGTTGGAGCGTGGAAGATTGAAGATTGGTGTCTTCATCTAGGGTTGGAGCCCTACATATATTGTACTTGATTTATTGTAAAGAAGAAATCAATAAAAGCATTTATTCTTATTGTTCATTTTGTGTTCTAAATATAGGTGATATAACTGGTAATATTAACAATTGAAAATAAATACTGATTCACCCCCCTCTCAGTATTTCCAACACCCAAGTCATACCAAAGGATCACAAGTCAATGATTCGCTACTAGATGAAGATCTCTTCCTTGTAGCGACTGACGACCCTTAGTACGGAGACATTATCCTCTTTTTATGAACTCAAAATTTCAAACCCCATCTCACTCATGATGACCGTTGACGCATTCACCACCAGGCCCCTTGATACCTGCTTATGGGAGATGTCCTATACCGACAGGGCATCGACACCATCTTACGTCAATGCCTCACCCATGAACAAGCGGAGAAAGCCCTTAATCACTGCCACAACAGAGCTTGTAGTGGCCACCTCTCCAGAATGGCCACCGCTGAAAAAGTCCTACGGGCAGGATATTTTGGCCCACTTTATTTCGCGATTGCATTTCAGCAGTCAAGAGGTGCAAGCGATGTCAATGCTTCGCTCACAAGGCAAGAGGCTCGCCCGCTCCCTATACCCTGTCATTGTTGCTGGTCACTTTTTAAAATGGGGAATAAAATTCATGACTTTCAACCCAGCATCATTGGCCAATCACAAATACATTATTGTGGCTGTTGATTATTTCACCAAGTGGGTAGAAGTTATACCCACCTATGACAACACCGCAGAAACCTCTGCACGATTTTTGTTTAACCATGTCATTGCCCGGTTCGGCGTACCTAAGGAGTTAGTCTCCGACCATGAGAAACACTTCGAAAACAAAGTTTTCCACGAGCTATCTCACCATCTCGGATTCACACATGAATTTGCATCACCATACTACCCCCAATCCAATGGATAGGTAGAGGTTGTGAACAAAGTACTCAAAACAATGGTACAACACATGGTGAATAACCACAAAAAAACTGGCACCACATGCTTTTCTCTGCCCTGTGGGCATACCACATGACAGTGAAAACATCAATGAGGTTCACACCATTCCACTTGGTGTATGGGGTCGAAGCCGTGATTCCCATAGAAAGTGAGATCCCGAATTTACATGCCGCCATTGAACTCCTCGATGACACCCAACCTCTAGAGCAACGCTTAGTACAACTAGAGTTTGTCAACGAAATTCGATGACAGTGGCTCCAACACAACGAGGCCCATAAGAAGCAGGTGAAAGCATCGTTCAATCGCAACATCAACCCTCGTTCATTTACCGAGGGAGAGTCCTCCCCTATGATGTCGCAAAAGAAGCTCTAGGGCCAGGAAAGTTCGAAATCTTGTGGAAACGACCCTACATCATAAAAAATTTTCTCCTAAAGGGGGCATACATCTTGACAAAGCCGAACAGAACATGCCTGAGCAACCCCGTCAATGGTCTTTACCTCAAGAAATTCTACCCATAACGGCCAAGAGGGCTCAGCCCTAGAGTGAATGTACACACACCAAAATTTATTTTTGATCGAAGACTTGTCACAAAAAACGCTCTAGTGTTACAAATGGATTTTCAACCCAACCATTATTTTGGATTCGCTGATGGAACATTGTGATGGTCTCAAAGTTTAGCAGTAGCCGCCTAGGTCATCTACCACCCTAACCGATAAATATTCTTCACTAACGGAGTCTGCATCGGTTTAGCGACAAACAATCAGGTAGAATATGACACCATCATTGGGCTCATGTGCGACGCCTTCAATCAAGGAATTCACCACTTGCATATCTACCTAGATTCCCAGTTAGTGGTTTCATAGCTAAACCTAGAATTTGAGGTATGGGATTCCCATCTGTTTAGAAAATATTTGCGTGCAAAAAGATTAAGCCGCCAATTTGATCACATTACATTCACACATGTGCCATGAAATAAAATCCAGACAGGAGATCACATAGCTAACCATATCCTAAATTGGAATGCATCTCGGATAAACCATCATACATAAAAACAAAAAAACATAAAAAACATAGATATCAATCATAAAACACATTATCCATAAACACTTATCAACAGTAGACACACAATATAGAGCTTCAAAAAGTATCTCTCATATATATATATATATCAAAAAATTTATGTCGGAGCACAAATGATGAGTCATGCATCTGACCCATAATTCAGCCAAAAATACATATACACAAGCCGAAAAAAATAAGGGAAGCATCCTCATAATGGGTGCTTTCCCCGTGTACAAGAAGCCTCTAGTGCTGTGCCCCTCTAAGTTGAGCACATGGAACCACGACTTCTCTTGGTACCAGTACTGGGGCAGCTGTCAAGACTGAGGTCACCACGCGGCACAAAGTTAGCCAATAGCCCCTCTCTCGGGCCATCAGTGTCTCTAACCATATGTCATCGAGGTCATCAAAAAACCCACGGGTAGGCATACCCTAGGTAAGGTGGTCCACATGGCCCCATGCATTCTATAAATATGCATCTCGGACCTTTAGAGCAACCATCTGCTCTATCATCGCTGCCATACGAATCTTCGCCACCTCGGTGTGAGCAATCGAAACAACACACTCTGTAGCAGTCGAATTTATACCCTCCCCAGACAGACCAGCCCCGCCATGAGGAGCTCTACCTTGGGGTTGCTCCGGACCTCATCCCTGCCCCCCGGCCATGAGCGGAGCCCCTTGAACTTTTTAGGGTGGATGATTTCCTACCAATCGAGTGATAGGACGCCCAACCTCACCAACATCTACAAGAGTAACAAAACTATGTCAGTGTCATCATAATACACATATAAACCATAAATAATCAATAAATTCAGAATAAAATGCAAAGATCATACCTTATGGCCCCCATGCATATCCAGCAGGAACACCCATGTCTGGGTATCCTTAGAAGTCCATCCCAGCATATGGGTAGGGGAGGAACATTTGAGGGTTGGCCTCAAACCAAGCCTCGGTAGTGGCGTTCCAGTAACGCCCTACCCAACCTCCCCCACTGCGAGGCATAATAGGATCCGAACTCCTCATGCGAGGGTCCTGAGGACCCCTCGCAGGCACAACCACCACGAGTCGAAGAAACACCACCCTCTCGTACATGATGCTGCAGAGGATGCTGGAACAAGAAAAAAAATTAGATACATCACGGACCTTTGACAGCTGAGCCACCATCCCGTCATAGCAGTGATGAGCAAAGTCGAAGAAATGCCCGGCCCTCAATCGGCGCAGGACACTTAGCTGCTGCCCTGATGCCCTGTGTTGTGATGATGACCCCGTCAGCCGAAAAATCGTGGCCAGAGCACATCAATCGGCTAGATATTTCACTAAATCAATCAAAATGCACCCCTATATGAGAGGCGCCCCACCACAATGAAATTCAACAAATCTTCGAAGGTCAACCCTCCCTGGAAGAAGCAGGTATGGAAGCACTTCACCCTAAGGTAGTAGCCTTGTCACAAAGTATATATCTGTCTCCAGATGGATATTCAAGTCGCGCCCCCTCAACACCATAACTCTGTGTCGCTTGTTCCAACAACAGACCAGGTAATGCAGTATCTGATCCTGCGATCGCAGGAGATAATTCTCAAGAAAATTAAGAAGACCCCACCTCGCCAACTACTGGCGGGCGTTGGCGTTTTGAGCCACAACTACCCAAAGGTCAGGCCAGTCCCTCTCCCTCCACAACATCCTACCACCAAACATACACACATAAGTGACATAAAAAACACGAAAAAATTGAAAATTTTCCCAATTTTTTTTCAAAAACAACTTTGGCCTTTTAGCATGCCTATTTCTTAGATAGACACGCTGACTGCACACCTGTTTCTCATAGAAGTGTGGAGGCCACGTGCACAAAGCCTTTATAGGCACGAAATTTGCGCGCGGAAATTTTGCGCCACAAAAATTTGCCTGTGTTCCGTATAAACCCAATTTTTATGGACCCTGACCCAATCATGCTGAAAAAATTAAATGCAGGATGTTATGGGGCCTACCTGGCTCTAGTAGCATGAGTCACGGGTGCAGAGGCTGACCACAATGGCAAGAAAAGCTCTGCAATAGTCTCTGACCTCTCACAACTCTCGAACGCTCAAATGTCGCAAATGAGCTGAAATGAGCCATATTGGCCTATATGTCACCCTTTTGAGATTATTTGGAGGACCATAACGAGAGCTCAGAGGGCCCAATTGTAGAACCAAAAGTAACACAGTAATCAACACCTCATAACGCCCAAAGGAGGCTCCACACATTCACACCGAAAAAACAATTTTTCAGTGCCGAAAGGTATGCCCTCTCTTATATTCTATTCATTCAACACATGTTTTCAATAATATTCGAATGAGAAGATGCTTTCACTTGGGGTATTTTTTTGCAGGTATTGTACAAACCATCCATTATCCCATATATTGAAGGTTCCAGAGCAAGTATCATTCTACCCTCAGCATGATAGAGTCCCAGAAAATCTTTGCATATCCTGACATTATTTCTCCACAAGAAATTAACCATAGGTTCCAAACACCCGACCATGTTTATCATCTCCCCACCTTGCACATGATACAAATCCTTGGTAGTTGGTAGATCCTCCCCTCCATGGAATCTGTCTTTAAAGTAGACCACACATAAAAAATTCACGACGCCATGGCCATATCACTTGAGTCTGGGAAGCAGTTCATGCCTATTCATCCACCATGCATCGAGTCAAGTTTTACCATATCGAAATAAAACCCCTTTCTCAGACTACCATTTTTTGCAAGCAGATCGAATACACACCACCTCATCTCACAATTTGCCTACCATCCCTCCATAAACATAGCCCATCTGTGATATTTTCCATCCGCTTCATCACCCCCAAACAAGAGACCAACCAATTCCCCCCCCCCCCACCCTAAAAAAAACACCCTCCTCACGTCATCAGTGGGCGAACTTTTTCATGTTTTGGGGCACCCGTCTCTGTGTTTTTTACAATCCAATACCATTGTTTCATTCTTTTGGTAAGTGTACAAAGACCTCAAATGACGAACATTTCCCCACTCATCCATCCTTTTTTCTACCATGGCTTCAGTCCCTAGTCACCCTTGGTCGGAGCATCACACCCTTCATGCAAAGTGACCATGAAATTCATAACCAACATATACTCACCCTAGACGTCCTACCGACTCCAGGGATTACCTCATCAGAAATAGTTATGAATGCCACTAAGCTGCTTTTTTATGCTCCGACCTTGGGCCGTTGAATTCCCATCATTAGTTTTCAGTCACCCCTCGCCATCATGCCATGTTAAACCTATCAAATCCTAGAACTTGGTCCCTCGCATCAGTAGCTCTATCATTTGGTTGAGGCTTCCTTTTTGTCAAATTCAACTCACATTATCCAAAAAGGAAGCAGTACCTTGGATGTCTCCTCACCACAATAGGGGAATTCTCTGGTGGCACTGTGGGAATCATCATTTCCCACAGATGTCATCGATCCTCCTTACATTCAAATATGACACAGGCTTTCATGTCAAGATGGTATCGTACTTTAAAACCATTGCACTTTGCACAAATTCGTTGAAGACCTGTGCCATTATAAGCATCTCTGTCAGCAATGCTTACACGGGAAGGTCCCTGTCATACACCCATGCGTACAATGAGAATTTATATGCCATACCAAGATTACGCATGTGGGCACCACATTCCACCTATTTTCAAAGAAAAAATGCCCCTAAGGGCACCAGCAATTGTCGTCATCAACCAAATAAACATATCACTACCATATCAGTGACACAAACACAACCTTTATCTATCAGATAGATTTGTTTAGCTAACAAAAGCATCATGAGCATGGGACATGCCTGCCTCGTAGAAAAATTGTATTTATTGTATCATACTATTTCTTGCATGTTTCCCACAGAACATGGTCACTCTTCTACCCACTGTAAGGGGTTTCCAACCTTTAGTTGTACACGAGTCTCTCTCTCTCTCCACACAGTACACAAAAACGAAACTATAATGTATTTCGGCTATACAGTTTTTCCTAGACCTCACACATTAGGGGGAAACTGTTATCACTAGAAAATCAGACAAGAAAAGGACATTATTAAATGTCAGGCAGAAGGATTTATAGGGCTGAGGCACATTACAGGATCTGAAATTTTTAAAAAAAATCTAAGGTCAAGAGGTAAAAATCAAATTGTGCACCAAGAACACAGGTGAAATGCGCCTTTGCACGCAGTTTCCTTTGATAAGCATGCTGGTCTGCATGGATTTCCCTCAAAAATAAGCACCGTCATGGGAGTGGCAGAGGTCACTTTTCGGGACCACTTGACACACTTCAGGAAATGAACCTACACTTGAGGCCGCCCAAGGAAAACTGCCTATGCCACCTTGGGACCTCAAGTGAGCACACAAAGGAATCAAGTGGCACACAAAGGAATCAACCCTCTCGCTTGGGTCACCATCCATCAATGTAACAATAGAGGGAAGGAGAATTTTAATTCACCTATAAATGGCCACCAAGAGATGACAAAATGAGAGCACATTGTTATGCTGGCCAAATTGACCATGAGCAATCCGGTAGCGTGCAATCGAGAGCAGTAGTAGAGAGAGGATTTAGTTGTTGGCCATCCAACAACTTCAATCCTTTGAAGTAGAGAGAGAGACCTTGTGACAATAGCTAAAGGGTAAAAACGTCCTTGCACTGGGTATTATAACTCCATATTTCTAAGGGTCCTTTGATGAGAGTGTAACAAAATATCTTTCTTCCTAACAATGAGTAATAAGAGGGGACTTTCATTCCACCGTTTTCGTTATTGTTACGTTTGACTCTTTATGAGATTTTGTTTTTATGTTTAGTTTAGTTGTGTTTTCTCTCCATATATGCATACTATATTCCATGATTTAATGTGTTTTATATTTACTATCGTGTTCACTAACCTGCTAACCATATTTTCTGCTTATGACCATAGCTTGGAGGCAGCGACTCCTCCTCCTAAGCACTAGTGGATTGGTACACTTGTGCACCAAAACCATAACCACAAGGCCCATTTTAGACCTCAAAATTCTCATAATGCTTAGCACATGCTTGAGGCTTGCTACAACAAGCCTTATTCTTACTGTGACAACCCTTCCTATTAGGCGTGTGTTATATTCTTTCCACATTTAGAAGCAGCTGTGAAGAGGGGGGCAGTAGCAGGGGGGTGGTAGCCCCCCTGCACGGGTGTTAACACCGGAAAATCATACAATAGAAGATGGCATTAGTTAATTTCAAGCCTAAGGATTTACAGAGCAGGAACACATTATGGAATCAAGAAAGTATTTAAAATCTCTAAGGTTTTGAGAAAATCAGATTTGAGCTAGTCATAAATGCTGGATTGCGTGCTTAATACTTCGAGAAGAGTGCCTTCTGCACGCCTTTTTTCCCAACAAGCGCACATTCCTGGATATGGAAAAAAGTTGCTTTCCGGGACCACACCAAGCAAAGGACAATTACTCCTTATATGAATCTGCCTAAGGACAACCACCAACACCTCCCTAGACATCATGTGAGCACACAAAGGAATATGTGAAGCTCACAATGGAATCATACCTCTCCCTTGGGTCAGCATCCATCATGTACCAAGGGAGGGAAGGAGGATTTGAAACTCCCTATATAAAGCCACCAAGAGATGAAGAAATGGTGATCACATTGTTATGCTGGCCAAATTTTCCCAAGCAACACCAACAGTGTGTGACCCGAAGCTGGAGCTAAAGAGGACTCGATCGTTGGCCACCCAACAATCCTAGTCCACCACGCTAGAGAGGGAGACTGCATCAAAGGTAGAGCTTGGAAGGCAACATCCTTGCATCAGGACCTAGAGCCACTGCCTAGGTGCCTTTTGGCAAGTGGGTAAAATTTCTTCTCCATTTCAAACGTTTAATAAGAAGAGCCCTTTGAGATGTCGTTTGTATTATTATCGTTTTGAATCTCTTTGATAGCTTCTATATATTTGTGTTTTAGTTTTAGTTTAACCAGAGCATAATTTAGCATACTGTTCCCATTAAATTTTATGCTTTTGAGATCCACCATTTTCTGCCTGTAACCAATAGTTTAAAGAGTAGACCACACTCTTTAAACTGGTGTGTTTTCGTACACCCGTGCGACAAATACACCACTACAGGATTGGCGACTCCACTGACGTGTTCCAAGTTTATGTGGTTGTGCCATCTTTTGCAGGAGACCCTTTGTCTATGCTGGAGTGGAGCTGACAGTCCTCTGACCCATTTTTACTTGCAGGATTTTTGTGCGTAGTTTCTTCTCACAGACACGCAGTGCACGGGTTCAGGACTGACCCGCGCGTAGGAAAGTGCACCTGTCAGACCCTTTTCTGCGCAAATTACAGAATAAGATTTTTCTCTATATTTTGCAATTTTCTGCTTGCAAGTGTGATGGGCAGCCCCTAATATATCTGCCAGCGCCTGTGTTGATACCCCACAGCTTCTGAGAACTTTGTTTTTGCTGCTTTCTGTAGGCATAGAGTTAGTTTTCATTTAAGTTGGTTTTTGAAAAAAATATCCACATAGTTTAAGTAGGGGGCTAATTAACCATTGCTTTCCGAATGATTTATGTTTTGCAAATTTTGGTATGCACACTTAGATTAACTAGTCCAAGTAAGCTAGTTTTATTTTCTAGTGTAGAAATTGTTTAGCTTAATTTATTTTTTGCATTTAGGGAATCGAAGGACTAGGTTTGAATCACCGATTAGAGCAAGTAATCTCTACTGCCTTTGCACCCTTCGGTGATCCTAGGCAAGCATATGAACGTTAAATTTTTTTGATTCACCATCTCCCTTTAGTTACTCACATAGATTAACTAGGAATATTTGAAAGCGGCCCATTATCCGCACACATTTTCTATTTGGAGCCAGGAACAAGGTAACATAGTTTAATTAGGGGTTTTTTGTAAAGGATCACCGATATCCAAATGTTTAAACTATGAGCTTGTTCACCTTATGCTCACACACATTCACCCACTAAGCAAAGAAAGCCACCTAAAACTAACTTAAACCAACTTACTAAAATCTCCCCACAGGGGCCACAAGAGAAATTATAGATTAAGTTAGGATCAAGGGGGTAGGAATCAAATAAGCCTCCTTGATCACACTTCATATTGAAACATAGAATTTGTGTATTTAGGGAGCTTCAAAATCCACCTATAAACCCACAGAAAAGAAAACCCGAGCGCGGTAGAGACCAGATTCAGAGGGGGTTAGGCTTAGGCGCAGTGCGTGCGGTATCAGTTGGGGCTACTTGACCCATCTGATACTTGGTATTGTTAGCTGACTACCAAGAAGCCCAAGACTCGAACTCTCACGTGGGACGGTGGTTCTTAGTGGCCAAAAACTAGGGCATTCTTTACCCTATAGGTGACGGTGCAGGCAAGCGCCAGACCCTCTACCCTTACCTTGGTGGATTCTCTTCGGCTGACTGGGGGCGTTGCCAGCTCTTATGGGACGTTGTGCTAGCAATCACAAGAAATATTCTTAAGGCCCAGTTACTTTTGAGTGTGTGAGGATGCATAGGTCTTCTAGGATTTTCAGTCTCATGCGCAAAACAAATTATGACCTGATAGGCTGCTTATCAAGTGGACTTTGTGTAACTGTTTCAGACCAATATTTTGGCTGAGGCTTAGCCTCCTCAACCTGATAGGGCTCTCTCAAGGGTTTATGATTTTGATTAATGGATAGATGGATAACACTAAGGTAAAAAGATAGAATAATATAATTGGTTGTATCAAAGATTAGCAAACATTCATTGGGCCATGGAGTCAAGATAACTTCAACAAAACCAATATAATCTACCTAGCATGGAAGTTGAGGCATGTTAGAGTTTTAGTCAAAAGATACACATGTGAGACAGTAGAAACACAGTCAATTTGCCTACATAGGAAGTTAGAGCATCAAGGATGAATTTTGAGTAAACATAAGAAAATACCACTGCAAATAGATTGTAAAAGGATGCAATAGAACAAACACACACTAAAACTCTGTATGAATCTCAAGTTGGATAAGTAAAATTCTCTGTATTAAAGCTGAAAACAGTCACATACAAAACACAGTCTTTTTGCTAATAAAATGTCCAACCCATTGGATTTTGACCTTATGCTCTTTATAGAACATTTACAAGATAGGATCCCTTCTTCTCCACTAGATACATCGAACTCAAAGAGTTTGACACCTTTCCTAATCTGAGACATGCTATTTATTACAAATTGGCAGCTATAATGCTTATGAAAAGTCCTAATTCTAATAGGACTGAAACTCTGAAATATCCTTCTAACAACCTTATCTAATATTTATTACATCTTTTGCCACCTGCAATCTCATGAAGTCGAATTTGGATGCTGACCTTTCACTTGAAGTGACCCTGCTATTAATGATAATGTTCTCCTAAAAAATAGGAAACAAGTTTTCGTGTTTTTAGCCTCTTTGATTTCTTTATTTGTTTTGAGTACTTTAATCCTTAATAGATCAGGTCTACATGTGTCACGTTGCCAAAAATTCACCATATATCTTTAATCCTCCAGCTGTGCATAAACTATAATTCGAATGGTGAAAAAAGACAAAGGATAAACCCGCGCTACGAAAGCAGCTCAGTTTCGTAGCGCAATGTTTAGTTCCTTGTTTCAATCAACCTTTGACCTAATTTCTTCAAGTAAACCTTAATATGCTATTTGTACACTTCCACCAGCAATTTCAAGTCAAAATTCACCAAAATTCCCCCCAAAATTTGATATTAAAATGTGCTAGAAGAGTGCTTTAGCAGTTTCGTAGTGCATTTCAGCAGATTTGCACTATCTGTGCTACGAAACTGCTGTGTAAGAAGTTTTGTCAAAACTGTCTTCAAAATTTGTACCTTGGAGATGTTTAAACTTTAAAGGTGTTAGTATTATTTCAAAAACATAGTAATATGACCCCAAAAAACATAATATTCATCAAATTTTTCCTTCATCTTGATCAGAGATTGACTTATGAATTTATCACTTTGTTTTACTGTCCAATCACTTTGTTTCACTGCCCTTTTAACTTTTCTTGAGACTTTGTCAATTGTATCTCCAGATCTTCAACTTGTCTTCTTAACCTTCTGGTGCTAGCTCTCAAATGAGTGTTTATGACTCTTACAAAACTTGCTTCCTTGATGGCTGGGACTGTCCATGTGAAGAATTGTTCCTCACTGCTTGGTATTTCTGATTTTGAAACTTTTTCACCTTCCCAAACAGCTTTCATCCTTTTAAACTTTGTTTTCTCAATGACATGTTTTCTAGCTCTTTTCTTCAACTCGACAATTTCATGATTTGCTGATCTTAACCTCTCTTCCATACTTTTATACTTGGTCGTTTCCTCCTCTGCTGTAGATACTCTGTTTTCTGCATGTTTTGTTACAGGTGAGGAAAGATCAACTATCTCCTTATGAACAGTAGCTGCTTGATTTGTTTCCTCAACTTCTACATTAGTTTATTTTAGCCTTTTAGAATGCCTAGTTACAAGCCTCCTAGCTTGGAAAACAAATGCTGCATCTTCATCCTTAAACTCCATCTTCTTTGATGATTTCATCCCTTTCTGTTTGCTTTCTTTAACCCCTATGAAATCAGCTTGCACTATTGGAGATTCTTGTATGTCTATTGCATGTATTAAATCATCTAAGTTTCCTTTCAAACCTGGGCTGTCACTTGATCCTGAAACCACTTTCTTTCCTTTTGATGTTGTACTTTGACTCCTTGTGATTCTCTGGACTATTTTCTTACCAGCTGTTTGTTTCTGTTTAGCTTCCTTGGTACTCTGTAACCCTTGTTTTGCAGGTGGAGGGGTTTCTGCAACAATCACTGGTGTCCTTTCTACTTTACCTTTCACTTGTTTCCTTGGCTTTAATTTGACAAACCTCCTAGTCCTTACAGCTACAGGTTGACTGGATTCTGCTAGTGGGGATGAATTTTCCTTTGCCTTAGGGTTTTTAGCTGGAGTTTGAGCTTCCATTTCAAATCCACTTATAAATAGAAAAGAGGACCAATCCCTACTAATATTCTAGAGCTCATTCAAAACCAACAATTTAATTAAGCCATGGTGAAACAAAGATGTTTCACAGTCATCAGATTTCACTTGGACCTTATCAGCCATTTTAGCAATGCTTCTATATAGGAAAAATGGTAAATCCAGTGATATCATACCTGGGAAGTGTAATAGCAGTTTGAAACGATAGGTGTAAACTTTGTGGTACTGCCTTCGCACATGAAATACCTCTGGATGTTGAGCAGTAGTTTGGCATAGTTATCCTTAATACAGTTTCTGGGAACTGCATTATTCAAGTCCATCTATGCATATTCTGGCTTCAAAAACATCTTGCATGCCTCCATATTGAACCTAAAACCTTTAAACCATGTTTCCTGTCCTCTAGGTATTTTAGTCACTAGAGCAATGGTTTCAGGTGTCACTATCATATTTAACATCCCAACCTTTGTATTTGTACCACTGAAATGTAATGCAAATTCTTTTAATACCTGAGTATGTCCACCTTGCAGCTTTTCACAGAACTTTAAACAACCTGCTTTACTGAAAGCATCCTTGACTGTTTGGTCTTTAGCTAAAACTCTTGTGATTTCAAGTTCAGACCTCAAACAATGTCCTGATCTATGGTTGTTTTTCTCCTGAACCATACTTGTTTCAGAAAACCCTGTTGGATTCCTTTAGAATTTGATAATCAGCCTCTCTTGCAAACAACCTCTCTTGATTTGATTTAGCAGCCTCGCTTGATAATGTATGAAATATCCTTGGTGTAGGACAACCATAATATTGAGCTCGAAACATGAATGTTTCATAGTTTAATATGAGAAAATGAAAACTGGAATGACTAAAACAGGCAATACCTTTCGAATTTGAAATTTCTTTTCTCAATATGAAACCCTTGTCATAGTAATGATGGATATGGATGGTTGATCATTTCGAATATGACTCCTAACTGACTCACCATGACGTTACCCTATCATATCCTAACGGATTTCTGACAATTTCTGAGCTTTGACATGACCTTTTAAGAATCCACGCTTTCGTAGCGCACATAGTGCATTTTTCACACTTTGCGCTATGAAAGTAGTAGTGCTTTTGTAGCGCAAAAATCAATTTTTGAACTAACCGTGCTACGAAACTGCGGTTTTGTGGCTAATTGCAGGGGTTTTATCCGAAAGTTGATGAAATGATTTTTAAGTGAATGATGAGACTTTTCAACCATGGGATGAGACCTAAAGAATTTATTTGAAATTGAAAACTGACTTTTTAAGACTTCTAAACCCATAACCTATCCTTTATCAAGACTAAAGTAACTCAAGACCTATTTGACACTATGACTAAAACAGTGTAAACTTACAGAGTTTAGAATTTTTTTTAAGGGTGATAACAGTGGCTCCACTTGGGATAGTGTGCCCCTGTGGTACACTAAGAACCAGTAGCTCCAGTGATGCTATCCATTTTTTAACAAAAATAGAAATTTTTTTGAATCACCAAACTTCCTCCTGAAGCTCTAATGGCATTCACCTCGGGCTCAAGCTAGCTGATTCAACTTGTCATTATTAGCAATAAAACTGACAAAGATGAAATATGTACAATGTCATAAGTGATTGATCAAACTTCAGCAAGTGTAATGCTTTAGGAACCTGCCATTAACAGGCCCTCATGCATATGATCCTCCATCAATTTCCTGCAGTATATAAGTGTTATTCCCATGAAAAGCAGCTATCTTGAATGAACCCTTCCATAGATTCTCAAACTTACCATGTTTGCCTTTCTCCTCAATTTTGGCCTCCCATTTCAGCACTTTGTCTTGTATTTGAAAACTTTCTTCTTTTATATTCTTCTCAAATGTATTTTTGATTATATTTTGAGATTGTTGGTGGCTTTCATAAACTTTATTTCTCTTCTCTTGTAAAGCTATCAGTTGCTTAATTCTCCTTTGAATGGCATTTGGTTCCTCTTTAAGCCCTTGAATTAGTTTCATGAAAGGTACACCTAGTGATGTAGGAAAAATAGCTTCAGCGCCATACACTAATTCATATGGTGAAGTCCCAATTGATCTCTTTGTGCATATTCTATCAGCCCATAAGGCATACTTCAACTTCAGATGCCAAGCTTTCTTGTTCTCCTACAATACTTTTTTAATGATCCTTACAATGCTCTTGTTAGATGATTCAGCAAGACCATTCCCTTGTGGATAGTATGCAGTAGAGTGTCCAAGAGTGATATGGTATTGATGACAAAAATTAATCATTTTCTTAGACTTGAATGCTTGAGCATTATTTATTATAATATTCATGGGGCAACCAAATATTGACAAGATATTATTTTCTAGAAAAGAAATAATTACAGAATCATTAGCTTTCCTTGTTGGGATTGCTTCTATCGATTTGGTGAAGTAGTCAGTTGCTGTAAGAATCCAACGATGCTGTCCTGATGATGATGGATGTATCTCTCCAATAAAATCTAACCCCCACTATTGAAAATGTGCTTCCACATAGATAGGTACCAAAGGTAAAGGCACAAGCTTCCTCCTTCCTTCAAAAATTTGGCATTCATGGCATGCAAAAATTCTTTTGTAAATGTCTTTAAACATTGTAGGCCAAAAATACCCTGCTCTTAGAATCTTGTTTGCTGTAGCTTTCCAATAATGGTGGCCTCCACAATTTCCTTTGTGAAATTATTCAATTACTTTATCAGCTTCTTCTTCCAACAAAAAATTTAGTAAAATTCCACCAGTATCTTTCCAAAACAGAGTTCTGTCAAATATAAAATACCTCAAATATTTTAGCTTAACAAACCTTTCTTTGGACTTTGTTAGACCAGCAAGAGCTTTATGATGCTGTAGAACAAAAACAACCTCCTTGTACCAATATGAAGTTATGTACTTCTCTTCAATAGGAACTAATTCCTCCTCATCATAAAAAATTTCTGATATTTCTGCATTCAAATTTATGTCAAGACAATCCAAGTTTGATTGTGTCATTAACTTTTCTAAGCCTTGTCCCTTTACTAATTTTGTTGGTTTAGTTTCTATGTCATATTCCAACAATTTAGCAATCCATTTTCCCCTCTTACGATCAGGATCGACTTGAGTTAGGATGTACTTTACAACAGTATTAGGAACAAATGCCACGATGTGAGAATGCAGAATGTAAATTCTGAAATATTTGATAGCCTTCACCAAAGCATAGGCCTGCTTTTCTAAAATATTATACTTCAGCTCAGAATTTGCTAGTGTTCTACTAAAGAAGGAAATAGTTTGTTCAGTACCTTGGTGTCCTTTTTGTAGCAAAACTCCGGTAATAGTATTTTCTGGCAAAAGTGAAAACCATAAATTCTTTAGAGAAATATGGACTGATGAGTATTGGTGCTTGTGAGAGTGCCTTCTTGATTTCTTCGAAAGAATGCTTTGCTTCTACTGTCCATTTAATATCAACTCCTTTATTCAAAATCCTTGTTATGTCTTTGAAAATCTCAACAAAGTTAGGAATAAATCGCCAAACAAAATTTACTTTTCCAAGAAATGATTGAATCTCTTTCTTACTTCTAGGAAAATATACTTTCTGAATTGCATTAACTCTATTAGGATCAATCCTAATTCCATCTTTAGAAATAATATGACCAAGTGATTTGCCTAAATTCAAAGCAAAAATGCTTTTGGCTGGATTAAGAGAGATACGAAACCTTCTACATTTCAGCAGAATTTTTTCTAGATGTTTCAAATGATCTTCTTCCTTCTTTGAAAAAAATGTTATATCATCAAGATAAACAACTACCATCTTGTCCTTTTCTTTATAAAAAGAAATGTCCATTTCTCTTTGAAAAGTAGCTCCCTCATTCATGAGACCAAAAGGAATCTTGGCATACATGAATGTGCCCCAAGGTGTTGTGAAGGCTATCTTTTCCTGATCATCTGAAAGTACAAGAATCTGATTGTAACCTGAAAAACCATCAAGCATAGACATTCTTTGAGAACCAACAATATTTTGCAGAATTGAATCCATCTTTGGGAGAGGATAGTTATCCTTTAGTGAAGCCTTGTTCAAATTTCTGAAATCAATACAAATTCTGATTTCTCCACTCTTCTTTCTAGCCGGCACCAAATTTGCAAGCCAATTTGAGAATATGATTGGGAAAATGATTTTAGCATCAAAGAGTTTCTTAATGTCTTTCTCAATCAGTGGCATGAGAAGGGGATTAATCATCCTCAATTTTTGCTTGAAAGGCCTTTCATTTTATTTGATGGGAATAGTATGCTGAATAATAGAAGGATCAAACTTTTTTAAATCAGCATAACCCCAAGAAAAAACATCAATGAACCTCTTCATCATCTCAATATATTTGTACTTCATATTGCTGAAAGAAAATTTGAAATTTTTATCATTTTAGGCAAAGCTGTTGTACCAAGATTACAACTCTCTACCTCCTCTTCATCAACTTGTATCTTAGGTGATTTAAAAACATCATTTTGATAAAAAAGCTTCTAAAGGGGAATTAGACCTTTTGGTATTGAATTATTCTTTAGTTGCAAAACTTTAGAATTTCCTTTGGATTCAACAAACATGTTTTGTTGGTTTACTTGTGTACCTTCAAATTCTTCTTTCAGCTCAATAAAATTCTTTACCTGTTGATCATCTTCAAAAAATTGCTAATGGGTGATATTGTTTGGTATATCTGGTCTATGGCGAACTTAAATCTCATATTTTTCAGTGGAATGTATAGGAATGATGAAAAGACTTGCAGAAACAGCAAGAGAATTAGCAATGGAGTTTTGGTCTCTAGTTTTGACAATGAAAGAATAGGCTTGAAAATTTTCCAACATGTATAAAACTAGATTTCTATATTCTCTCATTCTTACATCCTTTGTTTGATAAACACCTTCAACTTGTCTAATAACTAATTCTGAATCTCCAAAAACAGAAATATTTTGAGCCTTCATTCTTTTCAAAACCTTTAGACCCAAAATCAAAGATTCATATTCAACCATGTTGTTTGTGTAATCAAAATTCAGTTTATAGGAATAAAAATTACTCTCATCACTTGGAATTGTAATCCAAATCCCTGCTCCTGCCCCTTCCTTTCCTACGGATCCATCAAAATACAATGACCACCATCCTTCCATGTCTTTATCATTTTCTTGCTGATTTTCTGTTTGCTGCTTTTTGGACTGCTGGATTTCAGAGTACTAATTTTCTGCTTTTATTTCTTGCTCTATATCATCAATTGACTCATTGAAAATAATGACAGATCCAAGTTCAGTATTAAAATCATAAATTGGAAAGTTTTGAGGTTTGTCTTTACTACTCACCATGTATGCCATTCTAGTCGCTCGATACAATTTTCTCACCAAAAACAGGAATGGTGGCATAGGTAAGGTCCATTTGCATTGTGCCTTTGTTTTTTGCTGCCCATGATCTTGACAATAACATACCAAACTTTGGTGGAATGTCAGCTACTACAATTTCCATGACCACTGTATTAGCAGGGATTTGTGTTAGACCAACAACAACATCCTTAATTAAACCAATGCATTGAACTCTTTTTGAATCGAAAGAAAACAAATCCTTATATGGTCTTTTTATTTCTAATCCCATACTTTCCATGATTACTTTGGGCATAAGATTATGAGAGGCCCCTGAATCCAGCATAGCATTATGTAAAGTCATGTCATGAATGCTAATACTCACATAAAAAGGAGGCGCTTCTTCATTTTGTTCATCTTGTAGTCTTGGACCCAAATATATGGTCAGGTTGTCTTCTTGAATATTCAAAATATCAGCAGCTCCTGGTTGTGAATTTAACATCTTAAAAATCTTGCTTCTATATTCATTTACCTTGAGAATCTTGTCAAATGGGACTAATATTTTAATCTTAGAAATTTCATTCTCAAGGTTGAAAACAGAAACAGATTTTTCAGCCTCTTTAACAGGAAGAAGAAGTGAAGTGTGTTTCTTACCTTCAGAAATATTTGGAGTATCCTTTTTGACTTTAGCAACCTTTGAAATGTGTTTCTTAGGCTGTGTTTTGTTTGCAATAATAGGCACATTTCTGTTTCTGAGATTATATTTCTTTTTCATCTCAAAAATAGCATGTTGATACCCCTTGAAATAATCTGATGGTTCTTCTCCTTGATTAGCCAAATCTGACTCATCATGCTCTTCTTTAGTCAAGAAAATTCCTTACATTTCTTCGTCAAGACAATGGATAGATTCATCAGGAATTTCAGGCTCATCTTCTTCATCTACCAAATTCTGCTGAAAAGGAGGTCTCACTGGAGGATTAGGCTACTGATTTGTATTTTCTCTTGGCCTTTGTTGGTTTTGAGGTCTTCTGAATTGAGAATTGCTAAATTGAGGCTCATGTTGCACAGGAGGAGCAGAGGTGTTTCCAAGGGCCAAACTATCCATCAAATTCTCCATAGTTTTAATCATTGAATCAAATTTATCATCAGAGGTTGAAGAAGAAGGTTTCTCTTCTTCTTTCAATTTAGTTTTTCCCATTTTTAACTTTTTAGTAGCTATCATGTTTACCTCTACCTTTACTGCATCATTTTTCATTTTAGAAAGTGTAGGTGATTCTCTTTCTCTCAACAAGATGAAAAATTCATAGTCAAATGCTTCAGCATATCTCATTTGTGCTAAGGCTTCTGGAGGTTTCAAATGAGCTGGAATTGAATAAAAAACTTTATTAAATATTTTTGAAAAGTTCTGGACAGATTCATCAACTGCCCTTCTAAGACTGTTATATTCAATAAGTGCTTGAACTGGATTGGTCCTGTTTCCCCATTTTCTCAAAAATTTATCTTCAAACTCATCCCAAGTTCGAATACTTCCACGAGTGAGAGCTTTAAACCATTTTCTAACTTCACCGGTAAAAATTTGTGAAAATAATCTTAACTTCACATCTTCATCATCAACTTCTTCTCTGTCTATAAAATCATTAAATTGATCTACATGTTGCTCTGATGTGATTTCTTCATCTCTTCCCCAAGTTTGAATCCTAGTAGCATATTTGATAGGGAGATCATGTAAAACAACAGGAAGGACAAGTGGAGCATACCTAGTAGGGCCAGCCATGTTTAAAGAGTGAACAATAGTTTTAGGAATGGAAGAAATAGAAGATGAAGAATTGATATGAGAAGGACTATTTGGTTTATGTAATCCACTAACAATGGAACTCCAATTGGGAAGGGGTAAACCAACTTTAGTTTTCAGCAAAACTTCAAAAGGATCAAGTTCCTTCAGTTTATCTAAAGACTCTTTTTTTAACAACAACTTAGAGGTAACAACTTCCCAAAATTATTCTTTGTCTTCTTGTGTTATTAGGGCTGAAGTGTCAATTCCTCTCTTATGCAAGTCTAAGATAATATCAATGAGTTCTATTTCAATTTTTTATCTAAACAACACTTCATGAATTTTATCATCAACTCTTTTGTCTTCAGGACTTCTTAATATTTTAGAGGGAAAACATTTCGAATGAGATGGAGTACCTGATATTTCTGAAATTCTTTGACTGCCTCTTGAAACAGTGTTTGAATTGTCCACAATGGTAGGTGGATTGGGATCAAGATTTCTCCTTTTATATCTCTTTCTCGAAGCCACCTTAAACTTTTTGAAATTAAATGGAGTCACCAAGGTAGATGTAGCCTCGAAAATTTTCCTGAGCTCCTTCTACCTTCAGAAGTTCAACTTCTTGATTTTGGGAATGAGTAATCTTCAGGCTCTCGACAGACGCACGAAAATGTTATCACAAAATCCAACCTGATAGGATACTCATAAAGTGGACTTTGTGTAACTGTTTCAGACCAATATTTTGGCTGAGGCTTAGCCTCCTCAACCTGAGAGGGCTCTCTCAAGGGTTTATGATTTTTGATTAATGGATAGATGGCAAACTCTAAGGTAAAAATATAGAATAATATAACTGGTTGTATCACAGATTATAAAACATTCATTGGGCCATGGAGTCAAGATAAATTCAACAAAACCAAGATAATCTACCTAGCATGGAAGTTGAGGCATGTTAGAGTTTTAGTCAAAAGATACACATGTGAGACAATAGAAACACATTCAATTTGCCTACATAGGAAGTCAGAGCATCAAGGATGAATTCTGAGTAAACATAAGCAAATACCATTGCAAATAGATTGTAAAAGGATGCAATAGAACAAACACACACTAAAACTCTATATGAATCTCAAGCTGGCTAAGTAAAATTCTCTGTATTAAAGCTGAAAACAGTCACATACAAAACACATTTTTTTTTTCTAATAAAATGTCCAAACCATTGGATTTCGACCTTATGCTCTTTATAGAACATTTACAAGATAGGATCCCTTCTTCTCCACTAGATACATCGAACTCAAAGAGTTTGACACATTTCCTAATCTGAGACATGCTATTTATTACAAATTGACAGCTATAATGCTTATGAAAAGTCCTAATTCTAATAGGATTGAAACTCTTAAATATCCTTCTAAAAACCTTATCTAATATTTATTACATCTTTTTCCACCTGAAATCCCATGAAGTCGAATTTGGATGCTGACCTTTCACTTGAAGTGACCCTGCTATTAATGATAATGTTCTCCTAAAAAATAGGAAACATGTTTTCCTGTTTTTAGCCTCTTTGATTTCTTTATCTGTTTTGAGTACTTTTATCCTTAATAGATTAGGTCTACATGTGTCATGTTTCCAAAAATTCACCATATATCCTTAATCCTCTAGCTGTGCAGAAACTATAATTCGAATGGTACAAAAAGACAAAGGATAAACCTGTGCTACGAAAGCAGCTCAGTTTCGTAGCGCAGTGTTTAGCTCCTTTTTCAATCAACCTTTGACCTGCTTTCTTCAAGTAAACCTTCATATGATATTTGTACACTTCTACCAGCCATTTCAAGTCAAAATTCACCAAAATTCCCTGCAAAATTTGATATTAAAATGTGCTAGAAGACTGCTTCAGTAGTTTCGTAGCACATTTCAGCAGATTTGCACTATTTGTGCTACGAAACTGCTGTGTAAGCAGTTTTGTCAAAATTGTATTCAAAATTTGTACCTTGGAGATGTTTAAACTTTAAAGGTGTTGGTATTATTTCAAAAACACAGTAATATGACCCGAAAAACATAATCTTCATCAAATTTTTCCTTCATCTTGATCAGAGATTGACTTATGAATTTATGACTTTGTTTTACTGCCCAATCACTTTGTTTCACTGCCCTTTTAACTTTTCTTGAGACTTTGTCAACTGTATCTCCGGATCTTAAACTTTTCTTCTTAACCTTTTGTTGCTAGCTCTTAAATGAGTGTTTATGACTCTTACAAAATTTACTTCCTTGATGGCTGGGACTGTCCATGTGAAGAACTGTTCCTCACTGCTTGGTATTTCTGCTTTTGAAACTTTTTCACCTTCCCAAACAAATTTCGTCCTTTTAAACTTTGTTTTCTCAATGAAATGTTTTCTAGATCTTTTCTTCAACTTGGAAATTTCATGATTTGCTGATCTTAACCTCTCTTCCATACTTTTATACTTGGTTATTTCCTCCTCTGCTGTAGATAATCTGTTTTCTGCATGTTTTGTTACAGGTGAGGAAAGATCAACTATCTCCTTATGAATAGTAGCTGCTTGATTTTTTTCCTCAACTTCTGCATTAGTTTATTTTATCCTTTTAGAATGCCTAGTTACAAGCCTCCTAGCTTGGAAAACAAATGCTGCATGTTCATCCTTAAACTCCAGCTTCTTTGATGATTTCATCCCTTTCTGTTTGCTTTCTTTAACCCCTATGAAATCAACTTGCACTATAGGAGATTCTTGTATGTTTATTGCATATATTAAATCATCTAAGTTTCCTTTCAAACCTGGGTTGTCACTTGATCCTGAAACCACTGTCTTTCCTTCTGATGTTGTACTTTGACTCCTTGTGATTCTCTGGATTATTTTCTTACTATATGTTTGTTTCTGTTTAGCTTCCTTGGTACTCTGTAACCGTTTTTTTGCAGGTGGAGGGGTTTTTGCAACAATCACTGGTGTCCTTTATACTTTACCTTTCACTTGTTTCCTTGGCTTTAATTTGACAAACCTCCTGGTCCTTACAGCTACAGGTTGACTGGATTCTACTGGTGGGGATGGATTTTCCTTTGCCTTAGGTTTTTTAGCTGGAGTTTGAGCTTCCATTTCAAATCCACTTATAAATAGAAAAGAGGACCAATCCCTACTAATCTTCTGGATCTCATTCAAAACCAACAATTTAATTAAGACATGGTGAAACAAAGATGTTTCACAGTCATCAGTTTTCACTTAGACCTTATCAGCCATTTTAGAAATGCTTCTATATAGGAAAAATGGTAAATCTAGTGATATCATACCTGTGAAGTGTAATAGGAGTTTGAAATGATAGGTGTAAACATTGTGGTACCCTCCTTCGCACGTGAAATACCTCTGGATGTTGAGCAGTAGTTTGGCATAGTTATCCTTAATACAGTTTTTGGGAACTGCATTATTCAAGTCCATCTTTGCATATTATGGCTTCAAAAACATCTTGCATGCCTCCATATCGAACCTAAAACCTTTAAACCATGTTTCTTGTCCTCTAGGTATTTCAGTCACAAGAGCAATGGTTTCAGGTGTCACTGACATATTTAACATCCCAAACTTTGTATTTGTACCACTGAAATGTAATGCAAATTCTTTTGATACCTGAGTATGTCCACCCTACAGCTTTTCACAGAACTTTAAACAACCTGCTTTACTGAAAGCATCCATGAATATTTGGTCTTCAGCTAAAAATCTTGTGCTTTCAGGTTCAGACCTCAAACAATGTCCTGAACTATGGTTCTTTTTCTCCTCAGCCGTACTTGTTTCAGAAAAACCCCGTTGGCTTCCTTTAGAATTTGATAATCAACCTCTCTTGATTTGATTTAGTAGCCTCGCTTGAAAAAGGATCAGCCTCGCTTGATAATGTATGAAATGTCGTTGGTATAGGACAACCATAATATTGAGCTCGAAATAGGAATGTTTCACAGTTTAATATGAGAAAATGAAAACTGGAATGACTAAAACAGACAAGACCTTTCGAATTTGAAATTTCTTTTCTCAATATGAAACCCCTGTCATAGTAATGATGGATATGGATGGTTGATCATTTCAAATATGACTCCTAACTGACTCACCATGATGTTACCCTATCATATCCTAACGGATTTCTAACAATTTCTGAGCTTTGACATGACCTTTTAAGAATCCGCGCTTTCATAGTGCACATAGTGCATTTTTCACAATTTGTGCTATGAAAGTAGCAGTGCTTTCGTAGCGCAAAACTCAATTTTTTAACTGACCGCGCTACGAAACTGCGGTTTTGTGGCTAATTACAGGGGTTTCATCTGAAAGTTGATGACATGATTTTTAAGTGAATGATGAGACTTTTCAACCATGGGATGAGACCTAAAGACTTTATTTGAAATTTAAAACTAAATTTTTAAGACTTCTAAACCCATAACCTATCCTTTATCAAGACTAAACTAACTCAAGACCTATTTGACACTATGAATAAAACAATGTAAACTCCCCCCTCGACCCCTTGGGGGCAAAGGAGCGCGTCCCATTTGGGAAGCCAACTGAACACACATCAGGGTATGTCACAGACTAACGCTCGTTCTAACTAGAACTCCGTGTCTTCACACGTTGCCATGCCGTCAACCTCCCAGTCACCCTTCTTAGCTGCATTGAATCTACCCGATTTAACTAAGCTCACAAATGATACCATTGCACATGATCCTTCATGGCCTCCCATGCCCACGAAGCTCCCTTCAGATATACCAAAGTTTGAAGGCAAGCAAGCGGAAGACCTAGGTAATCATATAATGTCCTTTCACCTGTGGTTCTCATCGAATAGTATCATTTACGACACTATTCGATTGAGACTATTTCAATGCACTCTTATGGGAGTGGCTATGAAATGGTATGTGGAGAAACCTCCTGCTTCACATGGAACCTTTAGCACCCTCGCTACTACATTCCTCACTTATTTTCAGATACCCATTCACCATGATTCAGGAATGGAGTTACTGACTCATTTTAGACAAACCCCCACCATCCATATCTCTGACCATATTAATGAATGGAGGCGGTGTCACAGTTTATGCAGAGCTAAACTTGATGATCGGGTCCTCTTAGATTTATTCTTGAAAACTCTAACGGTGGAGATTTCAAAGGATGTGGCACAACAATACCCCACATATGAAGAGGACGCAATCAATAAAGCCCAGAAGCTTGAACTGATTTATACGCAGTCAGGATACATTTACAATATCCTGCCTAACGTCCCGCACCTGAAAAATTATCAAGAATCGCAAGGCGCGTCAAACTCTACAGATGAACTAATTGGGTCAATGACCTAAGGGTACCTAGGCAATAGTAGTTCTAGTCCCGATTACGCACAAAATTCTACCCAAAACATGTATTAACTCGGATTTCAAAGTCATCACATGCCTCAACAAGATTTTACTAGTAGGGCGCAAGCGTATCACCAGGGAGGACCCTATCCTCCGGCTGAGGGGACCCAATACATAGGAAGAAAAACTGATGGAAGAGCTCCCCCCAACGACCAGGTGCAAACAAGGGACAACATTATGCTCAGTACCAAGCACATGACACATCGACGCAAACCAATGTGCAGGTGAACTTTGTGCAGCTGTCCCAGAATCAACCACATGAGTATAACCAGGAGAACTACCCTCCTAACGTGGTTAAGAAAAAATAAAAAAACAAGCCCAAAGGGAACCCTGGACAGGGGGGCAACAACCAACAGTGCCCACCGCGATCCCAGGCTAGAGGAAACTCTAGCAGGAATCAAAACTAGGAGCCAAGTAATGCCCAACGGCAAGGCAAAAGGCCACCTCTACAAACAAACCATTCTTGTTCAATATGTGGTGAGTACGGGCACTATACTCACCATTGTCCCGATCTCCCTGAGCTAAAAAAGATTCAGTGTAACCGAGGACAAGGAGGAGCTTCCCAGCAACCCGCTATTATGCAAGAACTTTTCCCCCACCAAGGGATGATCAACACTCAGTAGCAAAACCCATAATATTTTGGGAAAAACAACCATGAAATTTACATGACTGGGGAGGAAATGTTTTTCCAAACACGAAATCACAATTACGGCACCCCACCAGACTCCACTACGTCAGGGGCTAGTACTAGTGCACCGATTGCACCTTTGACCATTTCAAAGATGTCTATAGAACTGTTGCCAAAGATGGCAAAGGGACCTAATAGGCGAGCAAGTAACTACTCCAAAGTGGCCCATAATTATAGCATCATGGACGATTTAGCTCAATCACCCACTGCTAAGTCCACATTAGAGGTACTACAGTTATTCCCAAAGCAACAGAAAGCCCTACTTTCCGCATTAGGTGCTATCAAACCTGCCGATATGCGCATGATGACTTTTGACTTAGACAAAACCACCCCTAGGCTTCCTTCTATGGTCGCATTCCAGATACCAGTATCAGTACAGAATATCACTATTCACCGATGTGTCATAGATGAGGGTGCATTGACATGCATCATGTCGAAAATGTTTTGCAGAAGTTGGGTTCTCCCAAACTAAAACCCTCGGTCATAACGCTTCGAGCCTACGATGGTCATCCCTCAACACCCGTCAGCCTCTACCAAAATGTCCCGGTCTGTTTAGCCGACAAGATGGTCCACATAGAAATTGAAGTCTTGGACACTCACTTGGATTACAATATATTCCTTGTGCGGAGTTATATGTATGCCATGTCTTCCATAGCCTCCTTCGTCTTCCGCATTATGATGTTCCCCCACCAGGATCGCATCATTATTGTAGACTAGTTGACACACAACGAGAAACATCCTCTAACCAACATGGATGTAATTCTACCCTATGTAGATACAACCGTCGATGGTCTCTCATGGTACCAAGAATATGGCCCCGGCCAATTCAAACCGTTTTCCATCCTAGGGTCATTCCCAGGAGATCCTCCCATTATCCCTGAGGTATCACCCGATGCCACAGGGGCCCCGGTGTGCATGATGTCCACATCAAGCACTGAGGTCAGCCAGGACATGGACTCAAGCAGTAATGAAACAGAGGCATTGGCCACGATAGCCTCTCTAGCCTACACCACCTCCCAAACCCCTTTCCTCTACCCCCTAACTGGCTTCGTCTCCCAACAGGTTTTGGCAACACTGGTATTACCCAACATATCGTTGGCGTTCCCAGTTTGGTACCTGGTTCCCTCTTCTGGAACAAGAGCCACCAACGTTACTATAGTAGGGTTAAATCCTCTCAGCCCTGAGGAGCCCTAACCAACCTAGGAAATGGTCGAGACTGCCCCCGCAAAGGAAGTTCCCATTGCGAAACCAGTTATCATGACCAAGAAAACCAAAATAGAGGAAAGAAGGTGGTGACCCCCACCAGTCAAAGGGAATCACCAGTCTGTGCCATATGCGATGTCATAGGCCATCTGACCCACATATGTCTGGAGCTGGACGAGTTAAAACCACTCCTTGGCTCCGAAGCAGACATCTCGATGCCACGTTCTCGTAAAAAGGAGCCTACCTCAAAAGGAAAAGACAAGCCCTTGCATGCCAATCATGCATGCTCTCTCTGTGGCACCTATGGGCACTATACCCACCATTTTCCAGAGATACCATGATATAGGGATGCCTTACATGCGGTTGGGTGATCCTATCAAGATGATCCCTCCACCCAGTCGGTTAACGACGAACCTCACACCATCCTATACTTACAAGAGGAACATAGGATTGTATAATGGCCCCCAGTAATGCCCATTATATGTTGTACGCTATGTGATGAACGTGGCCACTACGTCGAAGAGTGCACAGCTAAGAAGCTCATTTATAGATGGTATACAATCGAAAGGGTTTACTACGTAGGGCTACGGGCAGCGCAATTCACATGCCCGTTATGCATCGACAATCACCTTTTGGAGAATTGTCACTACATACCTCGCTTCCAGCTAGCCCTTGCTAGCCTCCACTCAGCCATAGTCCGCCTTTCCCAAGAAGACGATATGGATGCCGAGTCCACCGGTAGCTCCATGACCCAAGTGGATGAGATGAGCGGATCTATTATGTTCTTGAAAACCGAAGAAAGACCTAGCAAGGAACCCCTCGTTACCCCCAACGACACTTCGCAGCAAATACCACCATGTGTGTTATGAAAAAACACAGACCATATAGTCATCCATTGCCCTGATTTAGCAACCTTCCAGAATTTTTTCCCCATCAGACCTCGAACTAAAATCGACGGAACTTTCATATCAAGGATATTCTACCTGATATGTCAAGGTAATCATTACGAACGACATTGTACTTATGCCTCGCAGATTTGTCCCACTATCGACATGATTAATGTCGTAGAGAAGAGATAGGACGATCTCAAATAATGGCATAAAAAAGTACATCGACGGATCAATGCCCCCACCCCCGTAATGGTGTGTCAAGCGAGACAAGACAACACACCACCAACGGGTAACCTCGGCCAAGCCTAGGATAAAATGTGGCCTATGTGGTTTAAATGACCACCAAGTCAACCAATGTAGAGAACTCAAGCCCCTAGCAAACGGTCTCCACATAGTCTCTTCTCTCCCCCAGAAACTTCTCTCCAATCAAGAGAAGATCACACGCACTTACTGCCGAATTTTCTCACACTTTTACCATACGTTGAAGTGTATACATCTCCCCAAGCTGAGACTCGTGGCAAGAGCCGTGTTGAGTCTACACTCCACTAAGGAGGAAGACAAGTCTAAACCAACGACACGAAAATGGACGTAGAAGATAAATTCATCTATGTCTGACCCTTTCCAAGCATCCGCATCAAGAACAACGAGTAGCATAGAATCACACACTATATACTCCGTTGGCTCAGTAACACGATGCACCATCTGCACTGGACTGAATCATGCACCAGAGACGTGCCTGTTAATGAAAACATTTAGGCTCCTCTGTTGCAGGCACAATTTCCAAATACCATAAATTGACTATCCTGGGGGGGAAACTAACTTTGAACCCATACAAAATCCCATTACAGAGATTCTGCCCCTGTTAAACGCTGATGATACAATTCACCACATACGATTTGTATCCGCTCATATCAGCGATAGGATTACTGCCTCACCCTCGCCCCAGGATTTCCATCATAATCCTATCATGAAAAACAAAGGCACCTTGCGCTTTTGCATCAATTTCCGCAAGATTCAAAACCTTCATGCTGCCATTGAACTCCTTGATGACACCAAGCCTCTAGAACAATGCCTAGTATAACTAGAGCTAGTTGACGAAAGCCGACGACAATCGCTGCAACACAATGAGGCCCATAAGAGAAGGGTAAAAGCATCATTCGACCACCACATCAACCCTCGCTCATTTATCGAGGGAGAATTAGTCCTTCTTTACGATGTCACAAAAGAGGCCTTAGGGCCAGGAAAGTTCGGAACCCTGTGGAAAGGACCCTACATCTCAAACACTGCCTCCAACAGGGGGCATACATCTTGACGAAACCGGATGGGATTGGCCTCACTAACCCCGTCAATGGCCTTTACCTCAATAAGTTCTAACGATAAGGGCCCCAAAGGTCCTTCCCCTAGAGTAAAAGTACAAAAAACCCAATCACCAAAATATTTTTGACCCAAAAACAAGCTCAAAGTGCCAACATGGATCACCAAAATGAACCATACTTTGGATTTGCTGATGGAGCATCGCGATGGTCTCAGAACTTAGCTGTAGCTGCCTGGGTCATATACCACCCTGATCGATCACTGTTGTTTTCAAACAATGGGTGCATCAGATCAACAACAAACAATCAGGCAGAATATGATGACGTCATTAGACTTATGTGAGACGCCCTCCATTGTGGCATTCGCCGTATGCATATCTACCTCGATTCCCAGTTAGTGGTATTGTAGCTAAACCGAACATTTGAGACCTAAGACAAACACCTGTTTAGAAAATATTTGCGTGCCAAAAGATTAAGCAGACAATTTGATTACATTACATTTTCACATGTATCAAGGATCAAAACCAAACATCTGATCGCATAGCTAACAATATCCTAGACTAGAATGTATCTAGAATAAACCATCACTCATAAAAAACAAAAACATAGATATCCATCAACATAACACAAATAACCGAAATAAATAACACACAATGTAGAGCCACAAAAAGATATCTCATATATATATATATATATAAATATGCGTATCTGGGTACAAAAAATAGAATCGCTGGCCCACTGGCCAGCCCAAAGATACAAAAGTCGTTAAAAATAAGGGAAGAATCCTCATAATGGGTGCTTTCCTTGTGTAAAAAAAAATTCTAGGGGGGTGCCCCCTTAAGAGGAGCACCTAGACCCACCACTGCTCCTGGTGCCACCACCAGAGCTGCTGTCGCCACCGCGATCGCTACCCGACGAAGAGTGGGCCGATAATCCCTCTCGCGGGCCATCACCGTCTCTAACCAGACCTCCTCGAAGTCATCCATAAAACCTCGAGCAGGCATGCCCTGGGTCAAGTTGTCCACTCGATCCCGAAAGTCCTCAAGAGTGGTCACGTGAGCCGTAAGTACTACAATGCGCACCTCAGCCGCGTTTGAACAAGCTCGCTTGGCTGCAACCTTTGCTGCTGGCCTCACCAGAAGGGCCAACACCCTCTCCAACAGGTCCACCGGCACCACCACCTAGTCCACTTGCATCACCTCCGCCTTGGCCACCTTGAGGTCATAGCAGAGGGTCGTGACCCACCAGTCGGGCCACCGGGTGACCTACCTCGCCAACATCTGCACGAGTAACCAAAATAATGTTAGTGTCAAGAAAAAAACACATAAGCACATAAATACTCGAAAAAATGTAGAAAAAATATAACACATACCTGCAGGCCCCCAAACATAACCAAAAGGGAGACCCATGTCTGGGTCACCCAGGAAGTCCATCCCCGCATAAGGATATGGCAGGAACATCTGTGGGTTGGCCTTAAACCAAGCCTCTATCGTGGTGTTTCAATAGCGCCCCACCATGCCACCACCACCCTGCGGCATCACTAGAGCCCACCTCCTCATCCGTGGCTCCCGTGGCCCCCCAATGGGCATCGCCATCACCGGCCTCAGCAACACCACCCTCTTGTACATAATGTTGCATAGGATGTTAGCGTACTCAAATGAATTAGATATACGTTGGACCTTGTTCAATTGCGACATCATCCCATAAAAAAGAAGCGGGTGAAATCGAAAAAATTCCCACCCCTCAATCGGCGTAAAACTCCAACCTGCAGGCCAGATGCCTGATGTGAAGAAAATGACCTCGCCAGTCACACAATAAATGCTAGAGCACACCGCTCTACCACGTCTGTCACTGATGCAATGTTGATGTACCCCTCAGTAAGAGGCGCACCACTGCAATGTCGCAGCCGGAATCTGTCTACGCTCACTCTCCCTACAGAGAGTGGGTAACTCAGAGCCTCACCCTAAGGCAGTAACTCGGTCACAAAGTAAATATCCATCTCAGGACGGATCACCAGGCTTGTCCCCCGCAGTACGAACATATTGCGCCTCTGGCACCAGTGTTGTATAAGGTAATGCAGTAGTCGGTCCTAAGACCAAAGGAACTTGTTCTCAGCAAATTTCAGAAGGCCCCATGTGGCCAACTAATGACAAGCCCCAACATCAACAGCTAGAGCGGTCCGGATCTCGAGCCAATCCCGCTCTCTCCACAGTAAATTGCCAAGCAACACAAGCACCCATCAGTACATATAAAAACATAAAAAACAGACAAGAAACCAAAATTTCCTGTCACTATGGCCTTTTCACTCCTGTCCCTTAGACAGGTGCGCCCTCACACGCCTGTTTTCTTTACAGGCACGCCTTTGTGCACAAAAAGTAGGGAACAACGTGCCCTCGCGCGCCTGTCCCTCAGAATTACGTGAAAGAAAGGCGTGCTTCTGCCTATATTGCCCGCGCAATCTAGGGAAAAAGTTTCTCAGAGGCCGTATAAACCTAATTTGTACGGCCCCCGACACCATCAAACTGAAGAAATTACAATGCAAGACGTCATGAAAGTTACCTCAGCATAGTATTGCTAATCCCTGGTACACAAGCTGACGACAACAACAATAAAGGCTCTGCCGACACCTCTGATCTCCCAAAATTCAACAAGTACAAATGAATAGGATTAGGGCTATAATCCCATATTTATTACCCTTTTCCAGAACTTCGGAGGTCCATAATAGGAGATTAGAAGGTCCATTTCGCAAACCGTAAGTTGCACCATCATAATTATGCCATGACGAACGAAAGCGATACCACACATTCGCTTTCCAAGAATTTTTTTTTTTACTACCGATAGGTATGCCCTCTCCCGTCTTCTTTTTTAAAAGCTCCTGTCTTTCAAATAATATTTGACAAAAATAAGATGCTTTCAATTGAGGTAGTTGTTTTTGCAAGAAGAACCTGCAACCTGCTTATAACACCATCCGCTGAAAATCTCGGAGAAGGTATCATCCTACCCCGAGCATGATAGAGTCCCAAAAAAATCTGCATATCCTGACATCATTTCTCCATCAGAAATAAACCATAGGGTCCTCATAACCCAACTGCGTTTATCATCACCTCACTCTGCACATGATAAACGTCCGCATTGGTCGGTAGAGCCTCCCCTCCATGGCGCTCGTCACCCAAAGTAGACCATATATCACATCTCAAGTGACGCCATGGCCATACCATTTCAGTCTGGGAAGTGTCTCATGCCCATCCATTCATCATGCATAAGGTCAAGTTTACCATTCAAACTCAAATCCCCTTTCCGGACGATCAGGTTGTACAAGCAGATTGAAAGCACACCTCCGCACATCGCATTTGGCCCACCATACCTCCATCAGCATAATCCCACCTACGACACTTCTCCATCCACTTCATCAACCCCGCACATGAGACCAACCAATGGGACCCCCACCCCCAGCAAAACACCGTCCGCACACCTTCGGTGAGTGAACCCTTTCATGTTTTGGGGTACCCTTCTCTGTGTTTTGTACAAACCAAACCTCATTATTTTATTCTTTTGGTAAGTGTACAAAGATCGCCAATTATGCCCTTCGCCTCTTCGCCCTCATATGTCATCTTTCCCCCATGGCAGCAGTCCCTAATTCCCCTTGGTCGAAGTATTTTAGCCCCACGCACACACCATCATGACTTTCATAGCCGGTTCACACCTGCCCTGGAATTCCTACCGACTCCAGGGATTTTCCCTTCAAAAATACCTATGACTTCTGCCAAGCTGCTAAGAGTATACTCCGACCTTGGGCCACTGAATCCCCATCATCCGTTTTCAGTCACTTCTCACCAACATGCCTATGTTAAACCCATCACATCTAGGTCCCTAACCCCTCAGGATGGCGACCCATGGTTTGGTTAAGGCTTCCTTTTTGTCAACCTCGACACCTCTTTTCCGAAAAGGAAGCGGTACCTTGGATCACCCCTCCCCATGCAAAGGGGTATCCTCAGGTGGCACTATGGGAAGCATCATTGTCTACAGATGTCATCGATCCTCCTGACATTTGACTACAGCAAAATATTTCATGTCACGATGGTATCGTAACTTACAACCATTACACTTTGATTAGATCCGTCGAAGACCTGTGCCTCCATAAGAGTCTCTGTCAACAATGCTTACACGGGAAGGTCCCAATCAATACATATGTAGTTTACGCATATGGGTACCACATTCCACCTATCCTCAAAGAAAAAATGCCCCTGAGGGCGTTAGCATTCATCATCAACAATTGCCAGCATCACTACCACAGTAGTGGCACAGACAATACATGTATCTGTCAATTTTGTTTAACTAGCCATAACATCATGAGCATGAGACATGCCCGCCTCGTTGAAATTTTGTATATATGTTGTATATTTTGTTTGCTTGCAGGGGCCCCTTAGGCCATGGTCATCTAGGAAACAGTGCAAGGTGTTGTCAATTCCAAGGTTCACATAGGCCTCTCTCTCTCTCTGCGCATGATACAGAAAAGAAAATATAATGTATTTCGGCTATACAGTTCTTACTAGACCTCACACATTAGGGGGAAACTGTTAACACTAGAAAATCGTACAGCAGAAGATGGCATTAATTAATGTCAAGCCTAAGGATTTACAGAGCAGGAGCACATTATGGAATCAAGAAAGTATTTAAAATCTCTAAGGTTTTGAGAAAATCAAATTTGAATTAGTCATAAATGTTGTATTGCGCGCTTAATCCTTGTAGAAGAGAGCCTTCTGTGCGCCTTTTTTCCCAATAAGCACACGTTCCTGGAAATGGAAAAAAGTCGCTTTCCAGGACCACACTAAGAAAAGGACAGTTACTCCTTATATGAAGCCGCCTAAGGACAACCATTAGAGCCTCCCTAGACATCATGTGAGCGCACAAAGGAATATGTGAAGCCCACAATGGAATCATACCTCTCCCTTGGGTCACCATCCATCATGTACCAAGGGAGGGAAGGAGGATTTGAAACTCCCCTATATAAAGCCACCAAGAGATGAAGAAATGGTGATCACATTGTTTTGTTGGCCAAAGTTTCCCAAGCAACACCAGCAGTGTGTGACCTAAAGCTAGAGCTGAAGAGGACTCGATCGTTGGCCACCCAACAATCCTAGTCCACGACGCCAGAGAGAGAGAGGGAGACTGCATCAGAGGCAGATCTTGGAAGGCAACATCCTTGCATCAGGACCTAGAGCCACTGCCTAGGTGCCCTTTGGTAAGTGGGTAAAATTTATTCTCCGTTTCAAACGTTTAATAAGAAGAGGCCTTTGAGCCGTCGTTGGTATTATTATCGTTTTGAATCTCTTTGAGAGCTTCTGTATATTTGTGTTTTATTTTTTGTTTAACCAGAGCATACTTTAGCATTCTGTTTCCATTAAATTTTATGCTTTTGAGCTCCACCACTTTCTGCCTATAACCAATAGTTTAAAGAGTAGATCACACTCCTTAAACTGGTGTGATTTCATACACCCATGTGAAAAATACACCACTACAACGGGGTCTGGGGTAGCACCCCGATAATTTTTTTTTGGACCCTATATTAGGTGGGCAAACCCGCCTATGGTTTTGGGCATGATGGTTTTCTGCTCATGGTATTTTGTAGATCTCGTCAAGGGAACTAAGGTTATGTTATATTCCAAGGTTAATGGATTGGGTTTAATGATTCAGCTTGTATATATCTATGTTGTAACACTAAAAGGAATATAATGAAAAATCAAGCTGGTAGTTTTGGTTTGGGATCCAAGGGAAAATCTATATGTATATTTGTTTTATGTCTTATGCTTTAGCTATTGTTTTTTTTTTTTTTTTAAGAATTCGTTTGCAGATAATTTCTATATAGGGTTAAAACCTACATTTGGTATCAAAGTTGTTTCGACTTCAAAGGGACGCATTTTCTGTTGAGAGGTTTTTTTCTCGGGCCTGTGGTAGACCCTGCTCAATGGGAGATCTGTGGGATCGATTGTTGTGGTGAAATAAGATGGAGATCAGTGGAAAGATAGAGATCGAGAAATTTAATGGTCAAAGTTTTGAGTTGTGGAAGCTCGAGATGTAGGATATTCTGGTGGATAAATATCAGTGGATCACGGTAGATCCGCGTACTAAACCAACGATAATGTCAGATGAAGACTGGGAAAATTTGGATCAAAAGGCAAAGAGCACAATACGATTATGTATCTCAAATTCGGTATTGTTGAATGTATCTGGGGAAACTACGCCAAAGACTTTGTGGGTCAAGTTAGGGACTTTGTACTAATATAAGTCTTTGGTGAATAAATTGTTCCTGTGAAAAAGGATGTATAACCTGAGAGTGAAGGATGGAGACTCGGTGATAGAGCATCTGAACGGCTTCAATACTGTGGTAAGTCAGTTTTCATCTGTTGATATTAAAATCTCAAATGAAGATGAGTGCATCAATTTGCTGTGTTCTCTACCATATTCATGGGATATTCTGGTTATTGCAATAGGTAGTAATAAAAATACCTTAAATTTTGATGAAATTTTCTCAGCCTTGCTGCTGGAGGAAATGAGACAGAAAAATATGGAGGGCCAGAATAGGGATGCATTATACATACGAGGAAGGTCCCATAACAAAAACAAAAATAAGTTCTTGAGTGGGAGAACCAAATCTGTTAGGTCCCTATATTATTAGTGTAGTCCCTTATTGTTGTTAGTGTAGTCCCCTTATTGTTATTGTTGTACCCCTGTAGTCCCCATATTGTTATTATTGTGCCCAATAAAACCCCACTACTGTTATTATTGTACCCTTACATTATTATTGTTATGTTGGCTAGGATTATATTGTGACCCCATGGACTCCTATATATAGAAAGGAGGTTTTTTCATTTGAATCATCCAAGAATTGTTCATTTATGTAATGTAAAGGAGGTTTCCCCCTTGAAGTGGCTGATTTCTAAGGCGTCGATCTCTATTTTCTTCTATATTTGGAGCTGGTTTCATAACATTTGGTATGAGAGCTTTGGATTCTAGGGTTTTGCTGCTTCAAACAGGTCATCGTGGCATTTTCACTATAAATTTTTTTCTACGAAGGTTCAAAAGATAAAAAAACCCATTTGTGAAGAAATCCTGATGAAGGTCATGTAAAAATTTAAGATCTTGGTTTGCAATATTTTCAGAGATATCATTTGTGGGAGTTAGGGTTTTTGCAGGCTACCGAATTTCATCTCAAAGAGGTGATCTTGGGAAAATCGTCATAACTCTCTCTCTGAGCATTGGATTGGAATTATGTAAAAAGTGGCCAAAAGTAAACAGAATATAGTTTATTGTATATCAATTTCAAAGCCGAAGGAGGAAATAGTGACACATGGCACACCGTAAAATTTTGCTCTACTGAACCAGTCCATAATCAGGTCATTGCAGGAGATTAGGCATAAATTTTCCTTGAAGAATCCAAATAAGGTCAGACCTGTGGCATTAGAAAGAAGATTCAAAGGACTACTAAAGGACCAAAGATAAAATATCGGTTATCTAAAATTCCAGAGATACATTAGTTTCAATATAGAGCTCCTTAAAAGCAAGCTAAGAAATATAATAAATTATCGCCAAAGTACTATGGTCCTTACAAGGTGTTGCAAAACATTGGTACTACGACATACAAATTGGAGCTTCCTACTTCTTCTCAGGTGCACCCAATTTTCCATGTTTCATGCTTAAAAAGGTTATAGGTGGCAAACTTCCATTTCAAACAATATTTCGAGAACTTGATGAGGAAGGAAAAATCATATTGGAACCTGAAGCAGTCATGGAAACAAGAACTCGATAGCTACGAAATCGATTTATTTCAGAGTGTCTCATCAAGTGGAAGAACTTACCCACTAAAGATTCCACATCGGAGGATGACAATTTTATACAAAATCATCCAGAGCTACTCAAGTGTCTATGACAACACTTTTTGAAGGACAGGGGCATGTTAGGTCCCTATATTACTAGTGTAGTCCCTTATTGTTGTTAGTGTTGCCCCCTTATTGTTATTGTTGTACCCCTGTAGTACCAATATTGTTATTATTGTGCCCCATTAAACCCCACTATTGTTATTGTTGTGCCCTTACATTATTATTGTTAGGTCAGCTAGGATTATTTGTGACCCTTGGTATCCTATATATAGAGAGGAGGTTTTGTCATTTGAATCATCCAATAATTTTTCATTTATGTAATGTAAAGGAGGTTCCCCCCTCGAAGTGGCTAATGTATAAGGCTTTAATCTCTATTTTCTTCTATTTTTGGAGGTGGTTTCAAAAAAAAATCTAGAAGGAGATCTAAATCTCCAAGAAAACCTGTAAATGTGTGTTGGAAATGCAGAAAGGAAGGGCACTTCAAAGAGATCTGTAGATCAAAAGCTCCTGAGAAAGGAAAGGGATCTAATGATGCTCCTTCTGTAGACGTGAAGACCACCTCAGATGAAGGTGGGAATGTGTATTTGACTTCTTCTCCAAATACACATGTAGATCATGATGCATGGTTGATTGACTCAGGTGCATCCTTTCACTTCACTCCCCATAGGGAGTGGTTCTGTGAGTATGAGAAGTGTGATGATGGTGATTTCTTCTTAGGGGATGATAGGAAGGCTAGAATCGTCAGGCGCAGAAAATTTAAGCTGAAGTTGCAATCCGGAAGGATTATAACACTTCCTGGTGTTCTACATATTCTTACTTTGGCCAGAAATCGGATTTTTGTAAGTAAGATGGATGATGCAGGTGTAAAAATAATGTTCGAGAAAGATACCTGCAAGATGGTTCAGGGAGCACTGGTATTAATGCAGGGAGTTCATATTGGAACTCTGTACAAGCTTCTGGGTAGCACCGTTATTGATTGGTGCAAAATTTCTGTGGTTCCTGAAAGTGGAGCAGAAAGCCTAGCAATCTCTGGAGAAAAGACCATGCTATGGCATCAAAGGCTTGGACATATTGGAGAGAAAGGCCCTCAGATACTGCATGGTAATGATATGGTAGAAGGTATGTTTAATTTTTCTCTGGATTTATATTTCTGTGAACATTGTGTATATGGGAAGTGGAATTAGATGAGTTTTCCTTCTAGTGCTAAGAGGGCGAACATGATATTAGAGCTTGTACACAATGATGTGTTTGGACCTGTGTCGGTTCCATCAATGGGTAAGTATGTGTACTATGTTTCATTCATAGATGACTTATCAAGGTATACATGGATATATTTCTTGAGGAAGAACTCTGAACTTTTGACATATTTAAAGAATTTAAGGCTCTGGTGGAAAACCAGATAGAGAAGAAGATGAAGGTTTTGAGGATAGATAATGGTGGAGAATTATGAAAGAAGGAATTTGAAGAGTTCTATAATAAGTGTGGTATAGCACGAAAAAAGACTACTCCATACACACCTTAGCAAAAAAAGGTTTCAGAAAGAATGAACATAACGCTAATGGAAAAGGCAAGAAGCATGCTCAGTGGTACCGGGTTAGGACTAGAATTTTGGGCAGAGGTAGTGGAGATTTCATGTTACCTGGGTAAAAAATCACCTTCATAAGCGTTGGAGGATAAGAATCTACATGAGGTATGGACTCGTAAGAAACCCTCTCTTTCACAACTAAGGGTAGTTGGATGTGATACGTATGTACATGTTCGAAAGGAGAAAATGACTAAGTTGGATAATAAATATGAAAGGTGCATCTTTATTGGGTATAAGGATGGTTTAAAAGGTTACAAGCTTTGGAACCCATAAACAAGGAAGGTTGTATACAACCGAGATGTGGTGTTTAGATAGGTGAAATATGTTGTTAAACATGAATTCTTATCAAAGGAACCTGAGAAGATAGAGTTTGAGCTAAAGGAAGAAGAATTAGACTCTACAACAAAACACGATTCAAAAGAGGAAGAGCCACAAACTCCAGTTGTGAGAAGATTCGTTTGAGAAAGAAGGAAACCATAAAGGTATAGTCCATCTAATTTCTGTTCAAAATTTTCTTTATCTCTCACTGATGATGATCCCATAACTATTAGGGAGGAAGTGGATTCAGAGGATGGAAAACTCTGGAAGGAGTCCATGGTTGATGAAATGACATCCTTGCTCAAAAATGAGGCATGGGATCTGGTGGAGTTGTCGGCTGGAAGGAAGCCAATTGGGAGCAAATGGGTGTTTAAGGAGAAAATGAATGCAGAAGGAAAGGTGGAGAAATACAAAGTTCAGCTGGTAGAAAAAGGTTATTCCCAGGTGCCGAGAATTGATTTTGGTGATATTTTTTCTCCTGTTTCCAATGTTACTTCTATTAGATTACTTTCGTCTGTTGCTGTTGCATTTTATTTTGAGGTAGAACACATGGATGTGAAGAAAACATTTCTTCATGGAGATACAGAAGAGGAGATCCACATGAAGCAACCTGTATTATTTGTAGTGAAGGGTGCAGGCTAAAACAATCTATGTATGGGTTAAAATAGTCACCAAGGATGTGGTATTAGAAATTTGATACCTATATATGAGGACTTTTCTTCACTAGAAGCAAAGAGGATCAATGTGTGTATTTTAAATTAATTGGTGACCGTGTTATTTATTTGGTCTTGTATGTGGATGATATGTTGCTGGATGGAAATGATAAAGAAATTAACCAATATTTGAAGACCCAATTGTTCTCCAAATTCGACATGAAGTATCTTGGAGTTGCAAACTATATTTTGGGCATAGAAATTAAGAGAGATTAGGCAAAGAGGAAGCTCTGGTTAAATTAGAGGATGTATGTCGAGACAATATTGCAGAGGTTCAATATGCATGATAGTAAACTGGCGAAGGTTCCTATTCCTGTAGGTGTAAAGATGTCTGTTGAACAATGTCCCAAGCCACAAGAAGAAGAGGGGATATGTCCCATGTTCCATATGAAAGTGCAGTGGGTAGCCTGATGTATGCAACGGTCTGTACTAGACCCAACATTGCACATGCAGTGGGAGTAGTGAGCAAGTTTATGTCAAAACTAGGGAAGGAGCATTGGAAAGCAATAAAACTGGTTTTCCGATATTTGCGTGGCACTAGTGATTATGGTCTGTGCTACCAATGAAGACGAGGGTTGGACAGAGTTTTGGACATCCATGTCTTTGTTAATGTAGACTATGCTGGAGATATGTATCAAAGAAGATCTACAAGTGGGTATATGTTTAGCCTTTTTGGATGTGCAATTAGTTGGATGAGTAAAAGACAGTCTATAGTGGCTCTTTCAACTACAGAGGAAAAATACATGTCAACCACTAATGCAAGCAAGGAAGCAGTTTGTTTGCAGATATTGATTTCAAGTATGGGGTTGATGCAACGAGCTATAAGGATAGAATGTGATAGCCAAAGTGCAATTTTCTTGTCTAAAAACCCTGCTTATCATTCAGAGACAAAGCACATTGATGTTCAGTATCAATTTGTGAGAGATATGGTTGAGGATAAAAAGGTGTTGTTGGAAAAGGTGGACACTTTGAAAAATGTTGCAGATGCATTGACGAAGTCTGTGAGCACTGAGAAGTTCTCTTGGTGTAGAGAAACAATGGGTGTTGTAGTGATGGACCATGACTAAGCTCTCTTGTGGCCCTTATGGAAAGAAAACAATAAGTGGGATAATGTTGGGTGTGTGTTATATTCTTTCCAAGATTAGAACTAGGCGTGAAGTGCGGGGCAGTAGCCTCTCCATGCTTGCGTCAGGTGGTAGCCCCCCTATATGGGGTTCGAGGTAGCACCCCTAGAATTTTTTTTGGACCCTATATTAGGTGGGAAGACCCACCTATGGTTTTGTGCATGGGTTTGCACATGGGTTTGGGCATGATGGTTTTCTGCTCATGGTATTTTGTAGATCTGGTCAAGGGAAATATGTTTATGTTCTAATCCAGGGTTAATGGATTGGGGTTTATGAATGCTTCAGCATGTATATATATGTGTTGTAACGCTAAAATGAATATAATTAAAAATAAAGCTGGTATTCCTGGTTTGGGATCCAGGGGAAAATCTATGTGTATATCTATTTTATGTTTTATGCTCTCGCTATTGTGTATTTTCTGTTTTTAAGAATTCGTTTGCAGATATTTTCTATACAGGGTTAAAACCTACACTTTCCAAGGGTTTACACCTTTCCTTAACCCACAAATCAGTTCAGACTTCCTCCTATACTATCTCAACCTCCAAGAATAGGCCTGCAACCCTCCTTTCTGAACATTTACCTCCTCAAACAACCCTAGAACATATCTCAACCTCTTATTCTTATATTATTCCTTTGCTGCGACCCAAACAATTAAGTATTCTCCCTTAGTGAGTTCTTCTCTTGTGTATTTGTTGCACAAAATTGATGCTCAAATGACTTGAAATCACCTATTATTTATAAAAAACAATAGGGTTCCATGAAATCATGAAGAGACATGTCTTTTGGCCAATTTTACTTCAAACCTACATGACTTGAATACCAAATAATTCATTTTCAACTTCAAAAATTCATATCTCCACTCCTACAACTCAGAATTTGACGATTCTCGAATCATTGAATTCTCCTTTCCACCCTATATCATATCATGCCATCACATGTAGAAATGTGCTCATGAAATGCTCAAAATATGATTTGGTGCAAAACCCCATACTTTAGTTCCAAGCCCACAAGTGACCCCTATGGCACATTTCCCTCCAAACCCCGAACCCTAGGGCTTGGATCCCAAGCTACACAAATCAACACTCCCTCTTAGTGAGGGAGGTACTTCCAAGGCTAGGAAGTAACGTGTCATCATCATCATTGCTCAGAACACTTGCCCAATTCTTGGCTCTCACAATTGCAACAATCCCTGTTCTGTGAAGTATGCCCTTCTTAGAAGTGTCGTTGTCACTACTAGAAGCATCTTGCTTCTTCTTCTTCTCTTGTATCACTTTCCAATCTCTCCATGATTGTTTCTTGGTAGATGTGGAAGCACCCTTCCTCCCCACTACCGACATGCTCTTCTTGGGTTTCAAAGTATCTTTCTGAACCTGCAATCTCCCTCTCGAAATCGACTCCCTTTGTGTCTCTGGAACTTGGACCTTCTTCTCGAGAAAGTGTACCTTCTTCTCGAGAGCCTGTACCTGCTCTTTTGAAGCTTGCACCTGCACCTACTCTTGCCTTCTCTACAACCTGCACCTGCTCGACCTGCTCCTTTCCATGATCCACTGGCTTTCCCGTTAACCTGTAGAGACCATTCTCTCTAACTCCGAGTACAATCCCATTGGACTTAGATCCTCTAGGCTTGAGTATTTCCTTCCCATCCTGGAACAAGACCTTAAATCCCTTCCCCTTAATCATAAATACATAAATCACACTATATTTGAGACTTGGTACAAATAATACATCCTGGACCCGCATCATATGTCCAGTCTCCATCCTGAATGTCACAACACCCATTCCTCGGATCTCCAACTAACTCTTGTAGCCCAATACCATGTGCAACTTCGAGTCCCATTTAGCTAGAGTCTCAAAAAACTCCTGTGACCCTGTCATATGCTTTGCTGCACCACTATCCATGTAACATCCACCCTCCTTAATAGTAACCTGTGGGAAATGAGAAATCATAGCATAGTCCTCCTCTTCCAATCTCCTAGAGAGATAATATATCTCAGCTAAAGTGGCAACATCGACAACCTACTTTCCTTTCCTTTTCTCATCATATCGCTTCTTCATTGGACATATTGAAGAAAAATGGCCTATCTCGCCATAGTTGAAACATTTGACTTTACTCAAGTCACTTCTTCGGCTTACCCTTCATTCGCGCTGCAAGCACCACGTCCTCATCTGCCCTCTTCAATGGATAAAGATCCTTGTCTCGCAACCCTTCCTGAATGAAGCTGTCCCACAGTCTATTCTGGTATGGAAATTTCTCCCTGAAAATGATTCCTTTGATGAAGGGCTTCCATTCCTCGATGAACCCTTTCAAGGCAATGCTTACCATATCTCCATCTGAAACTTTGAAACTAAGGAAAAAAATCTCATATATTACTTGAAACAACCTCTTCAGATATGAAGTTACTCCTTCACCCTTTATCATATTGGTGGACTTCAAGTTATCCTGCAACACTAGTACTTGTTTCTCGTTCTTGTTCTGGAAAAAATTCTGAAGATCCATTCACATCTGATGTGCGGTATTCTTCCTTGATAGATGAGGTATTAAGGAATCCCTCATAGCATCTAAGATGATCAATATTGCCTTCGTATCCAAATATTCCCATATTTCCAGCTCCTTAGGGTTAGTTGGCTTCTTGACGACTTTCTCAGCAAAATCCTAGATCCTGTTGACCTGCAAGACCAACTTGATCCTTTCATTCCAAGGATTATAGTTGCACAACCCCTCCAACATGTCCTCATACCAAATAATTGCTTGCAAATTCGACATTGTAGTGATCCATTCACTTACGACGTGACCAACTCACTCTCACGCTGTACTTCGTTGCGCATAACTTTGATTCATTGACTTTCAAAGTAGCTTAGACATGCTCTGATACCATGTTGAATTTCCATGACCTTGGGTCTAGGTTAGAGTCTTGAAATCACTGATGCTACCAAACCAAGAATCTCAACCATGAACCAATTTTCACAGTGGAAAAATAAAGCAATAAATCACACATGCACAAATATACACAATTTTAACAAAATTGTACAATAATGTACAATCCCAATCTTCATTATATTAAACCAAAATCTGAATAATACAACAGTCTATGATATACAATATATAATGCTAAACTCAATGTCGTATCTTGTCCCGCCGATCCTTCACTTCCATATTGCGCACTAGTCATCCCTTAGTCCTTCAAAGGAAGACACATCAAGACTCCAAGATGGTTGCCACCTAACACTGCTGCAAATCACTTATGTAGAGTGTAGAAATGTGCTCATGGAAATGCTTAAAACACGATTTGGTGCAAAAATCCATACTTGGTTTGCAAACCCACAAGTGACCCTTGTGGCGCTTTGCCCTCCAAACCTCGAACCCTAGGGCTTGGAGTATTTCCCAAGCTACAAAATCAACATGATGCTCATTACATATGGTAGAGTCCTCAAAGAGAAGTTGAAAGTAGTTGTCATCCCATAAATGAAAAATTTCCATATACTAGTAATCACAATTCTCATCTAAATCACACTAAACATGTATGTATCTTATACATTATTCTATAAATATGTGTCACCAAGGATAAGGATTTCCATAATTTCTCACAAAATTATAGGTTCCTTCGTAGCATCTTGTAATTTTCCTAAATATATTGTAAGGTTCTTACATGGTCATTCGATCTTCCCATCAAAAGTTTCTTAATATTGTCATTCTTTAGTTTGGTTAGGGTTGTTGAGAATGCAGCAAGATGATGGAGCTTAGTGAAATGAAGTCGCCTTCACTAAGTGGGCCCGCAGGCAAATTCTGGCGCAAAGTCTATTTTTAGACATACGGAGCATAATTTGGGAATTCTACTTGGAGATTCTTGAAGTATGCGACATGTCGGTAAAAATAGATGAGACCCTATTTTTTAGGACCCAGGCTATTTTTAGACTGATCTCCTAAAAATATGGAAGTCAAATATTATTTATCCTTAATAATATTTTGACTATAAACAGCAGTTTACTCTCTTGGCGCACTTCAGTTTGAGTCATGGAGGTGACTCGTGCAACTGACACAAGGAATCACGTGGTTCCTAGGGTTTGATGGCATCTTGCATGGTTGGCTTCAGTTAGACTTCAGTGGCAGGAGTTTTGGAGGAGTTAACGGGACAGATAGTGGAGTTGTGTTCGTTTGTTTTAGTTGAACTAGTTGGGATTAGTTAACTAACTAATCAACTAGATATGAGTGGAGTAAATTAAATAATATTTAATTTACTAAATATTAACTCATTAGTCAACTCAAGAACACTTCAGTTCACTACAGTGCATGATCAGTTCAGTGGAGACCAGTGGAAGAGGTAGATGAAAGGGTGAGTGTGTTTACCGTTGAGACCATGGCAAGGGGATTGGCTGCCACTTGGGAGGAATTGATGTCCATGACAACTGCCAGCCAAGGTCGAAAGACTTCATTCTGATCCTTCAATACACCATGACTGGCAACAGAGGCAGGTGAATGGCCTGGTTTAATTAAGACCACCAACCAAAAAGTCGTGGACAGTGGATTTTACAGAGAGAGTACTGAGTACTTGTGAGGAGTATTATACTTGTTTGGTTACTTGATTTCTCCATTATAATATACACAATAGCTGCGGGGTTTTCAGCTATAGGCTTTCCCCATACATACTGAGTTAATGTGTGATTGATTTGATGTGAGATTGCTTCTGTTATTTCCGCATATGACAATTAATTGTGGAAGAAGGTTATGTGTTATGCATGCAATTCGAAATTGATGTATGATCGGGTTAATCTTCATTGAATAAGTGATTTATTCAGCTAATTTCTACATGGTATCGGAGCGAAGTTAATTGTCGAAGTCTATTACGGTGATTGCAAACTTATTTTCGGGATGAAAGTCCGTACACGGCCAGAAGCTTTGCATCACTCCTTTAAAGTGAAAGGTCCGAAAGCCTTTAAACGTATCCGATTAAAACACTTTTTTTTTGCGACTCGACAGCAGAGCTCGAAGCTTTGGAACTTAACTTACAGTGCCTTTTTTTTTCTTATGCCGGTGTTGAAAGATGTCTTTTTCAATTCGCTTGACCGAATGCTTCGACATACTGGTTCATGTTAAGTGAAGGACGATGGCTGGTGGTTAGAAGATAATATCCATATTCAGATACTGTGATGTCCCAAAGCCCACCGATGCAGCCCTTTGGTTTATGCATGGCAAAAGAAGATCGCGAAATGTCGATGATCCTGGGAGGGCGTCCAAGGATCATTTGTATCTGCACTTCGCATGGAAAGGCTACTCCATATTTAATGTAAAGCTGACGGATCTATTCTGCAGTAAGAGGCATCTGCTGAAGTCAGTACTCAAAGATAAGCTCAGAACATCAAGATGGAGAAAGGCAACAGTATCGCCAAATACCTCACGAAGTTCACTCAGTGCAGAGATGAGCTGGGAAGTGTGGGGGTGACTGTCGAAGACGAGGACATGGTCGACCTGGCTCTCCTTGGTCTTCCCAAGGCTTGGCACTCATATCAAGATAGTGTCAATGGTCGGGAGAAGCTGCCGGGATGGGAGCGCCTTTGGGCGGATCTCATGCAGGAGGAGATAAGGAGGACTACTCGAGATGGATCTTCATCAAAGGGAGCTGATGAAGAAAACTGCGCTTCGGTGTCCAAAGAAAAGAAAGGGAAGGGTAAGAAAACCTCTCATTCTGGTGCAAAGGGCAAGAAGCAGGATATGGCGAAAGTGAAGTGTTTTCACTGCCATGATCACGGACATTATGCTACCAATTGTCCAAAGAAGAAGAACAAGCAAGCGGGAAGATCTGCAGATGGAGAAGCTTTGGCTTCACAGTTCGAGCTTGACTTTTCACTGATTGCATGCCTGGTTTCAAGTGTGATGGGATCGGTGTGGTTCTTGGACAGCGGTGCGTCATTTCATATGACGGGAGATCGGGAGTTGTTCTCAGATCTGGAGGACAAAGATTTGGGTGTGCACATCGAGATGGGCGATCATGGTAGATACAGTGCGACTGGTATCGGTACCGTATCCTTTCAGAGGGAGTCTGGTAAACCCTTTGTACTAAAGGATGTCATGCATGTACCCGGATTGAAGAAGAACCTGATTTCAGTAGCTATGTTGGAGGATAAGGGATATGATGTGGTCTTCAGTGAAGGAAAAGCCTTCCTGCGCAGTAAGACTACTGGAGAGACCCGGAAGATAGGGGTTCGAACTCAGAACCTTTATCAGTTGCAGGTAGATGACTGCGCAGCTATGGCATGCAAGGCTGGAGATGTGGTGAGCCGGGATGATGAGGGCGACCTATGGCACAGGAGATTGGGCCATCTTCACCATGGAGCTTTGAAGATTCTGCAGCAGATTTCTACTGGACTTCCTAAGGGCACCCTTGCGCAGTCAGATCAGTGCAAGGGGTGTACTTTAGGGAAGTATGTGAAAGCCACCTTTCACGAGAAGGACAGTCGCGCCACGACGATCCTTGAGAGAGTTCACACAGACGTGTGTGGTCCTTTCTCAGTTGCTTCGACAGCAAAGCACAGGTATTATGTGATCTTTGTTGATGACTTCTCTCGAAAGTGCCGGATCTTCTTCATGCAGAAGAAGAGCGAGCATATCTTCAAGTTCGTAGCCGTTAACCGATGAGCGGGAAGCAGGTATTGCTTCCATGAGTGACAATGGCAGGAATTATCTGCCGATCGGCGAGTCGTAAGGGATTCCGAGAGTCGACGACCCCATAAATGACCCAAGGCGGGGTGGCCGAGCGCTGAAGAACAACGACCGGTACGTACTGCGATGTTAGATGACTGTGGCCTCACTCCTTCACTTGTACGAGGCATGCAATACAACAACAGAGCAAGAGAACCATTGTCTCTCATGTTCTTGGCATGAGCACACCAGAGGAGGCTTATTCTCCGGGCAAGAGTTCGATATTTTTCCCACTTGTGGATTTTCGGTTCTCTCCGTTCACATGCATGTGACGATGATGCAAGAAGGGTTGGATCGCCTAGTTGGAATATTTGTGGGTACATCGATACACCTCACAAATCATCGGTGTACAAAGCAACAATGGCAGACTCGTTGTGCGACGGGATATAAAATTTCAGGAGGAGAAAGCCACAAGAAGCCCGCTGAGAGGGAGTTACACCGTACGTGCGTATGAGGAGTCGTTAGTCTTGGCGAGGAGCTCTTTATGGATCACCCACAAGAGGAGATGTTCAGGGAGGTGGAAGAAACCACCAGCAACAAGCCAACTATCGCAAAGCAGCACGGGAGCTGAACAATTGCCCGGACGCAGGCTGGGTTGTGGGAGATTTCACCTGCCGCGCATGGTTGTTACATGGCAGACAGCCACCGGATTTCAGACAATTGGATACAAGTGTGGCTCTTGTGAGTCAATGTTGTGATTTTGTTTCTCATCCTCTTTTGATAAGCCGGGAGAACCCACGGTTGATGCTGTATGATCGAAGAACATGATTCCATCACGAGGGTGAATGATGGCACGGGAGATTGTGCATGGGAGATTGTCCCAAGACCGGTGGGGAAATCAGTGGTGGGTTCGCGATGGATCTACAAAGTGAAGCAGGCGGCTGACGGGAGTGTGGAGAAGTACAAGGCGAGATTTGTCGCCCGTGGCTTTTCACAGATCGAGGGGATTGACTATGAGGAGACTTTTTCACCTGTCGCAAGGTACTCTTCCATACGGACGATCCTTGCTCTCTCAGCGCAGATGGGGTGGCACATTCATCAGATGGATGTGAAGACTGCGTTCCTCAACGGAGTTATTGAGGAGGAGGTGTACATAGAGCAGCCTGAAGGTTTTGAGATCTTCAGCAGTGAGTCGCATGTGTGCCGACTCAAGAGAGCACTGTACGGGCTGAAGCAAGCACCTCGTGCTTGGTACACTCGGATAGACAGCTACTTCACCGGGCTTGGATTCTCCAAGAGTGAGGCGGATCCAACCCTGTACCAGATTGTGGTGGAGGGGAAGCTGTTGATCATCGTACTGTATGTAGATGATCTGATTTTGACTGGCGACGAGCAGTTGATACTTTCATGCAAGGAAGATCTTGCACGAGAGTTTGAGATGAAGGACCTGGGCATCCTTCATTATTTCCTGGGATTGGAGATTTGGCAGCGCAGTGGAGGACTGTTTGTTTCTCAGGGCAAGTATGCCCGGGAGATTCTGGAGAGGTTCAACATGCAAGGCTGCAAGCCCGTTGATACCCCTCTTCCTGGTGGATGGAGGAAGGGAGATGCTACTTCGGAGGAGGTAGTGGATGCCACTGTCTATCGACAGTTGGTGGGGTCGCTTATGTATCTGGTCACCGACCCGATGACATGCCAAGGGCAACAATTCAGCTGCAAGCTACACAAGGTCGGCTGCTCGTTGTTAGCATTGCGCTTGTTAATTATAAACACTTGGGAGTGGCTCATGGAATAAGACAGAGGATGGAGTGAAGCTGCCCACCGGGCGCGTATTGGGCAGGAGTCCACCCGACCCAAGAGTACCCTCTCGGAGGAGTTTTTCATATTGGGCCGTACAGCAGCTTCGGTACAGATTTCGAGATCCTGCACCGGCTCGTCGAGGCCTAGCACATGTACAAACAAGTCAGGCCGTACGTTAGGCGGCTGGATGAGGAAGACCTCGTGTGTTTGTTCAAAGGTATTTGGAGTCGACAAAGTGATTCATCGTACAACCGTAGCCGTACCGGTTTCTCGGCTAATTCAAAGATTTCCATGACAGGTCCAAACACATCGACATCAGGTACCATCATATCAGAGATTGTGTTCAGCAGAGAATCATGATGCTTTCATCTGTTCCCACGGAGGATCAGGATGCCGACATCCTGACGAAGGCGCTCACCAGGAGCAAGTTTGAATTCCACAGAGGCAGGATAGGGGTTGCAGATAATCCATATCTTGCTGAGAGGGAGTGTTGAGAATGCATCAAGATGATGGAGCTTAGTGAAATGAAGTCGCCTTCACTAAGTGGGCCCGCAGGCAAATTCTGGCGCAAAGTCTATTTTTAGACTATGTCTATTTTTAGACATACGGAGCATAATTTGGGAATTCTACTTGGAGATTCTTGAAGTATGCGACATGTCGGTAAAAATAGATGAGACCTTATTTTTAGGACCCGGGCTATTTTTAGACTGATCTCCTAAAAATATGGAAGTCAAATATTATTTACCCTTAATAATATTTTGACTATAAACATCAGTTTACTCTCTTGGCGCACTTCAGTTTGAGTCATGGAGGTGACTCATGCAACTGACACAAGGAATCACGTGGTTCCTAGGTTTTGATGGCATCTTGCATGGTTGGCTTCAGTTAGACTTCAGTGGCAGGAGTTTTGGAGGAGTTAACGGGACAGATAGTGGAGTTGTGTTCTGTTTGTTTTAGTTGAACTAGTTGGGATTAGTTAACTAACTAATCAACTAGATATGAGTGGAGTGAATTAAATAATATTTAATTCAATAAATATTAACTCATTAGTCAACTCAAGAACACTTCAGTTCACTACAGTGCATGATCAGTTCAGTGGAGACCAGTGGAAGAGGTAGATGAAAGGGTGAGTAAAGCTATCAGTTGGTAGATTTGTTTTGCATGAGATTTGCATTACACTTGGAGGAATTGCCCATGACAATTACGCAATCAAGGGAAGGGGATTCGAACCTTGAACCTCTTCATATACAGGCCATGATTGCGCAATAGAGGCAAGGCAATTGGCGGGGAGTTTTGAACCTCAGACTTGTTCAAAACTGAGTCAGATTGTGAGTAACTTCATGAGAGAGTACTGAGTACTTGTGAGGAGTATTGTACTTGGTTGGTTACTTGATTTCTCCATTATAATATACACAATAGCTGCGGGGTTTTCAGCTATAGGCTTTCCCCATACATTCTGAGTTAATGTGTGATTGAATTGATGTGAGATTGCTTCTGTTATTTCCGCATGTGACAATTAATTGCAGAAGAGGGTTATGTGTTATGCATGCAATTCGAAATTGATGTATGATCAGGTTAATCTTCATTGAATAAGTGATTTATTCAGCTAATTTTTACAAGGGTGTTGACGTGGTGAGTTTTAATTGAGCCTAACTTCCCTAATATTGATCAAAATAATTATTATTCCATGACCACTCTACTTCTAATGTTATTGATCAAATTCCATGACCACTCTACATCTAATGTTATTGGTCCTACTGAGCTTATGCTCATAAATAAAAAGATAATCATGTAACAAGAATTTATGTTGAGGGATTTTAGTCCCTTGCTCGAAACACATATAACTTCTATTATACTTGTTTGAATCTCTACTATGCCCCCAAAATTTGAAATGACATTGTCAATTTGCTTCTTTTAACACTAGTTTTCCAGTAATGTCAAAAGATATATGCTTTGTGATATCCAAATTTGTCATCGTAAAACCCTTGAATAATTGATTTTAAACTAACAATATATTTAATTCCTCTACATTATTATTATTATTTTAATCAGGTATTTTTGTGATAGGAATTTAAATCTAGAACTTGTTTCTTTATTTACATACAAATATTCAAAAATAGATCGGAATGTCAAGACCTAATTTTTTTCCTTGAAATATGCAAAATAAAAAAGTTCTTTAACTTCTACGAGAGAAAGAGCTCTCTAATATTATTTTTTATGATCATTATCCTTTAAAATTTAATCATTAACAACATAGATAAATTTTCAATATTCGCTAAATATGAAGCCCTTTGAGGTAGGGTAACAACATATAATAATAATTTTATGGAAAGATCAACTCCTATTTACTTGTCTCTCTAGCGTACAGGGGAAATGGGATAATCTTCCAATGAGATAAGCTCTAATGCAACATAATTATATACTCGATTCATAAGGAGGGATCCATGTTTATTTATAATTAACTAAAAAAACCTTGATGATAATGAAATGCTAACTATCTATTGGACCTTCTTTAATGAGACCACATTATATGACTAGTGGAACTTATTTAATAATAGAAAACATAGCGGAACCAATTCATCACCACCATACCTACACTATAATAAAATCTAGTGGACCCTTTACCTTGGATTACACCCCTTGGGAGGATCCCACCACTCAATACCAAATGTTTGTACCCAAACCCTTAATTAACATATTAAAGTGGAGTACACATAATGTACACAAGGCATGTTTATGGAGCACAACTTCAAAAGTGGTAATAGAGATGAGTTACATAATAACTCTTTAAGAATAGGAAAACCTACTCAAATAAAACTTAATATATTCATATATCCAAATAATATCTTGCTTCATAATGAATAAATGATATCTTTATTTATATACCTATTCTTATTCATGTCGGTGCTTTTTTAGGTCATGACCTATTACATATGCATTTAACACTATATATGCCCCCCTTAGAGCTATATTACAATAATCTCCTTCAAAAACATTTGTCATCAAATATTTTGTGATGAAACCAAACAATAATATTTCCTTATATTCCCACTCTCTTATTGCTGTCAATAATTATCCATCCATTCAAATTCAATTATTTACAATCTTGATCCTTGATTTATGGTGGTTGTATACTTTTATTTCCTTTTGATTAAATATGTTGTTGTTATAACTTCCTCAATTTTTTGTGGTTGTTTTTCTTTGATAATATTCCATTGATTAATGGTTCTTTGATGCCATGTTCCATGAATATCAAAATTTTTCCATCTCCTTCCTCGATAATGATGATATCCTCATATCCATTTTCTTATATTTTTTTACAAATTTCTTTGTAATGAGCATGTTGATATGGTTCCACCTTTGATGATTTTCCTTCACTCTGAACACCCATACCATTAATCTATATTTTAGAGATAATGACATACTTTATCCTATGTACTTGGTCTTTGATTACATTGACTTTTGATTTTTATTTTTGATGATAAAACAACTAACAAACATGAATTTTTTTTTCCTTCATATTTATTCATAAAATTTCTTATAAACACACATAGTCTATATAAATCCCATGCAAGTATAATTTGTAATATTTTTTAGATTGTATATATATTTTTGTCAATATATTGGTGTGCTCATTTATATTATATTGCAACAGTTTACATCAAAATAAAAATGGGGAAAAACTAGCAATAAGTATATTGTTAATAATTTGAAATTTAATACATGTTAAAAATATTTTATTTTTATGATATTTATTTATTTTCAATGAAAATTAAATATATAACCACATTTTAAATAGATACTTAAATTGAATAAAATACCAAATTTGTTTAATTATTTCAATGTTGATCAACAAAATTTCAATGTGAGCCATGTTTTACCCAACCATAGGCTTAGCTACACTATACTATCTATTATGACTGGCCACCCCTGAGCCAAAGTTCCAAAAATCCATGAGGGAAGTTCTCACTCAAGACTATAAGGTGGAGTCATGAAGGCTATTATCCTTCATTAAGTTAAACTCAACAATTCCTCTTGAAATTACAATAAGCCAATATTTTTCCTAATTGTGTTTTCTCGATTGTTCTAGGTGGTTTCTAAGTTGTTCTATATAACAAGTGCCTAAAGATAAATTCTCTCGTAGGATATCAGTGGTGTAAATATGAACTAAATTCTCCTTCATTGACATATAAATCAGTATGAGGCATTTCAACCTATTGAGCCAGAGCATGTTCTCATTCATAGTATGGGCACAATGGCTCTACACAACACAAGCCACTCACTAAGACAATATTTTCCTCAATGTTTCCCCCTTTTATTTCCTTTTGTGCATAGTGATCCATGTGGATATTGGTGACCACCCGCCTATTCCCCTTGGACCCCCACCATTGTTTCTTTCAATTTTTTTAATTGTAGCACAATTTACTATTTTTGGAAATTTTTTTGGGTCCTGAACTTCCAAAGTAGTTTTAAGGCCTTAAACGACATTTTTTTTGGAAACTAACATCCGACGAATGTGAGTTTTTGATTTTAAATTAAGTATTTGAAATTGTACTAGGATAGATATTTCTAATGAGGTATCATGTGCGTCAAACGAAGATCGTATGCCAAAGTTACGACCCCGGGAAATTGATGTACCAATTTACCACAATGGGGCCCATAGTTTTGTGTTTCATATCCTAGGGTTAGGTTTTTGGATGTTTAGGGTTTTCCATTGTTTCTCAATAATAAATAGGTCTTAGAGCCTCATTTTAACATAGTTTCAGAGGCCTGTAGCCACCATATCTCTTCTAAGAGATAAACTACCTACGCCTTAGCTAGTTTATTTCCATTCTGTCTGTAAGCATGTTTCAGTTATGTCATATTAATGAAATGAAGTCTTATTTATAATGCATCTCTGCATTTATGTGTATTTTTATATTTTATTGCATTCCAGCATAAGTTCAGACCAGTGGTATCAAAGAGGTCTGCTCTTTCTCGATCCTTCTTTGCATGTCCCCAATGAGGTTGGGGTATAAGGAGTTAGGGCTTGATCTGGTTGAAGCTTTGCAATATCATCCTCGCAAATCCCAACGATCGCCCATGGGGAATGAAAATAAAGATGAGGGAGTAGGAGATCCTATCAAAATATTTCTCAAGGAGGCCCTTGAGAAACAAAGGAATTCGATGATGGATAACATTGCCCAGATCCTTCAACAACTGCCCACCGATGACGCATCTACATCCAACATCAAAGCTGGAGGCAAAAATCCTTTTAAGCTACAAGTAAACCTTTACATTCAAATATTTTAGGGCCAAATAGATGCATAGTTCATAGATATATGGTTTAATCTATTAGAAGGGTATTTCTTGGTTCATGAATTTTCCAAGCAGGAAAATATTACATTTGCACTCCTCAAAGCCTCCGCCCATGTCAAGGACTGGTGGGAAACCTACTATGAGAAAAAGGATGAGAGGGAACCCTCTCTATTTTTAGCCACACCCACTTGGGATTATTTCCGAGATGCCATCAAGGAACAATATTATCCCGTGGGGAGCTATGAGGAAAAATACATACAATGGAATACACTACGGCAACAAAGGATTCAAGATGTGCCTGAATTGAAGAATATATTCCATATCCTACACACAAAATTGGGTATCAAAGGTTCAGAGAAACATTTTGTGCTGAAGTACCACACTTGTTTGCATAGATGCATTCAAGAGGAAATGAAGTTCCTCGACATCTCCTCACTTGGTGCAACATAGCGGTATGTTACCTAGATTGAGAAAAAATTCAAACAGAAGAAATGAGACTTTGGATTTGTGAATCAGAAGCAAGGGAAAGGTGCCCAAAAACCACAAACCATAGGAAAAATCCAAGGCGGGGCGACCTAGGATAACCCGCCAAAGCCGAAAGAAAATAACAACACCCCAAAGGCAAAGAAGGACACGAGAAAGTGGTGTGAGTTACATAAGAGCTCCACTAACAACACAAGTGAGTGTCGGGCCAAACAGTCACTAGTGGCCAAGCTGAAGGCTTATGAATTAGATGCATGCTTCAAATTTGAATCAAAACCCAACAAGGGGAATGGAAAAGGGAAGCAAATTATCGATGCAGAGCCCAACGCCATCGTTTCCACCACGAATATCCAAAAGGAGGAACCAAAAGATCCAAAGGAGGGGTGCGCCTCTTCCATTCCTAGATGTGGGTAAAGGCTTTCCCGTTGCAGTTCATTGTCGATAATGAGAGCCAAAAGAACCTCATTTCAGTAGAGGTTGTGAAGCGGTTGGGCTTGCCAAACACATCACACCCACAACCATACACCATCAGGTGGCTTCACCAAGGACGAGATCTCTGCATCAGTCAATAGTGCCGCTTTCCCTATAGCATCAAGCCCTTCACACAGATGAGGTATTATGTGACATTGCTCCTTTTGATGTTTGTGATGTATTATTAGGACAAGCATACTTGTGGAAGCGACATGCTCTGTATGAGTCCCAACATCGTGATGTTATTGTTACTTTGGGAAATAAGTTGTACATGATACTAGAGGTAGTACTGCTTGCCGCCATCTCTTTGGTTACTGCAAAAAAATGCAGTAAGATCATTTCCAAAACTGAGAAATTTGTTTTCCTGATGATCTGCCCTTAGGTCAAGAATAATATTGTGGCCATGACCTCTAGATAGAGGTCCTCCGCACGACAAATAAAAATGGACAAAATCGTGGAGGACTACGGGGACATCTTCACCTCACCCGTAGGGGTGCCTTTGCACTGTCTCATCAAGAAACCCATTGATATGATCCCGTGTGTGTTATCTCTAAATTGGTAACTCTTTCAAACTAGTTTTTGACTGAGGATTAGCCTCTTTAGCATGAGAGGGCTCTCTTAACTTATCTAATGATTTTCTCAATTGGGTTTTGAATCATATGGCTAACTCTGTGATAAGTGTATTAATATTTTTTATTGCAGGTGAAAAATGGGATATATTTTACTGCTATTGGGCTCATGGAGTCAGTATGGGGTCAGTGAAAAATAATTTAGCTTGTGGAAGCTAAGGCTTCTACTATTTCAATGAAAAAAGATAATACTAACACACAAGAAATTTCCATAACTTAATTTCAAAAGGAAGTCATAGCATGAGGGCATGAATTCTGAGTAATTTAACATCAAGGCATTGAGAAAATATATTAAGGAAACATAAGGCATAAAACTCATTGAAACAGTTAAAGAACGCACCATCACTGTATATTAGTGATATTCCAAGATTTACAATAATAATAGCCTCAAAGTAACATTCTCCAACCCCTTTTCAAACTCTTTCCTCTCCCTATTTATAGAATTAGGGACCTTTACATCATGTCTACCAACTAGGCTAGACCATCAAATACCTTCATGGACACCTAATCTAACTAACAAGTAATTACAAAGAGGAAAAATTAGAGATAACTCTGTTTTCAAGGATTAGAAACCTAAAGGACTCTTTCACTCATTATTACATTGTCAAACTATTAAAAATCCATATTTAAACAAGGCTTATCGAAAGAGAAACCTTATGAGGTTGAAAAAGGCATGATATAACAATAAAACATCATGGCTAGAATATAGGAGTTGTTCCTCGGATTCTAACTATGAGCTGTCAAGTTGATGATGTGGCAGTTTGATGAGCTAGTGAGCCGAACAACTTTGTCGAAGACCCTTACTTTACCAAAAAATTCCTCTGATATCCTTTAAGCTTTCCGCATGTCTAGATGACTTTCAATAATACTTCAAAACACTAAAATACTACCAAATGTTTTTCGCTACAAAAATAGAGTAAAACAGGCAGTTTCGTAGTGTAGTTTGGTAGCAAATTCATTTCAGCCATCTAAGTTAACTTTTAGCCTTCTTTTCTGATTTGGATGTGTTGGTTATATAAAATGAGCTAAATAATTTTTTCCTCTATCTTTGATTTTTCCAAAAACTATGATTTTTGACAAAACATCACCTACATATATTTCGTAATGAAATTTGGCCTTCAAGCGTGGAGTTCGCTATGAAATTTCCTAATTGGCAAAAAAATCAGAATTTTGATATTTTTTCTTCTTATGAAAAATAGGGCTCAGAAATGACCTCATATCTCCGAATCCTTGATAGGTTTTTCAAAACAGGAGGAGGCCTTTGTAAATAATTTCATGCTGAATAAAAACCTCTCTTTATTTTTTGAAAAACATCTCCAGGTGTCTGGAATCTATATTTTAAAAACATGTCTAAAAAAGGAAAAAAACACATTCTGAAAATAGAGCCCAAAGACATCTTCGAATCTCCCAATTGGTAGCACCTATGAGAAAAGTGAAAGATTTAATGTTCTTTGATATGTTTTTGAAAATAAACTCTCTCGCATTTTAATAATTATCCTCTTTTTTCCCACAAACTTCTTGAAGTTGACTTCTCAAACAGTCAAAAAACAAATAAATCCCTTTGTATCTTCTTCTAAAAATGCATGTAACCAACTTTAATGAAGTCCTCTGCAACACAAGGGTATTCCATGAGTAACTTGAGGTCTATAGGTTCATACTTGACCATGCCACTACCCTTTTTATGATTTTTATAGGAAGTCATGCCTTCAAAAACCAATGTTGGTGAATTTCTGTTTTGACACCTGTAAGATTTTCTTTGAGACAATAAGTTGCTTCTATGGACAAAAATTATCAATTACCTTTGAAAGAAATGAGATTAGAGACACACAAGATAATGGTGGCATAAGTAGCTCACAAGGATGATAAAGTTAAATGTTAACCTCGAATTCATGAGCTTTTAATTATAAAAAAGGAAAAAATGGAAGTGAGACAAAATGATGAGGTGGTATTTACACTTTTGCATGCTTGGATGACTACGATAACCTATTATATTACCTCACCTTTATCCTAAACCACTAAAAACTTGACAGGTCATCATCCTGTTCATTTATGCAGAAAAACATGATTCCTCAGCGTTCTTAGTTATAAATTTGACAGTTTTGCTACGAAATGGTTCGGTGATTCCGTAGCGAAATCTGCCTATTTTGTATAGAATTCGCTATGGAATAGTGAAAAATCAGACATGTGGCTAAAAATGAATTTTAAAATAATTCATGTGAACCTAAGGTGGATTTGATAGATATGACTGAGATGACATGACTAATGAATTGTTTTGGACTTAGGATAAAGACTTATTTCATGAATTTTTCATCAATTTAATGGATCAACCTTATGAGAAAGAATGACCTAGGTGAGTGACCCTAATAAAAAATTAAAAATTTATGTGTGATAACAATGGCTCCACTAGGGATGGTGCGCCCCTGTGGCACAATAAAGAACTTGTAGTTCCAGTGCCTTCCTTCAAGAAAAAAAAAATTTCTGAAATTGATGAAGACTTCTTCAAACTCTTATGGCCTTATCCTTAGGCTCAAGCTTGTTGAAAACTGCAATCCAAGCTGAAGAATAAATCTATGCATGCTGAAAATATGCTCAAAATACTTGAGCTTATTCACACACACTCCTACCTACCCTAACATCTTCAATATTCATGCTTGATTCAAGTGACATGAAACCTCCAATAAATCTAGTCAATGAGCTGATCTGATACTTGAACTCCTTGATTGTGCTTAAACCAAAAGCGAACTGGATACTGTAATGACTAAGGTAACATAAAACATGCCTGGTTTTCATAGTGAAAACATAATTGAAAAGTTTTACTATAGAACTCTTCCATGTAGTTAGTTATGGGTCATAAAAGACATAATTTGTTTGATAATTCTCAAGATATTCTTTAGTTTTATACAACTCATATATGATCTCTTTAGAAACATAAGAATTTAGTTGTGTGCTATCAAACTCATTTTCAAAAACAAGACATTCCTCCTCAATCTCAAAAGAGAAAGGTAGCACCACCTTCTCCTTGTATCTTGGCATGAATTTTTTTTCAAAAGACTGATCTTTACCATGAAGACTATAGGACTGAATTTTATCTTCTAAAACTTCAATGTCTTTCTCAATTTTCTTAGCAAATTCATCCAAAAATTGAATCTTATCTTCTGACTTGCATTCAAATGACTTTATATAAGAAGACAAGGCCAAAGAAAAAAAATTCATCCACTTCCTCATTAGTGTGATCATCATTCCATTGCTTAAAACCTTGAATGGAAAGAGAGTTTGCCACCAACCCTTTTTTTTCCATCAATGTTTCCAAAAAGATAAGCCAAAAATCTGCAAATGACTTAATAGATCTGACAAGCAAACTTTCAATCCATTGTCTACATTTCCCTTGAAATGAATCATAAAACAATCTGATGAAAATATCTTCATGTTTGACTCTAAGAAGCTCAGTAAAGTCACGAAAATTTGATATATGCTTCAAGGTCAAACTCAAATCTTCTACATTAAATTTTGGACCATTCCTTAAAAAATATGCATCACTGGGAAAAGGATTTGGGAAACCATAAAGTTCTGAAAAATCTACACATGCATATCTCGAAACAAGAATGGCAACATCTGAATTCTTCATAAGTCCAGTGGAATCACCATGAAGCTATGAATTTTTTATTTCTTCAACAATGGAGTCGCCAAGGTAGTTTTGCAGCCTCTAAATGTTCTGAGCTCCTGCTACCTCCAAGATTTCAGCTTCACAGTTTGAGCATAAACTTCGGGGAATATGTCTTTTGACTCGCGACAGACATACCAAAATTTTATCTCTAAATTTGTACTGATGGTATGCTCCACCAGAGAACTTAGAGTAACTCTTTCAAACTAGATTTTGACTGATGATTAGCCTCTTCAATGTGAGAGGGCTCTCTCAACTTATCTAATGATTTTCTCAATTAGGATTTGAATCAGATGGTTAACTCTGTGATAAGTGTCTTAATGTATTTGATTGCAGGGTAAAAATGGGATGTATTTTACTACCATTGGGCTCATGGAGTCAGTATGGGGTCAGTGAAAAATAATTCTGCTTGTGGAAGCTAAGGCTTCTACTGTTTCAATAAAAAAAAGATAATACTAACACATAAGAAATTTCAATAACTTAATGTCAAAAGGAAGTCATAGCATGAGGGCATGAATTCTAAGTAATTTAACATCAAGACATTGAGAAAATATATTAAGAAAAAATAATGCATAAAACTCATTGAAACAGTTAAAGAATCCCAGGTTAAGCAGAAAATACCATCATTGTATATTACTGATATTCCAAGATTTACAATAATAGTAGTATTAAAGTAACATTCTCCAACCCATTTTCAAATTCTTTCATCTCCCTATTTATAGAATTAGGCACCTTTACATCATGTCTACCAACTGGGCTAGACCATCGAATACCTTCATGGACACCTAATCTAAATAACAATTGATTACAAGGAGTAGAAAGTAGACATAACCCTGTTTTCAAGAATTAGAAACCGAATAGGACTCTTACACTCGTTATTACATTATCAAAGTATTAAAACTCCATACTTAAACAAGGTTTATCAAAAGAGAAGCCTTATGAGGTGGAAAAAGGCATGATATAACAATAAAACATCATGGCTGGAATATAGGAGTTGTTCCTCAGATTCTAACTATGAGCTGTCATGTTGATGATGTGGTAGCTTGATGAGCTGGTGAGCTGAACAACTTTGTCAAAGTCCCTGCCTTTACAAAAACATTCCTCTGATACCCTTTAAGCTTTCCACGTGGCTATCTGACCTTAAATACTCCTTCAAAACACTAAAATACTACCAAATGTTGTTCACTGCAAAAACAGAGTAAAACAGGAAGTTTCGCAGTGTAGTTTGGTAGCAAATTCATTTCAACCATCTAAGTAAACTTTTAGCCTTCTTTTATGATTTGGATGTGTTGGTTATATAAAATGAGATAAATAAAAAATTCCTCCATGTTTGATTTTTCGAAAAAATGTGATTTTTGACAAAACATAACCTACAGGGATTTTGTAGTGCAATCTAGCCTTCAAGCGTGGAGTTCACTACGAAATTGCCTAATTAGCAAAAAACTTAGAAATTTGTTGTTTTTTTCTGAAAAATAGGGCTCATAAATGAGCTCATATCTCCTAATCTGTGATATATTTTTCAAACTAGGAGGAGGTTTTTGTAAATAATTTCGTGTTGAAGAAAAACCTCTCTTGGTTTTGTGAAAAATATCTCCAAGTGTCTGGAATCTTTATTTTTAAAACATGTCTAAAACAGGAAAAAAACGCATTCTGAGAATAGAGCCCAAAGAAATCTTCAAATATCCCAATTGGTAGCACCTGTGCGAAATGTGAAAGAGGTTAATGTTACTTGATATGTGCTTGACAATAACCTCTCTCAAATTCTAATAATTCTCCTTTTTTTTCCCACAAACTGCTCTTGAAGTTGACTTCTCAAACAATAAAAAAATAGACAAATCCCTTTGTATCTTCTTGTAAAAATGCATGTAACCATCTTTAATGAAGTCGTCTGCAAAACAAGGGTCTTCCATGAGTATCTTGAGGTCTATAGGTTCATACTTGACCATGATACTACCATTTTTAGGACTTTTATAGGAAGTCATGCCTTCATATACAAGTGGTGGTCAATTTCTGTTTTGACACCTATAAGATTTGCTTTGAGACAACAAGCTACTTCTATGGACATAACTTATCAATTACCTTTGAAAACAATGAGATAAAAGGCACACAAGGGACTGGTGCTAGAAGTAGCTCACAGGGATGATAAAGTTAAATGTTAAGCTCAAATGCATGAGTTTTTAATTATAAAAAAGGAAAAAATGGAAGTGAGACAAAATGATGAGGTGGTATTTACACTTTTGCATGCTTGGATGACTATGATAACCTATTATATGACCTCACCTTTATCCTAAACCACTTAAAACTTGACAGGTCATCATCCCATTCATTTATGTAGAAAAACATGATTCCACATCGTTCTTAGTTATAAATGTGACAATTTTGCTACGAAATGGTTAGGTGATTTCGCAGCAAAATCTACCTATTTTGCATAGAATTCGCTGCAGAATCATGAAAATTTATACATGTGGCTAAAAATGAATTTTAAAACAATGCATGTGAACCTAAGGTGGATTTTATAGATATGACTGAGATGACATGACTAATGAAGTGTTTTGGACTTAGGATAAAGACTTATTTCATGAATTTTTCATCAATTTCATGGACCAACCTTATGAGACAGATGAACTAGGTGAGTGACCCTTATAAAAAATAAAAAATTTATGTGTGATAACATGTGCCACTGTTCAATGGACCAATCTATCGACACTCTATTACGAAGAATGACGAAATCAAGAGGCAGATTAAGGAGCTGTTGCAGAAAGGTCACATCCGACTGAGTGCATCGCCCGATAGGAGCTTGATCATGTTGGTGTAGAAGAAGGTGCTGGTGTGCCAAAATGCCCTATTTTTACCCTCTTCTTATAACCATTAACCTCTGTTTCATCTATATAAACCTTGTCATCCATGTACTAGTCTAAGATAATTGTTTATTCCTACATATACTTCGTATTTCATAATTAAGGATTATTAGGTGCTTAAATAATTATTTTATATAGATTTCATGCTTTTAAGTATTTCTTGTAACTTATGATTACCTTCCTAAAAGTAATTGAAAAACTAAACATTAATTATTATGTAGCGTGATCCAGTGCAGGTAGATTCCTGCACCCGCCAACAAATATTGCTCCGTGATCTTTGCAATAGTTGATCATTCCATGCGGGCGTTTTGATCCATGTCTCTTAGTTCAGGTGCGGATTATCTGAAGATGGATATAGCAGAGTATAGTTAGGGATACTTTCCAAAGATATGGTCTACGATTATCAAAGCTTGTGCCTTGTTATAACCATTAGCCAGTTTTGTAATGTTGTTTGTTAGTCTGTTCAGCCGAAAGGCTCGATTTTGAAATGGCTCTGTAATTAGCAGATTATGGCTATAGGCCGAAAGACTGTATATAATATAGATCTTAGGTAGAGCCAAGTTAGTGATATCAGGAGATTGTAATTTTGTTTACTTTGTAATTTCGTATCGTCCTCGTTCTAGGCTGGACTCACATTATAATGTATGTTTGCTAATCGAAGTTAATACAAGGAACTACGCCGTGATTTCTTCACGCCGTGTTTAAATCTTATTTATGTGTTGATTAAGTGCTGAATCGTTTCATTTCCTAGATGGGAAACAAGCTGGTTGGCTAGGGCCCAAGCAACCTAGCTCATTTACCCTTGTGCTTTCGTCATTTAAAAGGTTCGTGTGTATATTTATTTATTTGCAGACGCGTTGCTTGAATCGTTATTATTTTTGTTTTAGAGTTCTGAGTTAAATTCATTCCATAGTCAAAGTGTGAATAGATCTGTGTGTGGAAGTTTGAATTAAGTTAATTTCTTTCTTGTAATTTATTTCTTGTAATTTATTTCTTAGTTTTCTTCCACTCGGATCGTGCAAGAATATTCTTCCTGCACCAGTGCATATAGGATTCTGTACTCTGGTTTACTCATTTATTTCACAACAAGTGTTTCCTTCCTTTTCTTGCTTATGATTTCATTTATTCCTGTAAGTAAAGAATTATTAATTCAAATAACCATTCTTAACATTAAAAGTCAGACTTCTAAAGGTTCTAAGAATGACTACGTGAATTAAGAAAGGACGTCATTGTAAACATCTCATGTTATACTTGCATCTCATGACTTAAGAGAATGGATTATAAGTAATCTATAATGTTATAAGTGAATTACTGAAAGATAGTTCGATTGCATGCAAATTACTTTGACTACTGCTTTGATTGTTAAGAATTATTTTTTCCTTGCAAAGTTTATTTTAATTGCAAAGATGAGTTAATTAAAGCATTCCTTTTTCTGTGTGTAATTCATCTCAGAATTCAACCTGCAATTGCAATTCTTTTTAACATGTCTTTTAATTCTTTCGAAAGTAATTGGAAACTTTGGTGAAGGAATCCCTGTCCCAGTGCAAGAGCTAGTGCCTTGTCACAGGAACAGAGTGCTCTAAGCCTTAACGCTTAGATCACCTACACAAAGACATAAGTCTTCAGTAAATAAGGTAAAATATACTTTTTCATATAAGTTATGTGCTTGCACTAGTGCAAGCAGATTGTAAAAGTACAGGAACGATTGCTTAGTGTAGAAGGAAAATCATTTGGAAAGCAGATCTTTGCAAGGGCCCATTTGTTAAGTTGTTATCCATCTATAATGAAGATAAAAATAGAGTTCATTTCAGCATTTAAGATTTCTTTCAGTTGTGTGAAATCTCCTTTACTTGATTTCCCCGCAAATCCATTCTTTTACATTCCAGCACTAGAATTGCTTTGGTGTTAATTGCCTTTGAAATTGTCTTCTATTTGATTGTGCAATATTTCAATTAAGAAGTAGGAATAGGAATAGGAAAAGTTCATACCACTTCTGGCAATGCCTGTGCTTCATCTCTAAGTTTACAAAACCCCCAGGTTGACAATTAAGTGTTAAGGAGTTTTCTTAAGTGAAATTCGTGCACCCAACATTTTGGTGCCGTTGCCGAGGAGGTGATTTGAATTGGTAAAAAATTTTCATTTTTTTGCAATAGGGGTATGTCTGCTATTATTTTTTCTGCAGTGTGCCTCTATTGTTTGAAGGGATTTATAGATGCTGAGTTATTTTTGAATTTGTAGCTTTTATTGGAACTTTGTTTTGTGATTTTTTGAAATGAATGCCTAAAAGAGGCAGGGGTCTGAAGCCCACTAAGGGCTGAGAAAATACTGATAAATATGAAAACAAATATCATATTGGGCCTTCTTTTGCAGGCAAAATGTCCAAACAAACCCAGAATCTTCATGCAGGAACATTATACTTGGGCTCTGGCAGTAATAGTCCAGTTGCGACACAACCCATAAAGTGGAAGAAGAGACTATCATAACCCATAATTAGCCTTCCGAGCCTGCTGAGAGCGGTTCAATTGGAGGAAAAACAATGCCATATCATGAAGACCATGCAGAAGGAACCAGTGAAAATTAGGTAAATGAGGAACAATCCACTTTTGGATTCCCAATTGTGGATCCGGATGTAACTGTGCAAATGAAAAATATACCACCATCAGCTCTTCCTCATTTCTATGGTAAGGTACATGAAGATCCAGACTCTTTCTTATTTGAGTTTGATATTTTATTTAGAAGTTATGATTATTCATCTGATGCTTAGAAGTTAAAGTTGTTTCCTACAACTCTCAGGGACGCAACATTTCGCTGGTTCATGGGACTAGGAGGGAACACTATGGCCTCTTGGGAACATATGAAGAGAGTGTTCTTTTATAAATACCAGGAATATGGTAAAACTAGAGATATTCAAGATGAAATCTTTACTATCATGCAAAATGATGATGAGACTCTAGAGGACTACTTAGAGAGACAAAGGTCAAAGCACAAATTTTATCTAATTAATATTAGAACCTTGCTCTTACGTGGGCTTACTGATGATGCTATAAATAATTTAAATTTTTTAGGACAAGAGGATATTGCTCAGAAACCTTTTTATCAAATATATAACTTCTGTAGGAAATTCTCCAGGAACTAATATAGATCCGGTAAAGGAATTCAGAATAGAAATAAGAAAACTGAATCTACTAATGCTATGATCCTTGGATTGGAGAATAAAATGGACAATATGAAAATAGAAATAATGAATACTGTTAGCAAAAAAATAAAATCCTTAAAATTTCAGCAAAAACTTGTAGAAGAACATGAGTCATTATCTATTGTTTGTCCTAAGTGTAGGAAAAAGTATCTTTTAAGGGAATTTCCTCTTGATATAAAAGGAACTAACAAATATGCAATTTGTGTAGAGAACCATGCCACTAAAAAATGTCCCTCCCTACCTGGGCTGAAATATGTACTTGAAGGAGGACAACCTTAAGCTGAATCATTGCATGCTATGGGAGCACGAAGAATCTGGCCTCAGGCAAGTGTAGGTATGGCTCCTAAATTTCCACCACATTTCTTTGGTTATAATTCACATCCATATTCCTATCCTAACAATAGTCACTCTCAACATTGGCATCATGGGAACCAGTATCATTATGGACAACCTTCCCAATCTTGGAAATAAGGATGGAAAGGGCCAAACCATTCACATCATCTGCACCTATGCAATCATACCCACCTACATATGCACCTTACCCAATGCCACGACTATCATTACCTCAGCTGAGTCAACCAACACCACCATTACCTTTACCTCCACCATCTTGACCTCCTCAACTGCCTACCCAACCTTTTCCAAACCCCAATAATAAAGCAATGCAAATGATCCATTTCATGAACCCGATTTCCTTACCTAAATATCAATCCATGCCAGTTGGAGTCAATGATCTCTAGCTGATATCGCGGAAGATAGTAGGCATAGAAAAACATAAGTAGCCTACGGTGATTATCGAAGAGAAAGGTGAAGAGGAAACTCCTAAACATTCTGAAAATAATGTCACAATTCAACCTATCCCCATACCCTTAGAGCCTTTACCATCTTCTTCCAACTGACCTCCCTTTCCAGAGAGGCTAGTTATGGAAAATAACGACCCCATTCCTGAGTCTAGCCTGGCTTCCGAGCTTAGGAACCTTTTCATAAAGGTGACTTTTCTCCAAGATATTAAAGAGATCCCTATCTATACAAAAGTAATTAGGGAAACCTATCTCAAGAAGCCATGGAGGAGAAGATTAGAATCTCAAACCATTCAATTTTTCGGGAGAGCAGCAGAGATAATGACAGGGTGTATGCACATGGAGAAATATACTGACCCCAAAAATCCTGTTGTCTCTGTTCAAATAGGTGATGTCCTTGTCTCTAATGTACTTATAGACTTGGGGGCAACCATTAATGTTATGACCAATAAAACCACGGATCAACATGGATTGGTCCATATTCGTCCTACTCCCACTATTCTTGAACTAGAAGACAGATCTAAAATAAAGCCATAATGGGTATTGGATGATGTGGTTGTTTCTTTAGATTATTGGGAATATCCCACAGAATTCATTGTGCTTCAGCCAAAGAATCATGTGGGAGGACATCCCTTAATCTTGGGATGACCATGGCTTGCTATGGATGATGCTTATATTGGATGTCGTTATGGTGATATGTATATTTCCCATGGAGAATTTAGGAAGAAGGTCACCTTGTATCCACCCGATAGATCCATTTAGGAGCTCAAAGAAAATTTATGGTTAGACTACAATAGTGATGAGGAGACTCAGTCTGTTTCTGCGATCCATCAATATGCTGAGTCCTCATGGGAGGGTGAGATTCAAGACTTCCTGAACAATCTAGACACTATGCCTAATTTTGAGTCATTGAGTCAAATTTTCGTTCTAGATTTTCAGGAAAGTCACGACTCTCTACCTCCCTCACCAACATCTTTAGTCACACCTCTGTGTACTCTTGAGCCTAATACTACTCTTGTTGAGATTATTCCAGGCAAATATTTACATATATGTTCAGACTTGGACTCATCCCAACAAGAGCAACTTGTGAATTTGTTGCGAAACCATCTTGATGCCTTTGCATGGTGCTATGAAGATATGAAAAGCATCCCTCCTGAAACTTTTACTCACCATATCTAGATTCAGGATGGAGCCCAACCTGTCTGACAACCCGAAAGGTGTATGAATCCAACTCTAAGAGAAGTTGTAAAAGAAGAATTGCAAAACTTTTGGATTCTGATTTTACCTATCCTATTTCCAATAGCCAGTGTGTCTCTCCATTGGTATTAGTCCCGAAGAAAGATGGGAGATGGCGCATTTGAATTGACTATAGATAATTGAACAAAGCCAATCTTAAGGATTACTTCCCCCTTCCTTTTATCGAATAGGTACTTGACACCCTTGCTGGTAAGAAGTACTTTTCTTTTTTAGATGACTTTAGTGGTTATAACCAGATATATATTACACCCAAGGATCAAGATAAAACCACTTTTACATGTCCATGAGGCACATTTTCCAACTGAGTACTCCCCTTCCGGTTATGTAATTCCCCAACTACCTTTCAAAGGGCAGTCTTGGCTATTTTTGCTGACCTTGAGTGTGTAGAAATCTATATGGATGAATTTTCTGTGTTTGGTGATTCATTTCAAGGAGCCCTCAAAAATCTAGAAAAAGTGCTTCTTCATTTCCAAGAATCTCATCTTGCCTTGAGTGACAAAAAGTGTAGATTAATGCGCAATGCAGGAGTGGTTCTTGGCCATCTTATTTTAGACAAAGGTATCCAGGTTGACCTTGTAAAAATAGGAATTATTTTGAGCCTTCTTGTACCCAAAACTCAAAGGGAAGTGAGAGGTTTTCTAGGGCATGTGGGATACTATAGGATATCATTTAGAACTTTTCTAGGATAAAAACCCCCCTTTTTCAACTTTTGGCTAAGGATAGTGAGTTTTCTTGGTCCACAACTTGCCAACAGTCCTTTGAGACTTTGAAGGAAAAACTAGTTCAGGCATTAGTTTTGATAGGACCAAACTGGTCCCTACCATTTCATATTTACTCTGATACCTCAGATACTATTATTGGCACAACTTTAGGAGAAGAAGAAGATAAAAAATCCTATGCCATTTACTTCATCAGTAAAATCTAGTCACCTGCTGAATTAAATTACACAGTTATTGACAAAGAGTTTTTAGCTGTAATATTTTCTTTTAATAAATTCAGAAACTACATCAAAGGATATGAAGTATTTGTACATACTGATCATTCCGTGATAAAATATTTAATGAATAAACCATTAACTAGTGGTAGAGTGACTAGGTGGTTATTATTGTTGCGGGAATTTAACATTACTATTGTTGATATACTAGGAAAATCTAATGTGGTAGCATATTTTCTTTCAAGATTAAATAATCCTGGTGAAGAAATTCCTGTTGATGATGATTTTTCTAACGAACATCTATTTTCTGTGTCAAAAGAATCCCCGTGGTTCGGTAACATAGCTAACTATTTAGTCACAGGAAAAATACTACCTTACTTATCTGCTCATGAAAAGCAGAGTATCATACAGAAATGTGTTGCATATTATTGGGTTCATGGAGACCTATTTTACACTGGACCAAACCTTATTATCTGTAGATGTGTAAGAGAGGAAGAATTTTTTGATATCTTAAAAGCTTCCCATGATGAAAATTGTGGGGGTCACTTCGCTGATAAGCAGACTGCATACAAAATTCTGCGAGCTAGCTATTTTTGGCCTTCCTTGTTTAAGGATGCCAAACAATATGTCAAGTGTTGTGATAGCTATCAGTGAGTTCACCAACCTAATAAAACCAATGAAATGCCTGTATGTCCTCAGGTTATTATTGAGCCTTTTGAAAAATGGGCCATTGATTTTGTAGGACCAATAAATCCAACGTCATTAAATAAAAAGCATATTTTGGTTTGTATAAATTTTGTTACAAAATGGGTAGAAGCTAAAGTTGTTTCTTTTGCTACTGAAAAGTTGTTGTTGATTTTATTTTTACTGAGATCTTTACTAGATTTGGTGTGCCTAGAGAGATTTTTTCTGATAATGGTCCATAGTTTATTTCTAATATGGTATAGGGTGTGATCGAGCAATACTAAAATTGGGCACAAGAAATATAAACCATACCACCCGCAAGCAAATGTTCAAGTGGAGTCCACAAATAAAGTAATTGAGTCCATCCTTACAAAGACAGTCAATATCCATAGAAAGGATTAGGAAAATAAATTACCAGAAGCCTTGTGGGCATATCGAACCACTTGGAGGAATATCACAGGACATACACCATATGAGTTGGTGTACATGAAAACAAGTCCTTTTTTCGATAGAGTTCCAGATCAAGACTTTCATAACTATAGTCTAATTGGGGCTAGATCTCTCTGAGGCACAAAAAAAACATCTCCTACAGTTGAATGAGTTGGATGAATTTCGAAGGGATGTTGTTCAACAGAACATATTGGTTCAACAACAGCACAAGAAGTGGCATGATAAGTCTATCCAGAAAAAGTGGTTCCAACCAGGTGATTGGGTACTCCTTTATGATTCTAGATTTAAATATTTCAAATGAAAATTCCATACACGTTGGATGGGACCTTATGAGGTAGTTAAAGTGTTTGAGAATGGAGCGGTAGAAATTAAAACCATTGATGGACGAAATTCCGTGTTCTTGGTAAATGGGGATAGATTAAAGGTATATTTTCAGCCCCTTACTAAAGGAGATTTTATGCAGCAAGTACAAAAACAATCTGAAAAGGAGATGGTAGGCAGAAACACCGACCCATTGGAGATTTTATTCTTTCTTTTCCTTATATAAAAAAATGAAAAAAAAAATTGATGAAAAAAATGACAAAAAGAGAAAAAATACATTTTTTTTACCTGTAATTATGAAAATAAGTTGATTGACATAATTGCAGAAGGGTCAACCTGAAAACTAGCATGCTGGCAGGAAGATCAAAATTTCAAATAAAAAGGGAATGTTGCTTGATTTTTAGATATGTTGGCTGTCACTAAGAAGAAACAGGTTCAAGGAACTAAGCCCTTTCCCAAGTTTGGGATAACTAGCATGGAAATTTTTATCCAAGTAATGCTTAATTCCCGCTACATTTACTTTTTTTGGCACCAGTGCAGTCATATTTTCAAGGTAAAAATTCTGCCTTTCTTCTATTTCCTGCTTCGTAAATTCCCACTATATTTATTTTCTTAAATACTGTAATGAATTACCCTCCTCTTCCTTCTAAGGAAATTTCCCTTACCCGATTTTGTAAAATTCCTCTTTCTCCCTTGAATTTTTTTCCACATCCCGTTTCGCTTATCCTTCTTGGTGATATTATTCTTGGAATCCCTGCTGTAATGTTCCTTCCCATTCTAAAAATTACCCCTTCCCACTTCTTTATTCCCTCATAAATTTATTGCAGGATTTAATGCAGTCAATCTAGAAGGCATGCTCATGAAACACCAAAGGATGGCGAATCAAACTTTTCTTGTATATTCAAGAAATTTTTTTAAGTTCAGTTGAACAATTGTGTTCTATCAGAATTTTTTGTTTTGGTAAAGTCCCTAGTTCAAAAACGCGCAATGCAAGTTGGCTCAGTGCAAGCATGATGCAATGAAAGCAGGATCAGTGCAGGCACGATTAGTGCAAGAATGTGACCGATTGTTGAAAGCACAGTGTAAATTTTTTTTAACATAGTACAGGAGTGCTTCCTACAAAATGTTTATGGAATTTTTCTCTGCACATGAATGATTACTGCACTGATAGATCATAGCATTGTATTTTTTAATTAATAATTTGTTTTATCATTTACTGACTTATGGAAATTTTTTAAAGTGCAAGATATATTGGGTTTTGAAATCTAATCCTTTTAATAAGTACCAAAATATGTCTTAATTGAGTTGTGAGGTAAAAACGTGGGATAGTACAGATTGTTCGAAATCCCATACTTACGTCCTTTGAAAGGATCCTCCATCACTTGTTCATCATTATCTTACCTCATAACCCGATCATCCATGACTGTTACACCGCCGCCGTCTAAGCCTCTGCCACATATAATTATGATTTCTTGCCCGTAGCAGAGATATATGTGTATGCATTCGATCCGAGGAGCTATTTTTAATCATTAAACATGATTGGATGGATGGGACCAAAAATATGGTGGATGGATGAACCTCCGACATAAAATTCTCGGCAACCTTTGATACTTCTCACTGTGAAAATACTTTTGAGGCTGTGACAGGGAATTGAGATGGATTTGGATATGGCACCTGTAAGAAATGAACAATCATCCTCGAGGGAGATTGAGAAGACCGCAGAATATCAGAACAATCTTGCACTATTGCAAGAATCCAGGTTCCTTTCATGTTTGCAAAATTTTTATGGATTCGACATGGCCATGGTTTTGGAGTTTGTAAATACATTTGAAGAAGGATGAGATAGAATCGGCTCATTATAATTGGAAGTCACGGAGGAGTCCATCACGTGAACTATAGGCTTGCCAACTACAGGGGAACAATGGTTCAAAAAGGAGCAGATGAAAAGAAACGATGGCGTCGGTTTGTGGTTGACAGAAAGCTCAAAGTTGATTGGAAGAAGGGGCTTCCGCGTAGCTCCATGATCGGAAAATGGCGAGACCTCCTCTTCATTTTATATAATTTCCTCACCCTTGAAGGATGTTATTCCTTAACATTTGTATGTCACCTTTGGTTATTTCTACACTTTGAGTCAGGGAAACTTATTAATTTTACCTACTACTTGCTCCAATGTCTCTAGAAGATGGTGAAAGGTGTGCAGAGTGGGGATACAATCCAAGTTTCACATAAGTTATATCACCATGGGCTCATCAAAATCCTCATCAAGAAAGTGCTGGAAGAAAAGGGAGTGCCCTGGAAGGCATTCCTAAAAGAATTTTAGGAAAGGAGTGCAGGGAAGTCTACTAGCACGAGTGCAAGCAAGAAAAGGAAGGAAGAGACACAGTACTCTGCCAAGAAAAAGAGTAAAAGAAAGCTAGTGCAAGCAGAAAAGATTTCTATCAATGACACTCCACATTCGACAAAGAAAAGAGTGACCAAAACCCCGCCCAAGAAGAAAGCTGTCTCTCCAGGGATAAGTCAACATCGGTCGAGCTCTCCGATTTTGATCGATGAATCACCCTAGGTTTCAATTGGAGATAATAACCTTTCAGTTCTTGCAAAAGCAGCAGCTCACACTGTGGTGAATGAAGAGAATGTGGATAGGGAGGATGCAATATCTTTTTCAGCCTTCATCCACAAGTTAAAAAGATGAAAGATGACACCAAGTGTAAGAGAAGATCAGGTAGAGGGTCAAGAAGATGATGAGGCACATGTAATATTCCCAAATTTTCACCTGATATTTGGAATATTAGAGTTCTTAACTTTATTAATAAATTAAGTAAATGAAAGGGTGGAGGGACCCATAATCCTCAATATGAATAAGTATTCACTTTTTTTGTGTGTGAATGTGGATTAATTAAGCCTAGATCTACATGATGAGGTAGTTTAGCAACTACTAATGTGAATGGAATTGGAGATTACGTCTCATTAATTGAGATAGATCATGGAGGTTGATTCAGTCAACTAAGATATTGAAGATGTCAAACAAGAGATCATGAAACATTCATGATAAAGTGAAGGAGGATGTTGTGCAATCAAAGCACACATGATGGAAAGGGTGTACATTGCACCTAGACATGATGGTTGCTTTGGTCAAACAACGCAGTTAAACTTGGAGGATCTTGTCCACATGCAAAATGCAGTCTAGATGAGGGCCAAGGCTTGGGAAGGCTCAAACATTATATAAAGAAGATGAAGGCAAGGATGGAGGTATGATGGTTATTCTTGATGTAAGGATCTTTTCAAATCTGGAATTGTCATGTGACATTCCATTGCTTTCTCGTGCTGTTTAGCAGAGATTGCAAGTGTTGTTTAGCACAGAGTGTTCTTGGTCGGGAATCCCACCTCTTTCTTAAAGTAGCTCTAGAAAGAGTATTGTACTTCATTCTACATCAGGCATTGGTGCCACATCTCTTTCTCTACTTTCTGCAGAACATTCATATTCAGAAATTGCATATTTTTGAAGATCAATTTGGAAGGTGGAAGTTGTCTTCAGTACTTCAGCTGGAGAACTAGTGAGGGTTTATTCCTATCACCTTGGGCTCATATATCAACATTCCCAGAGCTTCATTTCAGATCTGGAATTAGGCCAAAATTTATTGACCTCCTAGCAGCAGTATTTCCTTTAGGAATTACGCTGTCTAATTTGCAGATCCAAAAGGAGGAAGGAAGTTGCTAGCATTTCAGCTAGTAATCCTGTGAGGGATCATCCCCTCACATTGCCATTAGTCTTTCCATCAGCCTGGAGTTCATTGCAGCATTTTTCAGCAGGTAGAAGGCCTCTCTTTCCCTCACAGTGCAGTTTCTATTGGCAGTTGTGTTGCAGCAGCTGTAATCATTATTGGAGGATTGAGAAGCTAGATCTAGAGCTACTAGCTTGTAGATCTGAAGAAGGGATCAACCCTTCAAGCTTAGATTTGATCTTGAAATATATTTCAGCTGTCTATTTGAAAGATCTAGCTTCAGATCTATATTTCCTAGCAGATCAAGGATCGAATCCTAGGGAGGTGATTTTCCAAAGTTGTAGATTTGGAAAATCCTTTCTGGTTTATCTTGGGAATCCATCACATTGGCCACATCTTGAATCTTGGCATCATTTGAGCTCCAGATTTGAGTAGATCTGCATTTTCCTTTTTAGCCTACAATCATATGTTCATATTCTGGTGAAGGGATAGTGCATTATTTGCTTCAGTGGCTTTCCAGTTACGCTGTACCTATTGTAGCATGTTTTCTGGGTGACTCTAGACCATATTTTTTGCTATATCTACTCATATTTTGTACATGGTGTAACTGAATCTTCTCTAATATAATAAAATGGCTCAGCTTCCCTGTAAATTCCTATGTTGTCTTAAGATTTATTGTTTATCATGCTACAGTTCTTATATTGTGTTTAAGTATTACTGCATTCTCCCTTTTGGGATATTACAGTGGTATCAGAGCATGATCTTTGGCTCAGCTTGTGGACACTTCTTCTTTTACATCAAAATAAGAAGCATATAGATTAGATCTATCATGGAGGATGAAAATTTTGCCACCCCTTTCTTTAGATCCATGCAAGATATCTTCAAGGAGGTCCATAAAATGAAGAAGGAAGGACAGAAAGGAGATCCAAGAAGAAGAATGGATGAGGAAGGTCCAAGCACTTCCTATCAGCAAAGGAGAAAACCAGAGAATCTTAGATCTCCTCATAGATCCACTATGCCCACTTTCTTTGGAGAAGGTAAAAGGTGTAGAAATGAAGAAAGGAATAAACCTGAGACTCATGAGACTCTTAGTCTATATCTTGAAGAGTACAAAGCATAGTCTAGAGCATTCAAGGAGAAGCTAACTCTCCAAAAATTCTTCAAAATCAAAGAAGAAAGAGGATCTTATAGCAGCAATAGAAGGAAGAGGCATAATAGATTCTATTTGCCTACATTTTATGGATCTTCCTCAAGCACTGTTAGAGCTTGGAGGAGAGAGTTAGATGCATTTTTCAGGCTACATCCTGTAGTTGAAGGAAAGTTTGTTCAGATTGTAGCACTTCATCTTTTAGATGAAGCCAATGATTGGTGGTTTGGTCACATGGAGCATGCAAAGGTGACTAAATATTCATATTTCTTTCACAAGTCAAGGAAGGAATTTGATGTGAGAAAACCAGAGATGTGTCACAAAGTGAAATTCCCCAAGGAAAAAAAGGAGGATGTCAATCTTGTCACTCTGGACAAGGAGTCACTACATTCACCACCAGCTGCAGAAGTACTTGCATCTAGAGAAGAGACACTTGCAACTTTGCAAGATAGCTTTGAGCTCTCAACACATAGAGTCCCATGCATGATTCAGGAGATGCATGAGGAGGAGGAGGATGATTCCAGCGCTGGTACACTTGGAGAAGAGCAGCCATCACTCTTACCAGCAGTTGGAGGCACTATTTTCCCAGTTGGAGGAACTCTTGTGTTCTGGCAAGAGGTTCCCACACAGTAGTTGATCCAAGGTATGCATGAACTTTCATCACATATTGTTTCAGTAGATCTTATTGAAACTTATGGGGACATGCCATCAAGGCCAATGCATAACCAAGGGTTAGAACATGGTGCTGATTTGAAGTAGAAACATATCACAGCGCAAAGGACCCTTTATCTAATCAAGGAGGAGGTTAAGAACTATCCCAGTTCATCCTTGTTGAGCTACATTCAACCCTTTGAGTTGAAGTGTAGAGTTTTAGAAAATGGGATGAGCATAATCCTGTGTACAATAACTGGTTATGAGACCAGTGTTGTGCCTTGCTTTGAGACAACACATATATTATCATGCAAATCTACAACGTTGTCACTTCGTATGTGTGATAATGATGAGGCCCCATTATTCTTGGAGCATTCTGAAGGTAGCTTCACTCATGAAGAAATGGAGGACAATATGATGAATGGTAGACATCTAGATATGATAAATCTTTTCTCCTTTCTTGATGACACTTTCTCAATGAGAATCTCACAGCTCAAAGATATATTTTTACCTACAACAGATCTAGAACCTCATTGGTTTTGGAAGGCCATGGATGAGAAGAAGGTCTCATTAAGAGATCTCATTGGAGGTGCACTTCAACATTTCATGAAGTGAAAAATTATTCATCAGTTTGAGGGAGATGGTATTCTACAAAGGGAGGATACCATGATTATGCAACACATCACTTATCTTCCATATTGGGGTGAGTGGGTGAGGATGATAAGCAAGGGGTTGTATGACCACTTGTAGATTTATGAAATGGGCCAGCAAGCTTGGTTACGTTGGTTGCCCTTGGGAGATCTTTGTCACTTCCCAAAGGCTCCTATTTCTTTGATCCATGCCTTGAAGAACACTTATGAAATAAATAAGGAGGCATGGCTGCGCTGGCTGCTCCTGGGTGAGTATGGTTACCACCCAATAGCTCATACTTTTCTGATTCATGCCTTGTGTATCAATGATAGAATGCAGCAAAAGAAGGCATGTTCATTTTGGTTTCACTTGAGAGAGATTGGCCACCACATGACATCTCCTATGTCTATGTGTTTTGTATTGGGTAAAGCTTGGCATGATACTCTCATGATGTGCATTGATGATGTTTCTTTGTATTGGGCTGATGTGACATTCCATATGTCCATTAGTATGTTTTTGCTTCGTGATGCACATGAGGAGGAGAGAAAGCAGCAAGATCTCTTGTTGCTTTGGTTGCTTTTGGGGGAGTTTGTCTTGTCCATCTTACATGGAGGAGATGGAGGATGACAACAAGGGGCCTTACTCCGGTGGTTACTATTAGGGGAATATGGTTTGACATCGTTGTCTACCCATATAACTCCTTTCCTTCTTCTTTTGCATAATGTTGGAATGATGCTTGCATCCAACAAGGCCAACAGGGCTAAGGATGAGAGCATATCAATGCTCAATCAAATTCATAAAACATGGGATGAAGAGATGTATTGTGAGATGGAGCTTTTCCTTTGTGGAAAGAGATACTTTATTTTATGTATCTCATGTATTAATGATGATGTTGGACATCATATGGTTGTCACTTGGTACTTCATGATGGAAGGAGGACATCTAACCATACAGTTAGAGGTCATTCTATATGTTTTGAAAGACAAATTTGGAACCAAACATACATAACACATTGCAGCAAATGGAGAAAGCCTTCCTTATGTGGATGCCATTTGGAGGGGAATATATGGTTTTGCATCTACTTCTTGAGTTGCTTGAGGACAAGCAACATTTTTCCGGGGAGGACTGTAATATTCTCAAATTTTCACTTGATATTTGGAATATTAGAGTTCTTAAATTTCTTAATAAATTAAGTAAATAAAAAGGTGGATGGACCCATAATCCTCAATATGAATAAGTATCCATTTTTGTGTGTGTGAATGTGGATTAATTAAGCCTAGATCTACATGATGAGGTAGTTTAGCAACTACTAATGTGAATGGAATTGGAGATTATGTCTCATTAATTGAGATAGATCATGGAGGTTGATTCGGTCAACTAATATCTTGAAGAAGTCAAACAGAAGAACATGGAACATTCATGATAAATTCAAGGAGGATGTTGTGCAATAAAAGCACACATGATGGAGAAGGTGTACATTGCACCTAGACATGATGGTTGCTTTGGTCAAACAACGCAGTCAAACTTGGAGGATCTTGTCCACATGCACATCATAGTCTAGATGAGGGCCAAGGATTGGGAAGGCTCAAACATTATATAAATAAGACGAAGGCAAGGATGGAGGTATGATGATTATTCTTGACGTAAGGATCTTTTTAGATCTGGAATTGTCATGTGACATTCCATTGCTTTATCGGGTTTTTTAGCAAAGATTGCAAGTGTTGATTAGCAAAGAGTGTTCCTGGTCGGGAATCCCACCTATTTCTTAGAGTAGCTCTAGAAAGAGTATTATACTTCATTCTACATCAGGCATTGGTGCCACATCTGTTTCTCTACTTTCTGCAGAACATTCGTATTCAGAAATTGTAGATTTCTGAAGATCAGTTTGGAAGGTGGAAGTTGTCTTCATTACTTCAGCTGGAGAACTGGTGAGGGTTTATTCCTATCACCTTGGGCTCATAAATCATCATTCCCAGAGCTTCATTTCAGATCTAGCATCAGGCCAAAATTTATTGACCTCCTAGCAGCAGTATTTCCTTCAGGAATTACCCTGTCTAATTTGCAGATCCAAAAGGAGGAAGGAAGTTGCTAGAATTTTAGTTAGTAATCCCCTGAGGGATCATCCCCTCACATTTCCATCAGTCTTTCCATCAGCCTGGAGCTCATTGTAGCATTTTTTAGCAGGTAGAAGGCCTCTCTTTCCGTCACAGTGCAATTTCTATTGGCAGTTATGTTGCAGTAGTTGTAATCATTATTGGAGGATTGAGAAGCTATATCTAGAGCTACTAGCTTGTAGATCTGAAGAAGGGATCAACCCTTCAAGCTTAGATTTGATATTGCAACATATTTCAGCCATCTATTTGACAGATCTAGCTTTAGATCTGTATTTCCCGGCAAATCAAGGATCAAATCCTAGGGAGGTGATTTTCCAAAGTTGTAGATTTGAAAATCCTTTCTGGGTTATCTTGGGAATCCATCACATTGGCCAGATCTTGAATCTTGGCATCATTTGAAGGGAAAATGCAGTATTTTCTTCAGTGGCTTTCCAATTATGCTGTACCTATTGTAGCATGTTTTCTAGGTGACTCTGATCTACTCAAATTTTGTACATGGTGTAACTGAATCTTATCCAATATAATAAAATGGCTCAGCTTCCCTGTAAATTCTGATGTTGTCTTAAGATTTATTGTTTATCTTGCAGCAATTATTATATTGTGTTTAAGTATTACTGCATTCTCCCTTTTGGGATATTATAGCACAATACATATAGACCATCGACAATTTTGATGAACAGGGTATTGAAATCTTGACGAGTTGGATGAATAGGGAACTAGAGTCCCTGATGAATTGAGTGCAGAAGGTACTGAAGCCCTTGGCACAAAGGATGTGGAGGGCACTGAAACCCTTGGTGAAATGGAAATCCCTGGCCCAGAAACCCTTGGCGATTTTGATCTTGGCAATGACGGGACTTGCTTTGAGTCTGTTGCAGAGAAGGTATTCACATCAGAGGAGATAGGCATAGTGACCTCTACCCTCTACCTCAATAGCTAGATAGTAGAATTGGAACAACAAGTACATGACCCGGAGGCTTTGAACCACATCATGAAGGAGCAAAATTGGCAAAAGCAAGGCTAGGTAGGGTCGGTTGCATAGGTCGAAGAATAGAAACGACAAGTGAGAATATGGAAGTTTTAGGCTTCTAAATGCTACAAACGCCTTAAGAAGGTGACTAGACAACTGAAGAAAAGACAAAGGTAGTGAAAGTAGAAATGAGCATTGAAGTGCAGGATTGAAAGATGGCCCTCATTTTTGAAGATTTTTTGCAGCAGGTAGAATGTTGTGTGAGGACACACAACAGATTAGGTATAGGAGGATTTTGGTGTGCAAAAAATCCCTATCGTTACCCTCTTCCTATAACCATTAACCTTTGTTTCATCTCTATAAACCTTGTCATCCCTACACTAGTCCAAGATAATAGTTTATTCCTACATATACTTCGTATTTCATAATTAAGGATTATTAGGTGCTTAATTAATTATTTTATATAGATTTCATGCTTTTAAGTATTTATTGTAGCTTATGAGTACCTTCCTAAAATTAATTGAAAAAATAAGTGTTAATTATTATGTTGCGTGATCCAGTGCAGGCATATTCCTGCACCCGCCAACAAATATTGCTCCGTGATCTCCGCAATAGTTGATCATTTCACATTTGCATTTTGATCCACATTTCTTAGTTCGGGTGTGGATTATCTGAATATGGATATAGGCGAAGTATAGTTAGGGATAATTACCAAATATACGGTCTACGACCAGCAAAGCTCGTGCCTTTTTATAACTGTTGAGTCTCAAAAGTGTTTTCCATATTCATACATATTTCCATTATGTCATAACCATTTAGCTCTTATTTCATAGCCATTTGACCTAAAACCCTACATCAAGTAACCATTTTAATAAATATATAGGTTAGGATCTTTGTTTTCCAAAGTTATTTATTTTATGTATTTTAAGTGAATTTATGATTAGAAACTAGAAAATTAACATAGTTTCATATATCTATATATGTGTTATGAGTTTTGTGACATGTGTAGGTCAAAAGGAGACTTCTAGAAGACCATTATGTGGCACTCTAAGGCCAAATTCGAATTTGGTTGGAGAAGATTATGGGATCAAGAAGATATGTGTCTCACTTCCTTGTTGTATTGAAACTCTAAGAGGATATGTGTCTCATCTCTTAGTTGTGTTGAAACTCTAGAAATACATGTGTCTTATCATTTCCTATTTTGATTGTAACTCTAGAGATGGAGGGAGAGATTCATGGACTCCCATTAATAAGATGACTCCTCATATTTTGTATAAATAGGAGAAGCTTTCTCCTATCATAGGGAATGAGGAAGTAATGAAAAGTAGGAATAAAAGAAGTCTTTCAGAATAAAGTTTAAAGATGGAATGGGATGTAGATTTGTGAAGTTTTTCAATAAAGAAGTCTTGATGGTGTTTTGATTACAATTTTAAGGAGCTGAAGAAGGATTACACCAAATTGGTAGCAGAGGGCCCCTGCTATTCAAGGAGGTTTTGCATGTTTTTTAGATAAGTTGCTTTCAATTCTGTTTTGTCATATTTTCTTACTTAGATTGCTTTCTGAAATCATAGCACATTTGCACATAGTTTTACAATGACTAATGACATGGAATCAGTCTTGTCCTTCTGCTGATTTATTTTTCTTAGCTTTTAATTCCAGCACTGTTTTATTTATTTTAGTTTTGTACATTTGCTTTATTAGTTAGATTAGATATTAAATTACTCATGTCATTATCAGTTACCTCCAAAAGCCATAGCGAGACTAATGGTGAGGGATTGAAGTATGAGTGTGTAGTTTGATATTAGTTTATTTTTCTGCAAGTTAGATATTAAATTGCTCATGTCATTATCGGTTACCTCCGAAAGCCATAGCGAGACTAATGGTGAGGGATTGAAGTATGAGTGTGTAGTTTGATATTAGTTTATTTTTCTGCAAGTTAGATATTAAATTGCTCATGTCATTATCAGTTACCTCCGAAAGCCATAGCGAGACTAATGGTGAGGGATTGAAGTATGAGTGTGTAATTTGATATTGGTTTATTTTTCTGCAAATTAGATATCAGATTGCTCAAGTTGTTTATGATTACCTCCGAAAGCCATAGCGAGACTAATGGTGAGGGGTCAGAATATGAGTTGATGTAATTTGATTTTAGCTTTACTTTTCTTGCAATTCTTGGATTTCTTTGAGCACAGTTTCTTTTGTATTTAGACAGCAGCAAGGGTAAAAGGTTTCATGATCAATAGTTCACTGTTTGTTTGACTAGTATAGTGGCACATTTTCATTTTCTTTTCGGAATTAATTTTGTCAGTGCATGTTTTAAAACCCTTTTGAAGTTTGAAGTTTGGGAAATCATTATAAATGATATCATTGTCTTGAATATTCATAACCATACTTGTCTTTTAGAATTTCCATCTCACATTAGGAAACCAACCTAGATAAATAAAAATCCAAAAACGACAAAAAGTAAGAGATAGGTTATCTTGCACATATAGTGCGCCACACTTCGTCAGCTTACGAATCTTGGATTGACAAATTAATGTAGCAATTTAGGACACACTAAATTGACCAAACATTTTGGCGCCGTTGCCGGGGAAGTGTAACTAGGTAGCCTTATTTCTTACATCTAAAAAAAATTAATAATTCTTGAGTATGCTCTCCTCCTGCACTTTGTGTGATCTGGAGGATCAGAAAAAGGATTGTTATGTAAAAAAAAATTAATAATTCTTGAGTATGCTCTCCTCCTGCACTTTGTGTGATCTGGAGGATCAGAAAAAGAATTGTTATGTAATAAAATAAAATAAAAGGGAGACAAAATAAACTTCATCATTTCAATTGATTCAATAAAAAAAAAAAAAAAATGAAAAAATAAATTCCAATACATTGTTTTGTTTAATGAAATATATGTGTGTATTTTTAAATTTTTGAAAATATAACATACATAATTTTATTAAACAAATCAATTAAAAAAAATGAAAAAAAAATTAATTGTTTTGTTTACTAAAATATATATGTATATTTTTAAAATTTTGAAAATATATATATAATTTTAATAACAAATCATTTAAAAAATAAAAAATAAAAAATAAATAATTTTTTTTTTCTTTTTGACATAGATTATTTTGTTTAGTAAAATGCATATGTATATTTTTAATTTTTCAAAATACAACATTTGTCATTTTATTAACAAAAACAAATTAAAAAAAAAAAAACAAATGCCATAACATCGCCCATAACGAAATCTACGAGCATTCCTCACACCTTCAGGTGCTGCATCCTGCCACGATCTTATACAAATTTTTTTTTTCTGTCTTTCCTCTATTTTGAAATGCCGCTTCTGGCGTTTCCTCGAGCTTTAGCTTGATTCACAGAGGGCGTGAGATTGAAGCTGTCAGGCATAGAAGCAGGTTCAGAAATGTGAAAGCAGGTAAAAGTTTACATATTTACATGGATAAAGAACCGATGCAACGACAATAAGAAAAGCAGAGAAAATTTTCCAATTTCTTTTTTTTTTTAATGTGTCCTCACATATTTGAATAACATTCAAGCCTTCGGTTTCTTTACCATAGTCCTTCACAACAACACAAGAGCACCCAACCACCTTCCGAGCTTTACCCTCTGAGTCAATCTTGCAAAGTCCAGCAATTCATACAGCTTCTTTGCGCTAGGAACAGAAATCAAGTTCACATTGTGCTCAGCACACAATGATTGGACTAATTTTGTGAAATCAGGTTGGCTGCAATTCTCTGCAAGAACACACAACTGAGCTGCGTGTTTCTCAATAGCTTTGGTATCTTCATGAGGACCTCTAGCAAGACCATCATGGGCCAATTATTTTCTTTCAATACAAGCTGCAAAACAGTCAAGATGTCCATAGGTTCTCCCAATACATCAATGCTGGAAGAAATTGATTTTGTTACAACGATTCAGAAAACGCAACTACTATCGACATGTCATTTTTAAACATGTTTTCTGATCAAACGGAAATTAATTTCAAAAAACTGAGATGTGGGTTTTTCTCAGAACGGGGTCAATTAGATAATCCATAAATCGTTTTAAGAAATTCGTGGCGGGCTGGGAGAATTTATCAGTTCTTTGAAGCCCATTTTTGCCCGCCGCGTGAGGAAAAACGGTTTTTTTTACACAGTGGAGAGTTTGGTAACGGCACTCTACATTGATAATCCGGTTTCCTGATCTCCAGGAAGAAGAATCTAAGTTGAACACAAATTCTATTGAAGTCAATCAACAACAAACCTCCACTGAAATTTTCCAACTGGCGCTTTCCAAGAAATTGTTGATGCTGGCACCCTTCTTTTTTGTTTGCTGTTATGTTTGGTGATTGGGAACATGGCCTATGTTTATTGTTTGCTTATTGTGCTCATTTGTAGAGAAAAAAAAAAATTTTGGACGTAAAAAACTTGGAGACATTATGGAGAATGGCATTCATGTTTTTAGTTTTTATTTAATTTCCTTATTTAATAAATTGTTTTGTTTAATAAAATTATATATGTATATATATATATTTTAAATGTAACATATATAATATTTAAAATAAAAAAAAATTGTATTTTTCAATTTTTTTATTTAAAAAAAAAAAAAAAATTGCATTTCTCTTTTTCAATTTTGTTATTGAAAAAAAAAAAAAAAAAAAATCAATAATTTTGAATCAATGAAATGAATAAGTTATTTGCTCATTTTTTCTGAAGGTATTGATTAATTTTGGACTGATGATGAAGGATGAATGGCTAACTTTTTATTTAAAATTTTTAGCTACAGAAACCGTCGACATTCTGCAGCTAAAGTCCAATTCCGCAGCTGTTCTCCAATTCCGCAGCTGAAAAACCTCATTGTTCAAATCAACCTAACTTTCTCATACAAAATCAGATTTTGATGATTTAAGTATCGTTGGAAAGGTCTCAACAAGATCTACATAATGAGAAATCCATCATTAGAGTTTGAAATGGTAAATAATGAAATAAATTGCTGAAAAGAAGCTACATTCAACTTGAGGCACTAATTCCAAAACAGGTATAAATTCTTTTAACTTTTCCTTTGAAGAACTTGTTTCATTAATACAAATTCTTAGTTTTGTGTGTAAATATCATAACTAGAGAGATTGATCACCTCTCTCCTTTGATAATCTTACATTCCATTACAGAAGAAGTATTAGTTTTTTTGTAGGTTCCAGGAGGAAAGACAAATGACTACAAGAGAATGGTGTCTCTCTAAGAGACCAATTTGTTTCATAAGAGGATAATCAGCAACAAAGAGGAAATATGCTGATGTAAAATCAGATCCAAACACTTGAAAAACTTTCAGATATTATTGTCTCCATCACATCCATACCTCATAATAAACCATTCATCTCATTTCACTTCATATTTTCCATTTACATTCACATCCACTTTCCATTTCCTTTTGTCCATTCATAACTCACAAATAAAAGCAAGAGGCTCATTCACATGCTTATTGCCATTGCCATTTCTACTTTCCATTGCCATCTTCCATTTTCATCTTCCATTTCTTGTCATTTTCATTCCGAAAATAAGCCCTGCTTCAATGCAAATTATTGAGTCCATAGTCCTTTGAGTCTAAGTTCTTTGTAAAAACACCTTGAGGCTTGCATGCCTTAATGACAAGTTCTCATGCTGACAAACAATGGGAATACATTAATTTCCCTTGTTCGTCAGATCTTCTAGGTGACTCGACATCAGCAAAATCATTCGTACCTAGCAAGATGTGTTTGGGCATCTTGACTCTCATTGTCATCAATGGTGAGAGTTATCGTGTTGACTAGTGGCATCCATTAATGGCCACTAAGTCAACAATTTCTTACTATGTTCGACATCAGAACATCTTTTCACATAGTAGGAATTATGCCAATGAGTTTTGAAGACATGAAGACTATTATTTTCAGCATTTTGGAGCAGATTCAACAAGTTTTAGTAGGAGCAATAAAAAGTCATCTTATCTCTTTATCCATGACTCCTCTTGTTTAGCCACTTGAAGAAAAATGTGATCAGAATTTTGCAGCCACCACACATACACAACTCATCCACATTTAAGGTAAGTGAAGGTATGTTGTTTTCTAATTTTTAGTCATGTAATTCATTAGAATGCTAAAATTGTAACTTTGGAAAAATTCCTCACTCCTTTTTTCACATTGTCATATCTTTAGTTGGGGGGGGAAGGGACATCATTTCATATCCACATATCATACACTATTACACATTTTCATTTCATTTCCATCCACATATACTTCCCAACCAACTCTTGTTGCAACATGATCCAAAAGATTATATGCCTTGCAAATGATCAATTCATTAATGAAGTAATTGATTCTAAATGTTTTCATGAACTTTGATGCAACAAAGAAAATAAATCATTGTTACACAAGAACCATTGCTCAAAAAAAAAAAAAAATGGTTGTCACACAAGAACCAACCATTGAGAGAAAAAAATGTTGCAATCAAATGTATTATACTTTGCCAAAAAAAGAAAATATCAAGAAGCAAAGTTTGGAACGAATCTATATGAGTCAAAACTCATAAAAGATCAACTCATGGACAAATGAATCATTGCAATAGTTGCATGAGGACATGCAACAACTTCAGTTGGGGGGTATGTTGAGTCTCAAAAGTGTTTTCCATATTCATATATATTTCCATTATGTCATAACCATTTAGCTCTTATTTCATAGCCATATGACCTAAAACCCTACATCAAGTAACCATTTTCATAAATATATGGGTTAGGATCCTTGTTTTCCAAAGTTATTTATTTTATGTATTTTAAGTGAATTTATGATTATAAACTAGAAAATTAACATAGTTTCATATATCTATATATGTGTTATGAGTTTTGTGACATGTGTAAGTCAAAAGGAGACTTCTAGAAGACCCTTATGTGGCACTCTAAGGCCAAATTCGAATTTGGTTGGAGAAGATTATGGGATCAAGAGGATATGTGTCTCACTTCCTTGTTGTATTGAAACTTTAAGAGGATATGTGTCTCATCTCTTAGTTGTGTTGAAACTCTAGAAAGACATGTGTCTTATCATTTCCTATTTTGATTGTAACTCTAGAGATGGAGGGAGAGATTCATGGACTCCCATTAATGAGATGACTCCTCATATTTTTTATAAATAGGAGAAGCTTTCTCCTATCATAGGTAATGAGAAAGTAATGAAAAAGTAGGAATAGAGAAGTCTTTTGTAACAAAGTTTAAAGATGGAATGGGATGTAGATTTGTGAAGTTTTTCAATAAAGAAGTTCCTTGATGGTGTTTTGATTACAATTTTAAGGAGCTGAAGAAGGATTACACCAAATTGGTAGCAGAGGACCCCTGCTATTCAAGGAGGTTTTGCATGTTTTTTAGATAAGTTGCTTTCAATTCTGTTTTGTCATATTTCCTTACTTAGATTGCTTTCTGAAATCATAGCGCATTTGCACATAGTTTTACAATGACTAATGACATGGAATCAGTCTTGTCCTTCTGCTGATTTATTTTTCTTAGCTTTTAATTCCAGCACTGTTTTATTTATTTTAGTTTTGTACATTTGTTTTATTAGCTAGATTATATATTAAATTACTCATTTCATTATCAGTTACCTCCAAAAGCCATAGCGAGACTAATGGTGAGGGATTGAAGTATGAGTGTGTAGTTTGATATTAGTTTATTTTTCTGCAAATTAGATATTAAAATGCTCATGTCATTATCAATTACCTCCGAAAGCCATAGCGAGACTAATGGTGAGGGATTGAAGTATGAGTGTGTAGTTTGATATTAGTTTATTTTTCTGCAAGTTAGATATTAAATTGCTCATGTCATTATCAATTACCTCCGAAAGCCATAGCGATACTAATGGTGAGGGATTGAAGTATGAGTGTGTAATTTGATATTAGTTTATTTTTCTGTAAATTAGATATCAGATTGCTCAAGTTGTTTATGATTACCTCTGAAATCCATAGCGAGACTAATGGTGAGGGGTTAGAATATGAGTTGATGTAATTTAATTTTAGCTTTACTTTGCTTGCAATTCTTGGATTTCTTTGAGCACAGTTTCTTTTGTATTTAGACAGCAGCAAGGGTAATGGGTTTCATGATTAATAGTTCACTGTTTGTTTGACTAGTATAGTGGCACATTTTCATTTTCTTTTAGGAATTAATTTTTTCATTGCATGTTTTAAAACCCTTTTGAAGTTTGAAGTTTGGGAAATCATTATAAAGGACATCATTGCCTTGAATATTCATAACCATACTTGTCTTTTAGAATTTCCATCTCATATTAGGAAACCAACCAAGATAAATAAAAATCCAAAAACGACAAAAAGTAAGAGATAGGTTATCTTGCACATATAGTTCGCCACACTTCGTCAACTTACGAATCTCGGATTGACAAATTAATGTAGCAATTTAGGACACACTAAATTGACCAAACAATAACCAATATTAGCCGGTTTTGTAATGTTGTTTGTTAGTCCGTTCAGCCAAAAGGCTCGAATTGGAAATGACTATAATTAGTAGATTATGGCTATAGGCTGAAAGACTGTATATAATATATATCTTAGGTAGAGCCAATTTAGTGATATCAGGAGATTGTAATTTTGTTTAATTTGTAATTATGTATTTCCCTCGTTCTGGGCTGGACTCACATTACAATGTATGTTTGCTGATCGAAGTTAATACAAGGAACTACGCCGTGATTTCTTCATGTTGTGTTTAAATATTATTTATGCATTGATTAAGTGTTGAATCAATTCATTTCCTAGGTGGGAAATGAGCTGGTTGGCTAGGTCCCAACCAACCCAGCTCATTTACCCTTGTGATTTTGTTATTTAAAAGGTTTGTGTGTTTATTTATTTATTTGCAGATGTGTTGTTTGAATCATTATTATTTTTTTTTCAGAGTTCTGAGTTAAATTCATTCCATATTCAAATCGTGAACAGATCCATGTGTGGAAGTTTGAATTAAGTTATTTTCTTTCCTACAATTTCTTTCTTAGTTTTCTTCTGCTCGGTTCGTGCAGGAATATTCTTCTTGCACCAGTGCATATAGGATTTTGTACTCCGGTTTGCTCATTTATTTCATAATAAGTGTTTCATTCCTTTTCCTGCTTACGATTTCATTTATTCTTGCAAGTAAAGAATCATTAATTCAAGTAACCATTCTTAACATTAAAATTTGGAATTATAAAGGTTCTAAGAATGACTACGTGAATTAAGAAAGGACTTCATTGTAAACATCGCACGTTATACTTGCATCTCACGACTTAAGAGAAAGGATCATAAGTAATCTGTAACGTTATACATGAATTTCCCAAAGATAGTTTGATTGCATGCAAATTACTTTGACTACTCCTTTGATTGTTAAGAATTTTTTTTGCCTTGAAAAGTTTATTTTCATTGAAAATATCAGTTAATTAAAGAATTCATTTTTCTGTGTGTAATTCATCTCAAAATTCAACCTGCAATTGTAATTCTTTTTAACACGTCTTTTTATTCTTTCGAAATTAATTGGAAACTTTGGTGAAGGAAGCTCTGTCCCGGTACAAGATTTGGTGTCTTGTCACAGGAACAAAGTGCTCTAAGCCTTAAGGCTTAGAGCACCTACACAAAGACATAAGTCTTCAGTAAAGAAGGTAAAATATACTTTTTTCACATAAGTTCTGTACCTGCACTAGTGCAAGCAGATTGCAAGAGTACAAGAACAATTGCTTAGTGTAGAAGGAAAATCATTTGGAAAGGAGATCTTTGCAAGGGCCCACTTGTTAAGTTGTTAGCCATCTATACTACATATAAACATAGAGTTCATTTCAGCATTTAATATTTCTTTCAGTTGTGTGAAAGCTCCTTTACTTGATTTCCCCACAAATCCATTCTTTTACATTCCAGTACTAGAATTGATTTGGTGTTAATCGCCTTTGAAATTGTCTTCTATTTGATTCTACAATATTTCAATTAAGAAGTAGGAATAGGAATAGGAAAATTTCATACCACTTCTGGCATTTCTTGTGCTTCGTCTCTAAGTTTACGAAACCCCTAGGTTGAAAATTAAGTTTTGAGGAGTTTTCTTAATTGCAATTCCTGCACCCAACAGAAGAATGGGACTTGGAGACTCTGTATTGACTATTGGACGCTGAACAAGATCACTGTCTGGAATAGGTACCTGATCCCATGGACTAATGACCTTCTGGACCAAATCAAGGGGGAAAAATATTTCCTCACAATCAACTTGAAGTCTGGGTATCAACAGGTCCCAATCCAACCCTCTGATGTGTGGAATTTTGCATTCAAAGCCAAGGAGGGCCTTTTCGAATGGATGGTAATGCATTTCGGGTTGACGAATGCTCCCACAACCTTCATGAGGCTGATGGAAAACATCTTGCAGCCATTCACCAACTCATTTGTAGTAGTGTACTTGGATGACATCTTGATCTTCAGCTAGACTTGGGAAAAGCACCTCCACCACATCTGATAGGTCCTCCAAACACTATGACAACACAAGTTGTGTGCCAATTTGGAGAAGTGCACTTTTGGCCTAACCCAAGTTCAATATCTTTGATACGTTATTGATGAGCGGGGGGTGCATGCGGATCCAGCCAATATCCAAGTCATTCGGGATTGGCCAGCCCCAACCACTCTAATACAACTCCACAACTTTCTAGGTATTGCTAATTTCAACCTCTGGTTCATATTGGTATTATTTCATATCACTTGGCCCTTGAGTCAAGTCACCAAGGGAGGAGCGAAAGAAAATTTATTTTTGTATGAATCTCAATAGAAGGCGTTTGTAGAGTTGAAACATCACCTATGCTCTGCCCCAATTCTCACATTACTAGACTTGCAACAACCATTTGAGATCGAGACATATGTCTCTGACTATGCTATTGGGGTAGTTCTTACTCAACATGGGCATCCAGTGGCATATCACAGTGATACACTATCTGACACAGTCCGAAAGTATCCCACTTATGAAAAAGAGATGTATTCCATTGTGTAGGCTTGGCGACAATGGAAGCATTACATTTTAGGGAAGAAAATAGTCATCCACACATACCACCGACCCCTGCAGTTCATACAGACACAAGGGAAGTTCCAGAACAATCGCCATTAGAAGTGGTCTACATATATGCAACAGTTTCATTTGAACATCAAGTACAAGAAGGAAAACACCAATAATATTGCACACTGCCTTAGCTAACCACCGATCGTGGTGCTAACCACCATGCTCAACTCTTGTGGGCACGAAACTTCTAATTGGTTGCTTCTGTACAAGTGCGATCCAGAATTTAGCCACACATACAAGACACTCTTGGAGGGTAAGCAAGTTCCAAATTTTCACCTCCAGGATGCATTGCTATATCACCTGGGACACCTTTGTGTTCCTTTAAGAGAGCGTGCCAAGATGATTTGGGAAGGACACTACAATCGGGTCGCTAGGAATTTCAAGGTCGAGAAAACAATGGCAGTATTGCAGAAGTATTTCTATTGGATGAAACTTCGACAGGATGTCGGGAAATACATCCTATCTTGCACTACCTGCACCATTTCCAAACTAACCATCAAGAAACAAAGACTCTATACTCTGCTGCCTAGCCCTAGTCGACCTCGGGAATCCATCTCCCTGGATTACATATCGGGCCTTCCTCCTAATAAGCATGGAAATGATTGTGTTTTCGCGATCTTCGATAAATTCTCAAAGATGGACATTATGGCGGCCTGCAAGAATAATATAGCAGCATAAGCCACTGCTAAAATCTTCTTTGAACGAGTGTGGGTACACTTTGGGATCCTACAGTCTATCATCTTAGATTGGGACAACAAGTTCCTTAGTACATTTTGGTCCAGCCTCTAGTCAATGCTGGACACCAAGCTCACCTAGTCCACAACTTTCCATCCTCAAATTGATGGCCAGACAAAGGTTGTCAACAAGATGTTCATGCACATTCTGCACATGTACAACTAAAATAATCCATGCACATGGAATGATAGCTTCCCCTATATACAGCACAACTATAACTAGGCTCTCCACTGCTCAACCAACCACAACCCCTTTCAGGTGGGCTTGGGATACCAACCACTATGTCCCGTTGATGTAGCCATGCTGTTTGCGGCTACTCAGGCCGATTCCGCTCATGTCCAGTCTGAAGCTGACAAGGAGAAAAAATTCATTAAGCGCTTTCAGCACATCCGCTAATAGGTTCATGACATATTGGACAAAGCCAATGTGAAGTACAAGAAATGACATGATCAACATGGGGTGCCACACAAATTTCAGGTGGGCGACAAAGTGTGGCTTCATTTGCAAAAGGAGTGCCTCGTTGGACCCCATCGCAAGCTTCACCCACTCCGATTAGGAGAATACACCATCACCAAGGCGATAGGGGACAATTCCTTCGAGATAAGTATTTCACCATTCCTTGGTCTTCACCTAGTGTTCAATGTGGACCGCCTTCGACCCTACTTTCCACCTCTACTGGACACATCCGACATGGAAGAACAACTCACATCAAAAAATTTAAACTCAGACTGCAGGGAACAAGCCACAATTGGTCGGATCATGGACACACAGATCAAGAACACTCAAAAGTAGAGGATCCAACTATATCTAGTTGTCAAAGCAGGCCAACTCCTTCATGAGGGAAAGTGGCTCACTGGGGACCAAGTTCAGCAGAAGTTCCTCATCTCATGGAGGAAATCAATGTAATGGGGACCATTTCTTCCTAAGGGTGGAGGAATGATCCAGGTGGATATTCTTGGCCACCTTCCTATTCCATTTGGAACCCCACCATTGTTTCTTTCAGTTTTTCAGTTTCCTTAATTGTAGCACAATTTACTATTTTTGCCAGTTTTTTGGGTCTTGAACTTCCAGAGTTGTTTTAAGGCCCTAAACAATATTTTTTGGAAAATCACATCCGAAAACTATGAGTCTTTGACTCAACATTTCCTATCATTAGTTGTAGTCCTCATATAGATCTTTCTAATGAGATATCATGTGCGTCAAACGAAGATCGTATGCCAAACTTATTACCTTGGGAAATTGATGTACCAATTTACCCCAACAGGGCCCATAGTTTGGTGTTTCATCTCCTATGGTTAGGTTTTTGGATGTTTAGGGTTTTCCATTGTTTTTCAATAATAAATAGGCATTTGATCTTCATTGTAACATAGTTCAAAGGCTTGTAGACGCCACATCTCTTTTCAGAGATAAGATACCAGTGCCCTGGCTAGTTTATTTCCATTCTATCTGTAAGCATATTTCAGTTATGTGATATTAATTAAATGAAGTATTATTTTCACTGCATCTCTACGTTTATGTGTATTTCTGTATTGTGTTGTGTTATTTCATAAGTCTAGATCACATAGTATCAACAATCTTTCTCAGTAATTCGCCACACTGGGTGTACATAGCATGAAATGATCCATTCACTAAACCAATAGTTCCCTCAGTTCTTTCCTTCTTTGATGCTTTTGTGAATAATTCAGAGAAATTCCTCAACCATTGTAGTTGGCCCTACTTAGGATAAAGACTCTAACAATTACTTTTCTCACCAAACTGTGTGAACTAAAATTCACACACAAGTTGTTGTTCCGTGCTAGGGTTTCTTATCCGTGTGAGAGCCTCCTCTCTATCTCTCTACTTTTTTTTTTCATCCCCATGAGTGCATCCATGAGTGTTTGTATCATTATCTTCTTGCTTGTCTCTTCTTCTCACACCCTCAAGTGTCTCTTCTTGTCTCTTCTTCTCCTCTGTATCGAATACATACATTTACCATGAGATTCTATCTTAAAAAAATCAACTTCCATCATATAGATGTTAGGTATGTGTTATATTTTTTGCACGAATTATATGCACCATGAATAAAGGGGGGTTCGAGGGGAGGGTTTTAATCCCCCATTGGTTGGGGGGTATGCAGGGGGTGGGAGCCCCTTGTATAGGGTTCAGGTTAGTTCCCCGAGTATTTTATTTTGGTGTTTTTTTGCATCCTTCTTTTGCAGTTTTTTGCCTGCGATTTTTGTAGTGTATGGTGGTTTTTCCTATGCTTTTTTAGTTTCAGTGATGTAATTACAATTCGATTGAAAATTCATACATGATGGGATGTACATGGTATTGTAATATACTATGCATAAAAGATATGAGAACAAAAAAACACTTGTTCTTTTTCTCGGGTTTGGGTTTTGAGGATAAAATACCTATGTAAATGTGTGTGCTTTCTATTATATCTTTTTTATTTACTATGAATTATTTTGTTGTGACTAATTTTATAGGGTTAAAACCTACATATCGTATCAAAGCAGTTTTTGCTTCAAGGGGATGCTATTGTGACTAAGGGGTTTAGATCAGACTTCTGGTGGACCTTGTTATAATGGGAGATCTGTAGGAGTGATCCTTGTGGTGAAAATAATGACGAACAATTTAAAAATAGTGATCGAGAACTTTAATGGGAAATTTTTTGAGTTGTGCTAGTTGAAATGGAAGACTTGTTGGTGGGAAAATATCAATGGTTTCTTGTGGATCCAGGTACTACACTAATGGGGATGTCAACAAAATACTAAACAAAGTTGGATTAGAAGGCAAAGAGCACAATATGATTGTGTCTCTGAGATCTAGTATTACTAAGTGTGTTAGGGGAAGTAACAAAAAAATGTTTTTGGGACAAGTTAGGAGCTTTATATTTGTCTAAGTCCTTGGTGAAAATTTTTTTCCTATGGAAAAAAATTTATAAATAGAGGATGAAGGATGGAGACCTCCGCCACCTCGGTCTATGATTAGTCCATTTCCCTATTTTGTCGTCATTTTGCGTCCATTTCCACTGTTTCCATCATGCTGCGCCACCATTCTGCAAGCATCCCACTGAATTTTCCACAGTAATCCCGCACTATTCCACCATTTCACCAGTCTGCACGGCCAATTTCATCATCCCCGCTGCATCCACCCTCCCCATGCACTGTTTTCTTAACGTGTTTACGTCTCTTGCAGGGTTACGGGCGGCGAAAACCACCATGATTCACAGTCTCTGTCACAGTGACTGAGGACACAGGGAAGAGCATGCGCAGAGATCAGATTTATGAAGAAAGCCTGGGAAGGAGCCATGACAGGATGTGCATTCAAAGAACGGTGCTAACCTCTGTCAAACCTTCCATAACCATTTAAAGCGCAGACTTTGCAGACAGAGAGTATCAGTGGAAAGTAGAGAGTTTAAGGCATATAATTGAAGATTGTAAGCCTTAACTAAAAAATTAGAGGCAAAATACCAGATCGAAGACCCCGTGGATCTCCTAGAAGTTCCAATGCACAGAAAACCATATCATCAAGGTGTTTAAATCAGCAGAATGTTTCCTCCTGAGAAAGGACATAGTACACATACGATTTTAACCTACATTGTGTCCATGAGAAGTTTCCTCCCTGACAATAGTCCTAGGTTATCAGAAGCATTGGTTACACAGTATGGCAGACCCGAAATACCTGATTTTCATTTTTTTCGGCTCACCAGAGTATTGAAAATGTATTACAGCAAGTACATCAAAGACATACCTAGAGTAAATTGTAGCCTGACAAAGACCACTCTTTCATCCAAAGAGTACTGAAGATAAATGCCCAGAATTTAAAACAGAATGGGGCCTCGACCCTCTTCCTCTTCTGAGAGTTAATACTGCATTTAGTTTTCCATCTACCTCTTCAGCCTCTTCTTCGGCTATAAAATTCATGAAAAAACACAATGTAAGGTGGTTGTTCTGTTGTTGTTGTTGTAGTTAGAAGGATTCATTTTTTACTGTTAGAACAATTTTGGGAGAGAGTAGCAGAGTAGTTTGTAATGTAGTAGGCTGGGAGGAGAAAGTTTGGACTGTAATCAGTCATTGAGCTCAGTGTATGTGACTGGTTTTGCATAAATTAATCAAGAAAATTTCACAGGATCCTGGTCTATTACTACGGGTGATGTTTCTCCCTTTGTATTGTTTATTTATATTTTCATGCTGTTCATTTCTTCTGGCTTGCATAAGAAATCTGGCATAGGATTTACCCTTGTTAGGTACCCTATGTTTCTTCTCTCCTTGCCTTTAATGTTTTCTGCTGCTTAGTTCTTCTTGTTGGGTTTAAGCTGGAAGATTTGGGATACTGGGAATTAGAGTTAGCCCTGTCCACGAGGGTCCTTGTGCGACCAGCTAGCCTTTCTAAGATATCTTGCTGGTGTCAAAGCATTGAAGGTTCAAAGTCCTTCTCTGATCTATAGACCCTGGCTCTGTTAAAACTTATCTTTGTTTTCCCTTGGAGCATGCTAAAGCAGACCTAGAGTTAAATGACCTCTGGTCCGATCTATAAGCTGCCCCTTTGTCCCTCAATTGAAAGCTGCCTTGGAGTATGTCCAAGCAGGTCTGGAGTTAAATGACCTCTGACCTGATCTATAGACAGAAATTGGGTGTCTTTCCTTCTTTCACTTTCAATCCTTAATGTTCCATCCCACCATCTATCTGAAAGATACTTTAGTATAGATGACTTGCCCTCTGAAAGCCTTGGCTAGTGGTTTGCAAGTAATTCCCTTTCATGACTCCATAGCCCAATGGATGGCACAGCCTTAACCTATCCTCTTTGACCGAAAACATCCTACTCCTTTGCTCCTTTCTTCCCATTACCTTCTCAGTCTATGATCTCGTGACTCAACCCAGCAACCAACCACCCAAATCATTTTAAACCCCCCCTATGCTTCATAACTAGCCTAATACATCAACTTGAGCTTCAAATATATATCATTATTTGCTTTATTTGGAGAGATCCCTCTCCGGGTCCAGGAGGGCTAGATCCTAGGGCCCCAAAGTGGTTTTGATGTTGTCTCATCTTTTGGTCTTGCCAATCTGGCCAAAACATGGGAACCCCAACATAATGGCGACTCCGCTGTGGATTGAGTGCATTTCACCTTAAACATTCTTAGGCACTCAAAAGACCCATGATCTCTGGTTAGATTGGCACTCAATTGCTGATGGTGGACAACAGCATGCTCTAAACAGTCAAATTCATCCACCTGGCGACTCCACACTCTATAACTCCTAGAAGACCAAATGACTCCACTGGTGGAAGACTCTGAACTGGTTGAGAAGATACAGTGACCTCTTTCTTATTTAAAAACATGCTTCCATGCATACAGAGAAGATATGCTCCAATGAGTAGGGAGCATATCCTTGGATTCCCACACAAAATGCCTGAAGTGGACTGGTTAAAAAACCTGCCTACCTTTCAGGTTGAAAACGCTGATGACCTCTTGCTACATCTCATCAAGTTTCATATACATGTGTGGAAATTTAAAGTTGAATGGCATGAAGACTACCTAATGAAAATGTTCATGGCAACATTGTAAGGAAAAGCTAGGGTCTGGTATGAATGGTTAGAACCTCGGAGTTTTTTTTCTTTAAGGGACATGCACCAAGTGTTTTACAAGAAATATAAAGGAAACTCTCCATCCTTATCATGGGATTGTTGTGATCAATCTCAGAATATCATACAATAATTGTTAGATATTGATGAGGATTTGGTTAATATGCATCCTGAAGATCTGTTAACAGCCATTCAAGAATTTCATATGCATCCTAGCTATCACAAGAACGTGGATGAATCAGCTGAGGAAGAAAACAGTCAACAGACTGTAGACATTCCTCAAGATATTCCTCAAAGCTCAGATGTTGATCCACCGTCCCTTGCAGTTGAGGCTTCAGATGAAATTCTGCCTCAAATCCAGTCTTCAAAGGAAACAGAGAGCTACTGCACTTCTGCACAAAGGAACACAAGACCATCTTCCCTTTTGACAGAAGAAGAAATAGATCATATCATCAATGGATAGCCAGCCTCTGAATTCTTTTACAGATCTGACATTCTTTTCCATTCATCTGATGAGATTCGTTGTACAGAGTTGGAAAGCTCACATGTAAATCAAAGTGAAGAAAAATCTGTTGATAATCCAGTATGTCCGGATGGCAGCATTACTTATATTCATGATTTTCCTATTTTTGATCTATCTGATGATGATGTTCTCCAAACAGAAGATGATCTTGCAGGTTCATCATTAGTAGATTTATGGGAGGAAAATCAGTTCCCTTTACTTCCAGAGAGTAATGAGCCAATGCAGGATATTTATGATACTGATGAAGAAAGCTTAAGAGTGCAGAAGAGGGTGATTAGTCCATTTCCCTATTTTGTCGTCATTTTGCGTCCATTTCCACTGTTTCCATCATGCTGCACCACCATTCTGCAAGCCTCCCTCTGCATTTTCCACAGTAATCACGCACTATTCCACCATTTCACCAGTCTGCATGGCCAATTTCATCATCCCCGCTACGTCCACCCTCCCCATGCATTGTTTTCTTAACGTGTTTACGTCTCTTGCAGGGTTACGGGCAACGAAAACTACCATGATTCACAGTCTCTGTCATAGTGACTGAGGACACAGGGAAGAGCATGCGCAGAGATCGTATTTATGAAGAAAGCTTGGGAAGGAGCCATGATAGGATATGCATTCAAAGAACGGTGCTAAGCTCTGTCAAACCTTCAAGAACTATTTAAAGCGCAGACTTTGCAGACAAAGAGTATCAGTGGAAAGCAGAGAGTTTAAGGCATATAATTGAATATTGTAAGCCTTAAATAAACAATTAGAGGAAAAATACTAGATCGAAGACCCCGTGGATCTCCCAAAAGGTCTAATGCACAGAAAACCATATCATCAGGGTGTTTAAATCAGTAGAATGTTTCCTCCTGATAAAGGACATAATACACATACGATTTTAACCTACATTTTTTCCATGAGAAGTTTCCTCCCTGACAACAGTCCTAGGTTATCAGAAGCATTGGTTACACAGTATGGCAGACCCGAAATCCCTGATTTGCATTTTTTTCGGCTCACCAGAGTATTGCAGAGGTATTACAACAAGTACATCAAAGACATACCTATAGTAAATTGCAGCCTGACGAAGACCACTCTTTCATCCAAAGAGTACTGAATATAAATGCCCAGAATTTAAAACAGAATGGGGCCTCGGCCCTCTTCCTCTTCTGAGAGTTAATACTGCATTTAGTTTTCCATCTACCTCTTCAGCCTCTTCTTCGGCTATAAAATTCATGAAAAAACACAATGTAAGGTGGTTGTTTGGTTGTTGCTGTTGTAGTTAGAGGGATTCATTTTTTACTGTTAGAACAGTTTTGGGAGAGAGTAGCAGAGTAGTTTGTAATGTAGTAGGCTGGGAGGAGAAAGTTTGGACTGTAATCAGCCATTGAGCTTAGTGTATGTGACTGGTTTTGCATAAATTAATCAAGAAAATTTCACAGGATCCTGGTCTATTACTACGGGTGATGTTTCTCCCTTTGTATCGTTTATTTACATTTTCATGCTGTTCATTTCTTCTGGCTCGCATAAGAAATCTGGCATAGGATTTACCCTTGTTAGGTACCCTATGTTTCTTCTCTCCTTGCCTTTAATGTTTTCTGCTGCTTAGTTGTTCTTGTTGGGTTTAAGCTGGAAGATTTGGGATACTGGGGATTAGAGTTAGCCCTATCCACTAGGGTCCTTGTGCGACCAGCTGGCCTTTCTAAGATCTCTTGCTGGTGTCAAAGCATTGAAGGTTCAAAGTCCTTCTCTGATCTATAGACCCTGACTCTGTTAAAACTTATCTCTGTTTTCCATTGGAGCATGCTAAAGCAGACCTGGAGTTAAATGACCTCTGGTCCGATCTATAAGCTGCCCCTTTGTCCCTCCATTGAAAGCTTCCTTGGAGTATGTCCAAGCAGGTCTGGAGTTAAATGACCTCTGACCTGATCTATAAACAGAAATTGGGTGTCTTTCCTTTTTTCACTTTCAATCCTTAATGTTCCATCCCACCATCTATCTGAAAGATCGTTTAGTATAGATGACTTGCCCTCTAAAAGCCTTGGCTAGTGGTTTGCAAGTAATTCCCTTTCATGACTCCATATCCCAATGGCTGGCACAACCTTAACCTATCCTCTTTGACCGAAAACATCCTACTCCTTTGCTCCTTTCTTCCCATTACCTTCTCAGTCTATGATCTCGTGACTCAACCCAACAACCAACCAACCAAATCATTTTAAACCCCCCCCTGTGCTTCATAACTAGCCTAATACCTCATCTTGAGCTTCAAAGATATATCATTATTTGCTTTATTTGGAGAGATCCCTCTCTGGGTCCAGGAGGGCTAGATCCTAGGGCCCCAAAGTGGTTTTGATGTTGTCTCATCTTTTGGTCTTGCCAATCTGGCCAAAACATGGGAACCCCAACATAATGGCGACTCCGCTGGGGATTGAGTGCATTTCACCTTAAATATTCTTAGGCACTCAAAATACCCATGATCTCTGGTTAGATTGGCACTCAATTGCTGATGGTGGACAACAGCCTGCTCCAAACAGTCAAATTCATCCACCTGGCGACTCCACACTCCATAACTCCTAGAGGACCAAATGACTCCACTGGTGGAAGACTCTGAAGTGGTTGAGAAGATACAGTGACCTCTTTCTTATTTACAAACATGCTTCCACGCATACAGAGAAGATATGCCCCAATGAGTAGGGAGCATATCCTTGGATTCCCACACAAAATGCCTGAAGTGGACTGGTTAAAAAACATGCTTACCTTTCAGGGTGAAAACGCTGATGACCTCTTGCTACATGTCATCAAGTTTCATATACATGTGTGGAAATTTAAAGTTGAATGGCATGAAGACTACCTAATGAAAATGTTCATGGCAACATTGGAAGGAAAAGCTAGGGTCTGGTATGAATGGTTAGAACCTCGGAGTTTTTTTTTCTTTAAGGGACATGCACCAAGTATTTTACAAGAAATATAAAGGAAACTCTCCATCCTTATAATGGGATTGTTGTGATCAATCTCAAAATATCATATAATACCTGTTAGATATTGATGAGGATTTGGTTAATATGTATCCCGAAGATCTGTTAACAGCCATTCAAGAATTTCATATGCATCCTAGCTATCACAAGAACGTGGATGAATCAGCTGAGGAGGAAAACAGTCAAGAGACTGTAGACATTCCTCAAGATATTCCTCAAAACTCAGATGTTGATCCACCGTCCCTTGCAGTTGAGGCTTCAGATGACATTCTGCCTCAAATCCAGTCTTTAAAGGAAACATAGAGCTACTGCACTTCTGCACTTCTGCACAAAGGAACACAAGACCATCTTCCCCTTTGACAGAAGAAGAAATAGATCAAATCATTAATGGATAGCCAGCCTCTGAATTCTTTTACAGATCTGACATTCTTTTCCATTCATCTGATGAGATTCGTTGTACAGAGTTGGAAAGCTCACATGTAAATCAAAGTGAAGAAAAATCTGTTGATAATCCAATATTTCCGGATGGCAGCATTACTTATATTCATGATTTTCCTATTTTTGATCTATCTGATGATGATGTTCTGCAAAACAAAGATGATCTTGCAGGGTCATCATTAGTAGATTTATGGGAGGAAAATCAGTTCCCTTTACTTCCAGAGAGTAATGAGCCAATGCATGATATTTATGATACTGATGAAGAAAACTTAAGAGTGCAGAAGAGGGTGAAGGATCTCTAGATCTTTGCTTCACTCCATTACAACTCATTAGTAATGGTTTTCACATGATTGGAGGTGAGCAGCCTTTCTTTAGAACATCTAGGAGCTCCAAGAGGACAGCACTGCCATATATGATGAGTCCTCCGGTTCAGAAAATGAAGAAGTTGAGGGAGATTCTCTTTCTCAAGAGAGTCTTGTTCTTGATCTAGTGGAAGAAGAAGAAATCCTGGTTGAAGCCTGCCTACAAGATATCCATAACCAGGTATCATTTCATGATCCTTATGTTCATTTCTTGCAAACATTTGAAGAAGGATCAAAGGTATTTTTGAGCAGCATGTTGCAAACAGAAAGAAAATTTTATAAAGCTGCTATTGTGGAACAAGAAGAGTGGGAGCAACCCTGCCTATCCAGCATGCTCAAAGAGTTGAGCAAGAAAGACCAGTCATGGGATCACTTGATGGACATCTTGCATTGGAAGACAATGTTTTTCAGCTAGACTTGTAGATATTTGAAGTAGAGTAGGGTAGGTAGGAAAAGCTCAATAAAGCTCAGTCTGTGAGCATGTAGTTAGTTGTTTTAATTTTTGCAAAGTCCAGCAAGCCAGACAATCTAATCCTGGCTTGACTGTCTTTCAATTTCTGTCCTAGAATGTAGAGAAGAAATACGTACAGACGATCTAAGCTATGAGAAATACTGATTTTAGGTGGAAACTGCAAGGCCAACGATTTAAATAGATGCTCTTGGAGTAATGAGGTAAAGTAGAATAGGTTTATTTTTCTATTTGTAAAAAATAAATGATGTAAAAGTGCTAACTGAATTGATACTTTTTCCCAGCAATGTTTGAGATATATAGTGTGGGTAGGTAGTTGTTTGGGAGAATTTTTCTGCTGATATGATGTCTTCATGGTTTGTGGCAGCTGATCTAAGAAAAAAAATAATGAGTCAAGTACCAGGCATCTGACCTACACCAAATATTTATTTTCTGAATTCTTGACTCCTTCAAGAAGAAGCCATCCCCATGTGGAGCCACTGTTAGCCCCCTATAAAATTTTGACAAGCAAACATGGGGCTAAAATGTTTTTGAGCCTTCAAGGAATACATTTCCTCTAAAAACACATCATCCTTGAAGCCTCCTTGTGCCTTTATCCTTTGCTAAATCCTCACTTCTGATTCCCATTATAAAGCCTCTCTGATTGCAAAAAATTGTGCTCCTAAAGGCCTTCATTTATCCCTTGTTTCCCTGCAAAATGTCCCTTTTCAACCATATACCTTGTTAAAAGTTCCTTTTTACCTTCTAAATCACTCCCACAATCCCCCTTTAAATAGCACACCCCGTGTAGTTTGGCCAGCTTCCCATCTCTGTAGTTGTATTTATCCTATTTTTCATTAAAAAGCAGGCAAAAAACCCGTGCCTACCTTTGTAGGGCCACCCTTGATAACCCCCACAAGCCGTTCCCCGCGGCCTTGGCGCTGAACTCGGGGGCCGCCGGGACGCACGCAAATGTGTCGGGCGACGGTGCAGGCACGTCGATATATAGAATCGGATGCGTTGTTCTGCGAGCTCCATCGCGCACACGCGGCCCCTCCGTTGCCCTGAGTGTCTGGCAGTCCGCTAACCGGCCCGATCGGCGGTCTGTTATTCATCCGCGTACGGGCGTTCCTACACCAAACAATGTGCGAGAAACGCGTGACTCTGTCATACTTGCATGGGAGGGCAGGCGGTATTTTTCATTTCGGAGCGATTCCACTCATCGCATGGTGCGTGGCTCCGCGCACTATTCATAAACTGCCCTCCATCGCACATTAACGTTCGTCCACAGATCCGGCGCGATATTATTGTACACCATCCGATCTGGGGCGGGCCATCCGACGGTAGTCGCACCACGAAGTTGCGCAGGAGTTAACCAAGGCAAATAGTACCCCTAGCCCACCATCCATCGCCCTCCGCTACGTTTTCCACCATCGATCTCCTCCTGAGATCGGACGGTCCAGATTCGATCGCCCCCGTCTTTGACTGGTCCCATTGCCAATAATCCATGTCACCCATTTTCATCGCTTTTCCCATTTTCTTGGTATTGCACCACTTGTCCTCCAGGTTTTCACAGCATGTCCTCCACCACCCCAGTCTATGATTAGTCCATTTCCCTATTTTGTCGTCACTTTGCGTCCATTTCCACTGTTTCCATCATGCTGCGCCACCATTCTGTAAGCCCCCCATTGCATTTTCCACCGTAATCCCACACTATTCCACCATTTCACCAGTCTGCACGGCCAATTTCATCGTCCCCGCTGCATCCACCCTCCCAATGCATTTTTTTCTTAACGTGTTTACGTCTCTTACAAAGTTACGGGCGGCGAAAACCGCCATGATTCACAGTCTCTGTCACAGTGACTGAGGACATAGGGAAGAGCATGTGCAGACATCGTATTTATGAAGAAAGCCTGGGAAGGATCCATGACAGGATGTGCATTCAAAGAACGGAGCTAAGCTCTGTCAAACCTTCCAGAACCATTTAAAGCGCAGACTTTGCAGACAGAGAGTATCAGTGGAAAGCAGAGAGTTTAAGGAATATAATTGAAGATTGTAAGCCTTAACTAAACAATTAGAGGCAAAATACCAGATCGAAGACCCCGTGGATCTCCCAGAAGGTCCAATGCATAGAAAACCATATCATCAGGGTGTTTAAATCAGCAGAATGTTTCCTCCTGAGAAAGGACATAGTACACATACGATTTTAGCTACATTGTGTCCATGAGAAGTTTCCTCCCTGACAAAAATCCTAGGTTATCATAAGCATTGGTTACACAATATGCCACACCCAAAATCCCTGATCTGCATTTTGTTAGGCTCACCAGAGTATTGCAGAGGTATTACAGTAAGTACATCAAAGACATACCTAGAGTAAATTGCAGCCTGACGAAGACCACTCTTTCATCCAAAGAGTACTGAAGATAAATGCATGAAATTTAAAATAGAATGGGGCCTCAGCCCTCTTCCTCTTCTGAGAGTTAATACTGCATTTAGTTTTCCATCTACCTCTTCATCCTCTTCTTCGACTATAAAATTCATGAAAAAACCCAGTGTAAGGTGGTTGTTCGGTTGTTGCTGTTGTAGTTAGAGGGATTCATTTTTTACTGTTAGAACAGTTTTGGGAGAGAGTAGCAGAGTAGTTTGTAATGTAGTAGGCTGGGAGGAGAAATTTTGGACTGTAATCAACCATTGAGCTCAGTGTATGTGACTGGTTTTGCATCAATTAATCAAGAAAATTTCATAGGATCTTGGTCTATTACTACGAGTGATGTTTCTCCCTTTGTATCGTTTATTTACATTTTCATGCTGTTCATTTCTTCTGGCTCGCATAAGAAATCTGGCATAGGATTTACCCTTGTTAGGTACCCTATGTTTCTTCTCTCCTTGCCTTTAATGTTTTCTGCTGCTTAGTTGTTCCTGTTGGGTTTAAGCTAGAAGATTTGGGATACTGGGGTTTAGAGTTAGCCCTGTCCACTAGGGTCCTTGTGCAACCAGCTGGCATTTCTAGGATCTCTTGCTGGTGTCAAAGCATTGAAGGTTCAAAGTCCTTATCTGATCTATAGACCCTGGCTCTGTTAAAACTTATCTCTGTTTTCCCTTGGAGCATGCTAAAGCAGCCCTGGAGTTAAATGATCTCTGGTCCGATCTATAAGCTGCCTCTTTGTCCCTCCATTGAAAGCTTCCTTGGAGTATGTCCAATTAGATCTGGAGTTAAATGACCTCTGACCTGATCTATAGACAGAAATTGGGTGTCTTTCCTTATTTCACTTTCAATCCTTAATGTTCCATCCCACCATCTATTTGAAAGATCCTTTAGTATAGATGAATTTCCCTCTGAAAGCCTTGGCTAGTGGTTTGCAAGTAATTCCCTTTCATGACTCCATAGCCCAATGGATGGCACAGCCTTAACCTATGCTCTTTGATCGAAAACATCCTATTGCTTTGCTCCTTTCTTCCCATTACCTTCTCAGTCTATGATCTCATAACTCAACCCAGCAACCAACCAACCAACTCATTTTAAACCCCCCCCCCTGTGCTTCATAAATATCCTAATACCTCATCTTGAGCTTCAAAGATATATAATTCTTTTCTTTATTTGGAGAGATCCCTCTTCAGGTCCAGGAGGGCTAGATCCTAGGGCCCCAAAGTGGTTCTGATGTTGTCTCATCTTTTGGTCTTGCCAATCTGATCAAAACATGGGAACCCCAACATAATGATGACTCTGCTGGGGATTGAGTGCATTTCACCTTAAACATTATTAGGCACTCAAAAGACCCAAGATCTCTGGTTATATTGGCACTCAATTGTTGATGGTGGACAACAGCCTACTCCAAATAGTCAAATTCATCCACCTGGTGACTCCACACTCCATAACTCTTAGAAGACCAAATGACTCCACTGGTGGAAGACTCTGAACTGGTTGAGAAGATACAATGACCTCTTTCTTATTTACAAACATGCTTCCATGCATATAGTGAAGATATGCCCCAATGAGTAGGGAGCATATCCCTAGATTCCCACACAAATGCCTGAAATGGACTGGTTAAAAAACCTTCCTACCTTTCAAGGTGAAAATGCTGATGACCCCTTGCTACATCTCATCAAGTTTCATATACATGTGTGGAAATTTAAATTTGAATGGCATGAAGACTGCCTAATGAAAATGTTCATGGAAACATTGGAAGGAAAATCTAGGGTCTGGTATGAATGGTTAAAACCTCGGAGTTTGTTTTCTTTAAGGGACATGCACCAAGTATTTTACAAGAACTATAAAGGAAACTCTCCATCCTTATCATGGGATTTTTGTGATCAATCTCAGAATATCATACAGTACCTGTTAGATATTGATGAGGATTTGGTTAATATGCATCCTGAAGATCTGTTAACAGCCATTCAAGAATTTCATATGCATCCTAGCTATCACAAGAACGTGGATGAATCAGCTGAGGAAGAAAATAGTCAAGAGACTGTAGACATTCCTCAAGATATTCTTGAAAACTCAGATGCTGATCCACCATCCCTTGCAGTTGAGGCTTTAGATGACATTCTGCCTCAAATCCAGTCTTCAAAGGAAACAGAGAGCTGCTGCACTTCTGCACAAAGGAACACAAGACCATCTTCCCCTTTGACAGAAGAAGAAATAGATCAAATAATCAATGGACAACCAACCTCTGAATTTTTTTACAGATCTGACATTCTTTTCCATTCATTTGATGAGCTTCGTTGTACAGAGTTGGAAATCTCACATGTAAATCAGAGTGAAGAAAAATCTGCTGATAATCCAGTATGTACAGATGGCAACATTACTTATATTCATGATTTTCCTATTTTTGATCTATCTGATGATGATGTTCTCCAAACAGAAGATGATCTTGCAGGGTCACCATTAGTAGATTTATGGGAGGAAAATCAGTTCCCTTTACTTCCAGAGAGTAATGAGCCAATGCAGGATGTTTATGATACTGATGAAGAAAGCTTTAAGAGTGCAGAAGAGGGTGAAGGATCTCTAGATCTTTGCTTCACTCCATTACAACTCATCAGTAATGGTTTTCACATGATTGGAGGTCAGCAACCTTTCATCTCAAAAGATGAAGAGGAAAAAAAGGAAGAGATCTTTGAGCAATTTGAAAGCAAGGAGTTTTCTCTTGAAGAAGAGGAAGCAAAGGAACATACCCCTGCTCAAGAATATGTGGATCTCTTCATAGAGCTCGGCCCACCTGATCAGAACATCCCGGAGCTCCAAGAGGACAACACTGTCATATATGATGAGTCCTCCAGTTCAGAAAATGAAGAAGTTGAGGGAGATTCTCTTTCTCAAGAGAGTCTTGTTCTTGATCCAGTGGAAGAAGAAGAAATCTTGGTTGAAGCCTGCCTGCAAGATATCCATAACCAGGTATCATTTCATGATCCTTATGTTCATTTCTTGCAAACATTTGAAGAAGGATCAAAGGTATTTTTGAGCAGCATGTTGCAAACAAAAATAAATTTTTTTAAAGCTGCTATTGTGGAACAAGAAGAGTGGGAGCAGCCCTGCCTATCCAGCATGCTCAAAGAGTTGAGCAAGAAAGACCAGTCATGGGATCACTTGATGGACTGGTTGCATTGGAAGACAATGTTTGTAAGCTAGACTTGTAAATATGTCAAGTTAGAGTAGGGTAGGTAGGAAAAGCTCAATAAATCTCAGTCTGTGAGAATGTAGTTAGTTGTTTTAATTTCTGCAAAGTCCAGCAAGCCAGACAGTCTAATCCTGGCTTGACTGTTTTTCAATTTCTGTCTTAGAATGTAGAGAAGAAATCTGCTAGACAGTCTAATCCTAGCAGATACTAGTTTAGGTAGAGAAACTATGAGGCCAACAATTTAATTTGGTCTCATGGAGTAATAAGGGTAGAAGTAGAATAGGTTTATTTTCCTGTTTGTAAAAATTAAATGATGTAAAGGGTCTGCTAGTCCAAATGCACCCAAAAGATAAATGTTAGGACTATAGTGTGGGTAGGTAGTTGTTTGGGATAATTTTTCTGCTGATATGATGTCTTCATGGTTTGTGGTAGCTGATCTAAGAAAGAAAAGAATGAGTCAAGTACCAGGCATCTGGCCTACTCCAAAGATCATTTTCTGAATTCTTGACTCCTTCAAGAAGAATCCATCCCCATGTGGAGCCACTGTTAGCCCCCTATAAATTTTTGACAAGCAAACAGGGGGCTAAATTTTTTTTGAGCCTTTAAGGAATGCATTTCCTCTGAAAAAACATCATCCTTGAAGCCTCCTTGTGCCTTTTGTCCTCTGATAAAATCCCCTCTACTGATTCCCATAATAAAGCTTCTCTGATTGCAAAAAATTGTGCTCCAAAAGGCCTACGTTTATCCATTGTATCCCTACAAAATGTCCCTTTTCAACCCTTTTTCCCCTTTGTTAAAGTTCCCCTTTTTACCTTCTAAATCCTCCCAAAATCCCCTTTAAACCATGCATACACCCTTGGTTTGGCCAAGCAACCCATTTTTCCTCTATTGTTATCCCTATTTGGCATTGATTTTCATTAAAAACGAGCCAAAAAACCCATTTTCTACCCTTGTAACGGGCCAGCCCCCTTCGGCCAGCCCCCTAAAACCGTTCCCCAGGTGACCTAGGCGCTAGAACCTAACGCTAACCTGAAAGGCGCTTATCACAAATGTGTATCGGGAGTGTTTTGATTCGTCGATCTCTACAAATCGGATGGTCGTCGTGAGCTCCATAGTGCCCGTGGCCCACTCCGTTTGCCCCTCCGATCGCATCACAACTGTCCATTTAACCCACTGATCCGACGGTCCATATTCATCCGCCCCGGTGGTCCCTGCGCCAAAAAATGTGCAGAAACCGGCGGTATCTATCACACCGCCTTTGGGAGGTGGGCGTCATTTTTCATTTCAGAGCGATTCCACTCATCGCATGATGCGTGGCTCCACGCACTATTCATAAACCGCCCTCCATCGCGCATTAACGTTCATCCACAGATCCGGCGCGATATTGTTGTACACCGTCTGTTCTAGGGCGGGCCATCCGACGGCAGTCGCACCACGAAGTTGCGTGGGAGTTAAACAAGGCAAACAGTACCCCTGGCCCACCATCCGTCACCCTCTGCTACGTTTTCCACCGTTGATCTCCTCCTGAGAGTGGACGGTCCAGATTCGATCGCCCCCGTCTTTGACCGGTCCCACCGCCAATAATCCATGTCACCCATTTTCATCGCTTTTCCCATTTTCTTGGTATTGCACCACCTGTCCTCCAGGTTTTCACCACGTGTCCTCCGCCACCCCGGTCTATGATTAGTCCATTTCCCTGTTTTGTCGTCATTTTTCTTCCATTTCCACTGTTTCCATCATGCTGCGCCACCATTCTACAAGCCTGCCACTGCATTTTCCACCGTAATCCCACACTATTCCACCATTTTACCAGTCTGCATGGCCAATTTCATCATCCCCGCCGCATCCACCCTCCCCATGCATTGTTTTCTTAACGTGTTTACGTCTCTTGCAGGGTTACGGGCGGCGAAAACTGCCATGATTCACAGTCTCTATCACAGTGACTGAGGACACCTGGAAGAGCATGCGCAGAGATCGTATTTATGAAGAAAGCCTGGGAAGGAGCCATGACAGGATGTGCATTCAAAGAATGGAGCTAAGCTCTGTAAAACCTTCCAGAACCATTTAAAGCGCAGACTTTGCAGACAGAGAGTATCAGTGGAAAGCAGGGAGTTTAAGGCATATAATTGAAGATTGTAAGCCTTAACTAAAAAATTAGAGGCAAAATACCAGATCGAAGACCCCGTGGATCTCCCAGAAGGTCCAATGCACAGAAAACCATATCATCAGGGTGTTTAAATCAGCAGAATGTTTCCTCCTGAGAAAGGACATAGAACACATACGATTTCAACCTAAATTGTGTCCATGAGAAGTTTCCTCCCTGACAACAGTCCTAGGTTATCAGAAGCATTGGTTACATAGTATGCCAGACCTAAAATCCCTGATCTGCATTTTGTTCGGCTCACCAGAGTATTGCAGAGGTATTACAACAAGTACATCAAAGACATACCTGGAGTAAATTGAAGCCTGACGAAGACCACTCTTTCATCCAAAGAGTACTGAAGATAAATGCCCAGAATTTAAAATAGAATGGGGCCTTGGCCCTCTTCCTCTTCTGAGAGTTAATACTGCATTTATTTTTCTATCTACCTCTTCAGCCTCTTCTTCGGCTATAAAATTCATGAAAAAACCCAGCGTAAGGTGGTTGTTCGGTTGTTGCTATTGTAGTTAGAGGGATTCATTTTTTACTGTTAGAAAAGTTTTGGGAGAGAGTAGCAGAGTATTTCGTAATGTAGTAGGCTGGGAGGAGAAAGTTTGGACTGTAATCAACCATTGAGCTCAGTGTATGTGACTGGTTTTGCATTAATTAATCAAGAAAATTTCACAGGATCCTGGTCTATTACTACGGGTGATGTTTCTCCCTTTGTATCGTTTATTTACATTTTCATGCTGTTCATTTCTTCTGGCTAGCATCCAAAATCTGGCATAGGAGTTACCCTTGTTAGGTACCCTATGTTTCTGCTCTCCTTGCCTTTAATGTTTTATGTTTCTTAGTTGTTCTTGTTGGGATTAAGCTGGAAGATTTGGGATACTGGGGATTAGAGTTAGCCCTGTCCACTAGGGTCCTTGTGCGACCAGATGGCCTTTCTAAGATCTCTTGCTGGTGTCAAAGCATTGAAGGTTCAAAGTCCTTCTCTGATCTATAGACCCTGGCTCTGTTAAAACTTATCTCTGTTTTCCCTCTGAGCATGTTAAATCAGACCTGGAGTTAAATGACCTCTGGTCCGATCTATAAGCTGCCCCTTTGTCCCTCCATTGAAAGCTGCCTTGGAGTATGTCCAAGCAGGTCTAGAGTTAAATGACCTTTGACTTGATCTATAGACAGAAATTGGGTGTGTTTCCTTCTTTCACTTTCAATCCTTAATGTTCCATCCCTCCATCTATCTGAAAGATCCTTTAGTATAGATGAATTTCCCTCTGAAAGCCTTGGCTAGTGGTTTGCAAGTAATTCCCTTTCATGACTCAATAGCCCAATGGATGGCACAACCTTAACCTATCCTCTTTGACCAAAAAAATCCTACTGCTTTGCTCCTTTCTTCCCATTACCTTCTCAGTCTATGATCTAGTGACTCAAACCAGCAACCAACCAACCAAATCATTTTAAACCCCCCCCTGTGCTTCATAACTAGCCTAATACCTCATCTTGAGCTTCAAAGATATATCATTCTTTACTTTATTTTCAGAGATCCCTCTCCAGGTCCAGGAGGGCTAGATCCTAGGACCCCAAAGTGGTTCTGATGTTGTCTCATCTTTTGGTCTTGCCAATCTGACCAAAACATGGGAACCCCAATAAGGTCGAAGGATTAAAACACGTCCTGGTGTTCTATACATTCCTTCATTGACCATAAATCTTATTTCTGTAAGCAAGATGGATGATGCTGGTGTAAAAATAATGTTCGAGAGAGATACTTGCAAGATGGTTCAGGGAGCACTAATATTGATGTGAGGAGTTTGGATTAGAACTCTATACAAGTTTCTGGGTAGCATTGTTATTGATGGGTGTAATAATTCTATGGTTCGTGAAAGTGGAGCAGAAAATCTAGTGGTCTCTAGAGAAAAGACTATGTTGTGGCATCGAAGACTTGGACATATTGGAGAGAAGGGCCTTCAAATACTGCATGATAATGGTATGGTAGAGGGTATGTATAATTTTTTTATGGATTTTTATTTTTGTGAACATTGTGTATATGGGAAGTAAAATTGGGTGAGTTTCCCTTCTAGTGCTAAGAGGGCGATGCAGATATTAGAGCTTGTGCACAATGATGTTTTTGGACTTGTGTTGGTTCCATCACTAGGTAAGTCTATGTACTATATATCATTCATATAAGATTTCTCAAGGAATACATGGATATATTTCCTCAGGAAGAAATTTGAAGTCTTTGATAGGTTTAAAGAATTTTAGGCTTTGGTGGAAAATTAGATAAAGAATAAGATTAAGATGTTGAGGAAATATAATGGTGGAGAGTTTTTCAAGAAGGAAATTGAAGAGTTTTTTATGAAGTGTGGTATATAATAAAAAAATAAAACTCCATACACACCTCAGTGAAATGGAGTTTCAGAAAGAATGAGCAAGACATTGATGGAAAAGGCAAGAAGCATGCTCACTGGAGTTGGGTTAGGATAAGAACTCTAGGCAGAAGTTGTGGATACTGCATGTTACCTGTTTAATAAATCACCTTCATCAACGATAGAGGATAAGACTTCACATGAGGTATGGATTGGTAAGTGTTAGCCCCTTATAAATTCCTTGACAAGCAAGCAAGGGGCTAATTTTTTTTATAAGCCTACAAGGAATGCATTTCCCTTGAAAACACATCATCCTTGCAGCCTTTTCATGTTCCCTGCCTTGTGACTGTTTCCGTCTGCTGTTCTGAGTCAATAGGCTTTGTTGATAAATCATTATGCTCCAAAAGGCTTTATTCTGCCCTTTATACCCTTGAAAACTGCTTCATTTTCACCCCTTTGTCCCTTTGTCAAAGTCCCCTTTGTTCCCCCTAAATTTCCCCTTACTCTCCTAAAACTTCCCAACTTCCCCCTTAGTCCTCCTATCGTTACCCTCTTATGGCTTTAAAATCAATTGAAAGGGCTGAGTAACCCACTTTCAAACATTATAATAGGGCCTAGCCCCTTTCTCGCCAGTCCCCTGTACATTTTCCCCACAGAACCCAGCACTATGACCGAGCGCTAGCCCCGAAGGCACTTGTCCCGTATGTTTATCGGGAGCATTCTCAACCGTTGATCTGTACATATCAGACAGCAATCGCGGCCCCCACAACCTCCCATGTTCATAGTTCATTTCTTCGATCGTGCCATCACCGTCCATTTACCCGCCAGATTGACGGTTCGGAGTGTACCCGCCCTTGTGGTCCCCGCCGCGCACTATCCATAAACCCGGTGGTATCTATCGCACCGCTTTTGGGCGGTAGGCGGTATTTTCCCATTGCCCAGCGATTTCACTCAGCTTGTGACGCATGGATCCTATACAATTCCAAAACTGCTTGCTCATCACACGTTACCTTTCGGTACAGGACGTGCATCGATATACATATCAGCCGTCAGATATGCCCTTGCCCATCCAATGGTCATCGCTCAACGAAGCTGCGCGGGGTTTAATCCATGGTCGTTGTACTCCTAGCCCACCGTTCGTCGTCCTCTGCCGCATGTTCAACCGTCGATCTCCTCTGAGATCAGACGGTCCATATTTGTTTCCCTGCTGTTGACTTTTCTGTCGTTGCCCGGTCCTACCACGTCACCTCCACGTGTGTCCGCCGTACATTTGCCCATCCCATTGCATAAATTCATTCAAAGGGTCGATGTTTATAAGGTTTTGACGTATAATTTTCTCTGCATTCCGCCAACCTTTCACCATCTCTGTTCTTTACCATTCCACAACATTTTTCTGCCATTTCTCCGCAGTTCCACTATCACCCACGTAGACATCCACATCATCCAACCCCATGCATTATTTTCTTGGCAAGTTTCATGTTTTTGCAATGTTTCAGAAAGGCAGAAAACTGCCATGGTTCAGATGTACTACTTTAATGGCGTGCTACGCAGACAAAATTAAATCTGGAAGCTGGTACTACGGAGAAATGCTCGGAAAGGTAGCGGCGGCATAAATATTATCCCAGGACAGTTCAATCTCCGCAAAAAACCTATCCGGCACCATTAAAGCCTAGATTTTGCAGATCGAGACATTTATGGAGTAGTGGAAAAAAACCAGCTAATGATCAAGGATTTCAACGTTCGGTATTGAAGGTTTTGAGCCTTAATACAATAGTTTAGAGGCGAAGCACCAGATCAGTGATCCCATGGATCATATAGAAGGTACAACACATAGAAATTCATGTATATCAAGGTTTCACATCAGCAAATTGCCCCAAGGGACAAAGCACCCATATCAGTTCCATTATTTATCGTGTTCCTGAAGATTTCCGCCTTAACCACAGTCCAAAGCTACCAGGGCATTTGTTTCACAAGCATGGCAGTCCATTCAGTCATCATGTTTATGCACCAAAGTACTACACAGTACGACAGTTAGAGTACATCAGAGTCATATCAAAGTAATCTGAAGTCTGAAGAAGATCATTCGTTCACCCAAGGAACACCAGAGATTAATGCACAGGATTTATACAGAGTGGGTTTCGGCCTTCTTCCTCTTCTAGAGTTTTAATGCTGCATTTAGTTCTTCACCTACTTTCCCTGCTCCTCTAGAGCTATAAATTCAGAAAGAAACTCATTGTAAAGGTTTTTGATCAGTTATCAGAGAATTGCAAGTAGTTTCCTTTGAGACACAGTCTCTGTGTAAAGTTGTAAGATAGGTTGAAGGAGATTTTTTCATACTGAGTATTCAGCTATTAGCAATGTTGTACTTGACTGGTATTGCTATTTAATATGACAAGCACATTTCTTTGGATCCTGATCTAAAGCAGCGGTGATGTTTTCCTATCTCTGTGTTTTAATTCATTTCATTTCGTTTCTACTGGCTTGCATCAGAATATTGGCATAGGATTTACCCTTGTTAGGTACCCTATGTTTCTGCTCTCCTTGCCATTAATGTTTATCTTTTGAATGTGTTATCTAAGAATTGATTTCAGTTGGTTTAACCAGTGTAGTGGATGTTATTGCCTGCTCTCTGATGTATGAATTAAATGAATTCAGTTCTTAGATGTTTTTTGTTAAGGGTTTAGTTGGAAGATTTGGGAACACTGGGGATTAGAGTTAGCCCTGTCCACTAGGATCCTTGTGCGACCAGCTGGTCTTTAACTTTGTGCTCTAAATCTGTGTTATCTCCTCCCCTCCTACTTTTCCATATCACACATTCATTTTTAAGATCCTATGTTTTAGATGACTAGCCCAATTGAAAGCCTGCCTATTGATTAGCAAGCAAATCCTTTCCTGACTCCATTTCCCAATGGTTTTGAATATTTTTTGGAGTACTTCACCTCGGCCTTATCCCTCTTTGCTCATCCTTGTCTTACATTGAACCCTTCTTTCCTGATAACCAACAACCAAACAAACAATCAAACAAACAAACCTTGTGCCTATAACTAGCCTAACATCTTAACATTCGAGCTTCAAAGACAAATATACTTTGACTATCATAGAGAGATCCCTCTCTAGACCTAGGAGGGCTAGATCCTAAGGTCTTAAAGTGGTTTTGATGTTGTCTCATCTTTTGGTCTTGCAAATCTGGCCAAAACATGGGAACCCCAACAGTAAGAAACCTTCTCTCTCGCATCTAAGCATATTTGGCTATGATGCATAGGCACCTGTTCCAAAGGAGGAAATAACCAAGTTGAATAGTAAATATGAAAGGTGCATATTTATTGGGTATAAGGATGGTTTAAAAGGTTATAAGATTTGGAACCCAAAAATAAGGAAGGTTGTGTCCAATCGAGATGTGGTTTTTAGAGAGGTGAAATATATTATAAAACTTGAATTACTACCAAAGGAAAAGGAGCTAGATAAGATAAAGTTTGAATCAGAGGAAGAATCATACTCTACAACAGAACAAGAATCAAAAGAGGAAGATCCACTAACCCTAGTTTTGAGGAGATTAGTTTGAGAGAGAAGCAACCAAATAGGTATAGTCCATCTTATTCTTGTTCAATTTTTTCTTTATCTATTACTGATGATGACCTTAGAATAGTTAGGGAGGAAGTGGATTCAAAGGATGAAAATTTTTGGAAAAGGGCCATGCTTGAAGAAATGGTAGCCTTGGAAGAAAATGAGGCTTGGGATTTGGTGGAATTTTTGGATGGAAGGAAACCCATTGGAAAAAAATGGGTTTTTAAGAAGAAGATGAATGCAAAGGGAAAGGTGGAGAAATACAAAGCTTAGTTGGTAGAAAATTTTTATTACAAGGTGACAAGAATTGATTTTGGTGATATTTTTTCTCCTATTGCCAAATTATCTTCTATTAGGTTACTTTTATCTATTGTTTCTACTTTTGATTTTGAGGTATAGCACATGGAATTGAAGACAACATTTCTTCACGATGATTTGGAAGAAGATATCTACATGAAGTAACTAGAAGGATTTGCAGTGAAGGGTAAGAAAGAACTAGTATGCAGGTTTAAAAAGTCTATGTGTGGGTTAAAGTGGCCACCAAGGATGTGGTATAAAAAATTTAATACATATACACGAGACTTGACTTCACAAGGAGTAAAGAATTTCACTATGTGTATTTTAAATTAATTGGTGACCATGTTATTTATTTGGTCTTGCATGTGGATGCTATGCTACTGAATGAAAAAGAATTTATCCAATATTTGAAGACCCAATCGTCCTCTAAATTTGATATGAAGGATATTGGTGTTGCAAACTTTATTTTGGGCATGGAAATTAAATGAGATCAGGCAAATAGGAATCTCCAGTTAAACTAGAGGAAGTATGTTGATACAATATTGTAGAGGTTTAATATGCAGGATAGTAAACTAGTGAAGGTTCTTATTTGATTAGGTGTAAATTTATCTGTTGAACAATATTTGAAGACATAAGAAGAGGAAGAGGACATGTCTCATATTCCATACGTGAGTACATTTGGTAGCTTGATGTATGCAATAGTATGTACTAGACTAGACATTGCACATGAAATTTAAGTATTGATAGAGTTTATGTAAAAAACAAGGAAGGAATATCATAGAACAGTAAAGCGGGGTTTTAGGTATTTGCTGGCACTAGTGGTTATGGTTTGTGCTACCAAGGAATACCAAGATGAGATAGAGTTTTGGACATACATGTCTTTGTTGATGAAAAATATTCTGGAGATATGCATAAGAGAAGATCTACAAGTGGGTATGTTTTTAACCTGTTTGGAGGAGCAGTCAGTTGGGCGCGCAAGAGACAAACTATAGTGGAACTTTCAACTATAGAGGTTGAATACATGGAAACCACTCATGCAAGAAGGGAAGTGGTTTGGATGAAAATATTTTTTTCAAGTTAGGGGTTGGAAAAACGGTCTATAAGGATAAATTGTGACATCCAAAGTGTCATTTTCTTGGCAAAGAACCTTGCTTATCATTCTAAGACAAATCACATTGATATTTTGTATCACTTTGTGAGAGATATGGTTGAAGACAAAAAGGTGTTGCTGGTAAAGGTGGAAACTTTGAAGAATGTTGTAGATGCATTGACAAAGTCTATGAGCAATGAAAATTTTTCTTGGAGTAGAGAAACAATGGGCATTGCAGCCTTGGACCAATGGCTAAGCACTCTAGCGCCCCCCCTGTGTGGAAATAAAAAAAGTGGGAGAATGTTGGGTATGTGTTATATTCTTTCCATAACTAGCCCCACACGTTGTTATGTTGTGTAGGACACAATGGGGGTGACGTCCCCCCTTGCAGGGGGATTTGCAGGGGGCGATAACCCCTTTGCATGGGTTCTAGGAAATGCTTTGGGAATTTTTTTTTAGCGCAGACCCAAGGATGGGGGATGGACCCAAATATGGTGGGCATAACTACCCGTGGTTTTATGCATGGTTTATACACATGGTTTTGGGCATGATTGTTTTTCCCCATGGTATTATGTAGATTCAGTCAAGGGAAATAAAATTATGTTCTATTCCATGGTTAATGGATTAGGGTTTCTGAATGCTTCAACATGTATATAATGTATTGTAACATTGAAATTAATATAATGAAAAATAAATCTAGTTTTCCTGGTTTGGGTTCCAAGAGAAAATATCTATGTATATTTTTTGTTCTCGCCATTGTATATTATTTTGTTTTAAGAATCTATTTGTAGGTGATTTTTGTACAGGGTTAAAAACTACATAAGATGAGTGACTTTGTTGTAAAAACAATGTTTGAAAAGGATATATGTCATGATTGTTTAAGGAGAAATGGTATTATTGAGGGGAGTTTGGATTGGAACCCTGTATAAGTTGTTGGGAAGCACTATTATTTTTAGGTGCAACAATGCCATTGTTCTTGAGAGTGGACCCAAAGAAGGAAAAAATCTTGCAGCTTCAGGAGAAAATAATATTTTGTGGCATCAAAGACCGAGACACATAAGAGATATGGACCTTCAAGTATTGCATGGAAATGGTATGGTATAAGGTATGCCTAATTTGTCTTTGGATTTTTATTTCTATGAACATTGCTTATATAGGAAGCATAATCGGGTGAAATTTTCCTCTGGTGCTAAGAGAGAAAAGGGAATACTATAACTAGTTCACAATGATTCGTTTGGAATTGTGTTGGTTCCATCTTTGGGTGAATTTGTGTACTACATATCATTTATTTATGACTTATCAAGGAATACAGGGATATATTTCCTCAATAATAAATCTGAAGTCTTTGATATATTTAAAGAATTTAAGGATCAAGTAGAGAATAAAACTAAGAAGAAAATAAAGGTTTTGAGGATGGATAATGGTGGAAAGTTTCATGGTAAGGAATTTGAAGATTTTTGTAAAAATTGTGGTATAACATGGTAGAAGAATACCCCATACAAACCTGAACATAATGGATTTGTGGAAAGAATGAATAGGATGTCGATGGAAAAAGCAAGGAGCATACTCTGTGGTGTTGGGTTAGGACAATAATTTTGACCAGAGGCAATGGATACTGCATGATACTTGGTAAATATCTTACACTCATTAGTGTTGGATGATAAGACTCCACATGAGGTATGTACTGGTAAGAAACCATGTCTCACACATATCAGGGTATTTGGTTGTTTTATGGGCAAATTCCTTCTATGGACAAAAGAAATATCCCTAGATATAATGGTTTAATATAGAAACAAACAAGACAAAGTTGCAATTATTTCCTTAGAGATGTTTGAAATATGGAAGGCATACCTACTTGTAATCCAATGTAAGCTTCCTCCTCTTCGCTTGTTAGATCCAACTCAAAATCCAATTTATATAAGTGGAACCTGCAAATAATCCAAAAAAATCAAGAGAACCAAAACATACAAATAACATATACAAACAACTCTAAACAAGAAGCCAAGAATTTATGTTCTACATATGCATAAATAAGACATAAGTATAGGAGAAACAATGCACTTTTGTATTAATAAAACCAGGAAAAGATTACAACCCTTGTAGGCCTTGACCTTGTAGATATGTCCCAGCTATCTTGTCCTTCCTTTGCCACAATAGTAAGCCTTCAATCACAACTCAATCACATGGATCGATTATGGACCTCTAGACACAATTGAGTATGATAACGACATAATTCAAAGCCTCCAAAAGCCAACCTAGACTTTATGGGAGGTAGTGAATTTATAGGGTAAATGAGGTGGTTTATATTTACCATTCTAGGGATTAGATCCACATTAAAGGGAGGTAATTTCTAAGAGATAAGAGATAAGAACTCAATATTAGGTGTTAGAAATATGATCCAACAATAAATGGTTAAAACCACTTTCGAGGATTTTAGAGAGGGAGAAACTTCAATATTAATTTTACCAATTTCCAAGTGTCATCACACTTTTTGTAAAGGAAACCTACACTAATCAACATAATTTCTATGTGTGCAACCTGTAACATTGAAAGTTATCTGAAGGGTAAGTGTGATGATCTAAAAAATTAGGGTTTTAAGCTAATTTAACCCAGAATTCTTACAGTTTTTCGAAAGAGGATTCTTTTGGATTTGTAGGGGATGCTTGCAAAATTTCAATGGATGATGATAGATCTAGGTTTAGAGTCATTTGTTTGGATGCAAAAAAATGACTTGTAACAAATTTCCCCCTAAAGTACAAAGTTAGAGGTTGTGGTCGAGGACATGAAGTGCTTTACCATGTGAAAAGTCCAGATCAAGAGTAGCTTGGTTGAGATTATCAATTGACTGGTACAATACATTATCATGATGATATCATCAACGAGGTAGGCTTACCCATACTCAACATATAATCCATTTTACATGTAAAATGATCAAATTAATGTCCATTGATTACATATAGTGAGCCCATGCTTGGATGAATTTCTGTATGACCATAGCCATCATACTTTGTAGATCTTGTATGAATCCTGAAATAGCAGCCCAAATGGATGAAACTAGATCTGGGGTCTTACACCTCGTCACTTGATAGGATGAGTCTAACCATGTGAAATGATGTGTTGGAGTCTAACATGGTATACACCATTTTATTACCGTCCAATGATTAAAACTATTAACAGATGCAAGAGGAACCACCGATAATGATAATGACCCTCAAGGTACTAAGCACAATTTATGAGGTGTGAAAATGAGTTGAAGTCAAACAAAACACAGAATATCCCAATCAAAGGCCAATGATGAGAAACTATTTCTAAAAGCTAGGAAAATTTCCATTTAGGTATGAAAGTTCCAAGGCACTGAAGGGATTTTCTATGTCAACTTCTTAGATAATGTGCTGATGTCGATAGGAAGAGATCCATCGCAGGAGGTTCTTGATGTATGCCCCATCAATGACACGAAACATGTATCAATATTTGAGATATAATATAATGATTAAGAGATGGTTCAAGGCCACCATACATGAAATAAGGTTTAAAATTATTGTAGCAGATGAGACCCGAGGGTGGAATTCTCTTTAACATATCAACGACACTTTATGGAGTTGGAAATGTTAGCCCCCCTATGAAATTTTTGACAAGAAAATAGGGGGCTAAATCATTGTTGAGCCTTCAAGGAATGCATTTCCGCTGAAAACACAGTCTCCTTGAAGCCTCCATGTGTTTTTTATCCTTTGATGAAATCCCCTCTGCTGATTTCCACCATAAAGCCTCTCTGTTACGGAGAAATGCCTAAAGGCCTCCTTTTCCATCTCATTTCCTCACACTTAGCCCCTACTACCTCTCCCTTTATATTTCCTTTCTTACCTCCTAAATCCCCCCAAAATCCCCTTTAATTTCCCCCCCTAGCCTTTGTTGACCTTCTTCCCCCTTTATCTCTCTATCGTTACCCTTCCCAACCTTCAAAATCCATTAAAATGGGCCAAAACCCATCCTCCGACCTTATTATAAGGCCTAGCCCCTTTCTGCCAGCCCCTTAACCACTTCCCACACATGCCCGTGCGCTGGGACCAAGCGCTTAAGCCCCAAGCGCTAATCGCAATCAGAAGTCGGGCGGGTGCACAATTCCTTTGTAAAAGCTCTAAAGTGCCGATGCGATTGGTTTAATAAACAAAGTCCCGCGAGTCGTTCTTTACCATCGATCTATCACAAAGATCTGACGGCGGAGCGCTAATCGCAACCCCTCTCCGATCACAATCGCAAGTCTCAACAGTGCCGCCCCGATTGCAGTCCTCCGATCCACTTCTCCACCGTTGATCTCCCCGCCTGATCGGACGGTCCCGCATTAATCGCACCCTCCGCCCGATCGCTAATCGCAATGTTTCGAGTGTGTCCTCCGATCAATCACAAGCCTTCTGCTCCGATCTCCGATTGCGATGCGCCGAGTCAATCTGGGCCATCCATTCCCCTGCTGATCCGACGGCCATCGCACTTCCCATTTCCCCTGATCGCAAGTATTTCCGTCTTCCGCCCGATTTAATCCCATCCGTCCATCTGTTTCACGATCCAACGGCCATCGCACACCCGCTCCAATCGCAATCGGAACTTTCGATCGCACCCTCCTTCTGCGTATTGCGATTGCGATCCCCCGATCCAATCTGAGCTGTCCATCCCGCCAGATCCAACGGTTCGGATTCATCCCGCTCCTCTCCCATCATCCTGTCCTACTACCCCTCCGATTGCATCCCAGTCGTTCATTCCTCCCCCAGATCGATGGTCATCACTCAATCGCGTCTCCGACCCCAATCGCAATCGGAACATTTGTGTTGTGCGTTGCGATTGCTCCCCGCTCCGACCTCCGATTGCGATCGCCCTTTTTCATCCTGACCATCCGTTAGGTCGGATGATCCGACGGTTCTAGCCTAATCGCCCTCCGCCTCCGCCGGGTCCCACATCCATAGCTCCGCTTCATTGTATTCCTGTGTTTTCCTTTGTATTACGCCCAAGCTTTAATATTTGGGCTTTAACATTATTAACCATTTCTTCCGCCATTCTCCATTGTTTTCACCACTTTTCACTGTCCCGCCACCGCTCCAACAGGCCTCTGAAGCAATTCCTCCGCCACCACTGCCCGGGCTTGTAACAGTTTATTTCATTGTGCAGACATCACAGTGAGGTGTTTTCAGCATCGCCAGCAGATCGACAGAAAGGATCCAAAGGGGTTAACACCTGTTATTGACATAATCAATGTTTAGCCCCGCTTTCAAAGGATTAAGGTTCAGTTTGAAGACTGATGAGCACACTAGAAAGTCATTACTGCGCTACCTAACAGCAGAGTACGTTTTCTCCAGACGTACACCGTTCCTACAACGATCTCCATGCCTCCTCGAGCCCATAAGCAAATAAATACACGGATAGGAGCTTCATTGAAGATTGTCTGAGCCGCAGTAATGGAGGAATGGAGAGGCCGTGCAGATCTTTCAACCAGTTAATTTATTCTAGAGTGGCAGCACAGAGCTCCAGACACCAGAAAGGACTCTAAAAGAACATCAGAGGCCAAGTTCGGCCTGACAGAGACTCCCCATGCAGATCACAGAGTACAAGAAATGCCGCAGAAAGCCATTAAGTGGTATGGGCGTGGACACTTCCGCCTTACTGTCTTAATGAGACTCATTTATTTGTTTATCTACTACTGTTTCTTTCGCTTCTCCTATAAGAAATCCCCGAGAACATAATGAAGAGGTTGTTGTTGTTGTTCAGCTGCTGGGGTCTTGCTGTTAGAGAGATTCATTCTTGACTGTTAGAATAGTCGTGGGAGGGAGTAGCAGAGTAGTTGTATGTAATAGGCTGGGAGGAGAAGTCTGGACTGTATTAGCCATTGAGCTTATTGTACATCACTGGTTTTGCATCAATTAATCGTGCCATTACTTCACAAGATCCCGTCCATTACTATTGGTGATGTTCTTCATTCGCTTTTACTACCTCTGGCTACTTGTCGTTGTTCTTCCGTAGGCAATAGGAAACATGTATAGGATCGTTCCTTTCGCTTTGTGCCCTATGTTTCTGCTTCCTACCTTCAATGTTTTCTGCTAAATGTGTTATCTGAGAAATGATTTCAGTCAATTTAACCAGTGTAGTGGATGTTATTGCCTACTCTCTGATGTATGAATTGGTTGAATCAGTGCTTAGATGTTCTTGCTGGGTTTAAGCTGGAAGGTTTGGGAACATTGGGGATGAGTGTTAGCCCTGTCCACTAGGATCCTTGCGTGACTAGCTGGCCCTTCTAAGATCCCTTCTGTATAACTTATCTCTGTTTTTCCCTTCGAGTTGCTAAAGTAGACCTGGAGTTAAATGACCTCTGGTCTGATCTATAAGTAGCCCCTTTGTCCACCTTTGAGAGCTGCCTTTGAGTATGTCCAAGCAGGTCTGGAGTTAAATGACCTCTGACCTGATCTATAGACATAAAATTGGTTGTCTTTCTTTCTTCCACTTTCCCTCCTTAATGTTCCATTCCACCATCTGCCTAAAAGATCCTTTAGTGTAGATGACTTGCCCTTTGAAAGCCTTGGCTAGTGGATGCAAGTAATTTCCTTTCATGACTCCATAGCCCAATGGATGGCACTGTTTCCTTGGCTTCATCCTCTTAGTCGAAATCATTGGTTGTTCCTCCTCCCATTACTTTCTCAAATTTTCATGATCTCTAACCAACCCAAAGAACCAACCAAATGTGCTGAAACTCCCCTTGTGCTGCATGCAACTAGCCTAACATCTCAATTTGAGCCTCAAAGATATATCATTCTTTGCTCTACTTGGAGAGATCCCTCTCCGGGTCCAGGAGGGCTAGATCCTAGGGCCCAAAAGTGGTTCTGATGTTGTCTCATCTTTTGGTCTTGCCAATCTGGCCAAAACATGGGAACCCCAACATAATGGCGACTCCGCTGGGGAGTTGAGTGCATTTCACCTTAAGCATTCCTAGGCACTCATAGACCCAGAATCTCTGGTTAGATTGGCTTCTAATTGCTGATGGTGGACAACATTCTGCTTCAAATATTCATAATCATCCACCTGGCGACTCCACACTCCATATGATCCAAAGACCTAATGACTCCACTGGTGAAGGACACTGAACTGGTTGAGAAGAGGCAGTATCCTTCTTTGCAAAAGCATGAATCCAAACATGGACGGGGATGCAAAGTATAATGCTGTGTATAATAAATTATGCAGAATAACAGAAATGTTTGGTAAAGTCCTAGAGACGTATATGGCTGATATGAATGCAGACGATGATTATTTAGAACAGCCCATGTCGTCTTCAGAACAAGAACAAACTCAAGATCTAGAAGATGAGCAGGACCTATATGATGCTCAAGTATCTGTAGAAGATGAAGAGGAAAGTGATCAGGGACTACCTGATTGCTTACCCATGTCTTGTGTTATTCTGACTAGAGAGCATCAGAGCTTAATAGCAAAAGCTAATAGGGAACGCTGCCTTGAGGAGGCAAGTGACCATGTGGAGGAGGCAGAATCTGATGAAGAAGAAGAGGCTCAAGAAATCATCCCGCCTCCAAATCAGCTAATACAAGAGAATGAGGACTGCTGCTCTTCTGGCCGTGATGAGAGGGAAACCCCTCTTTTGACAGAAAAAGAAATTGAACAGATATTAAATCAGCAGCCCACCTCAGAAATATTCTGTAGAACACACACTCCTTCTCATTCAGCTCTTGAGTTTGATGATTCAGATTCAGAAAACTCCTCTGTGGATCAGAACGAAGAAAGACCTGCTGTGCGCCTAGAACGGTGGACGTGGTCAAGTGTGCCTATTTATGACACTGATGGCGAGAGCCACGACAGTATAATAGCAGATGAAGATTCTTTGAATCTTCATTCTACTTTACCACAGATCATCAGTGAAACTGGTAGCCAGCAGTATTTTCTTTCAGAAAATGAGGAGGAAAGCAAAGAAGAGGTTCTTGAGCAGAATGAAAGCAAGGAGCCTCCTCTTGAAAAAGAGGAAGCGAAGGAATACGCCCCTGCTCAAGAATGCATGGAACTTTTCACGGAGCTCAGCACATCAGAGAAAAACATATCAGAGCTCCAGGAGGACTCAGCTGCAATATACGATGAGTCCTCTAGTTCAGAAGATGAGGGAGATCCTCTCTCTCAAGAGAGTCTTCTTCTTGATCCAGTGGAAGAAGAAGAGATCCTGGTCGAAGCCAGCCTGCCAAACATTTACAATCAGGTATCATTTCATGATCCTTATGCACATTTCCTGCATACATTTGAAGAAGGATCAAAGGTCTTGCTCAACAGCATGTTTCAAGCAAAAACAAAACTTTTCAAGGCTGCTGTTGTTGAACAGAAAGAGTGGGAGCTGCCCTGCCTATCCAGCATGCTCAAGGAGTTGAGCAAGAAGGACCAGTCATGGGATCACTTGAAGGACTGGTTGCATTGGAAGACAATGTTTGTAAGCTAGACTATAAATATTCCAGTTAGAGTAGGGTAGGTAGGAAGCTCAATAAAGCTCAGCCTATGAGCAAGTAGATTAGTTGTTTAAATTTCTGTCTTAGAATGTAGAGAAGAAACCCATAGATGTGCCTAACTTAGCAGTAGTAGGTAGAGAAACTATGAGACCAACAGTCTAATCTGGTCTCATGGAGTAATAAGGGTAGAAGTAGAATAGGTTTATTTTTCCTGTTTGTAAAAATTGATGATGTGAAAGGGTCTGCAAGTCCAAATGCACCCAAGAAGAAAAATTTTAGGTCTATAGTGTGGGTAGGTAGTTGTTTGGGAGAATTGTACTGTTGATTTGTTGTATTCATAGCTTGTGGCAGCTGATCAAAGAAAGAAATGGATGGTTCAAGCAGCAGGCACCTGGCCTACACCAAGAGATCAATTTCTGAATTCTTGACTCCTTCAAGAAGAAGCCATCCCCATGTGGAGCCACTGTTAGCCCCCTATGAAATTTTTGATAAGCAAATAGGGGGCTAAATCATTGTTGAGCCTTCAAGGAATGCATTTCCGCTGAAAACACAGTCTCCTTGAAGCCTCCATGTGTCTTTTATCCTTTGATGAAATCCCCTCTGCTGATTTCCACCATAAAGCCTCTCTGTTACGGAGAAATGCCTAAAGGCCTCCTTTTCCCTCTCATTTCCCCACACTTAGCCCCTACTACCTCTCCCTTTATATTTCCTTTCTTACCTCCTAAATCCCCCCAAAATCCCCTTTAATTTTCCCCCCCTAGCCTTTGTTGACCTTCTTCCCCCTTTATCTCTCTATCGTTACCCTTCCCAACCTTCAAAATCCATTAAAATGGGCCAAAACCCATCCTCCGACCTTATTATAAGGCCTAGCCCCTTTCCGCCAGCCCCTTAACCACTTCCCACACATGCCCGTGCACTGGGACCAAGCGCTTAAGCCCCAAGCGCTAATCGCAATCGGAGGTCGGGCGGGTGCACAATTCCTTTGTAAAGCTCTAAAGTGCCGATGTGATTGGTTTAATAAACAAAGTCCCGCGACTCGTTCTTTACCGTCGATCTATCACAAAGATCTGACGGCCCGGAGGCGCAATACGCAACCCCTCTCCAATTGCAATCGCAAGTCTCAACAGTGCCGCCCCGATTGCAGTCCTCCGATCCACTTCTCCACCGTTGATCTCCCCGCTCGATCAGACGGTCCCGCATTAATCGCACCCTCCGCCCGATCGCTAATCGCAATGTTTCGAGTGTGTCCTCCGATCAATTGCAAGCCTTCTACTCCGATCTCCGATTGTGATGCGCCAAGTCAATCTGGGTCGTCCATTCCCCTGCTGATCTGACGGCCATCCCACTTCCCATTTCCCCTGATCGCAAGTCTTTCCATCTTTCGCCCGATTTAATCCCATCCGTCCATCTGTTTCACGATCCAACGGCCATCGCACACCCGCTCCAATCGCAATCAGAACTTTCGATCGCACCCTCCTTCTGCGTATTGCGATTGCGATCCCCCGATCCAATCTGAGCCGTCCGTCCCGCCAGATCCAATGGTTCGGATTCATCCCGCTCCTCTCCCATCATCCTGTCCTACTGCCCCTCCGATTGCATCCCAGCCGTTCATTCCTCCCCCAGATCGACGGTCATCGCTCAATCGCGTCTCCGACCCCAATCGTAATCGGAACATTTGTGTTGTGCGTTGCGATTGCTCCCCGCTCCGACCTCCGATTGCGATCGCCCTTTTTCATCCTGACCGTCCGTTAGGTCGGATGATCCGACGGTTCTAGCCTAATCGCCCTCCGCCTCCGCCGGGTCCCACATCCATAGCTCCGCTTCATTGTATTCCTGTGTTTTCCTTTGTATTACGCCCAAGCTTTAATCTTTGGGCTTTAACATTATTAACCATTTCTTCCGCCATTCTCCATTGTTTTCACCACTTTTCACTGTCTCGCCACCGCTCCAACAGGCCTCTGAAGCAATTCCTCCGCCACCACTGCCCGGGCTTGTAACAATGTATTTCATTGTGCAGACATCACAGTGAGGTGTTTTCAGCATCGCCAGCAGATCGACAGAAAGGATCCAAAGGGGTTAACACCTGTTATTGACATAATTAATGTTTAGCCCCGCTTTCAAAGGATTAAGGTTCAGTTTGAAGACTGATGAGCGCACCAGCAAGTCATTACCGCGCTACCTAACAGCAGAGTACGTTTTCTCCAGACGTACACCGTTCCTACAGCGATCTCCATGCCTTCTCGATCCCATAAGAAAATAAATACACAGACAGGAGCTTCATTGAAGACTGTCTGAGCCGCAGTAATGGAGGAATGGAGAGGTCGTGCAGATCTTTCAACCAGTTCATTTATTCCAGAGTGGCAGCACAGAGCTCCAGACACCAGAAAGGACCCTAAAAGAACATCAGAGGCCAAGTTCGGCCTGACAGAGACTCCCCATGCAGATCACAGAGTACAAGCAATGCCACAGAAATCCATTAAGTGGTATGGGCGTGGACACTTCCGCCTTACTGTCTTAATGAGACTCATTTATTTGTTTATCTACTACTGTTTCTTCCGCTTCTCCTATAAGAAATCCCCGAGAACATAATGAAGAGGTTGTTGGTGTTGTTCAGCTGTTGGGGTCTTGCTGTTAGAGAGATTCATTCTTGACTGTTAGAATAGTCGTGGGAGGGAGTAGCAGAGTAGTTGTATGTAATAGGCTGGGAGGAGAAGTCTGGACTGTATTAGCCATTGAGCTTATTGTACATCACTGGTTTTGCATCAATTAATCAAAGCACATTTCACAGGATCCTGGTCTATTACTATTGGTGATGTTCTTCTTACTTCGTTTATTGCATCTTCACATTGTTTCATTGTTCTTCTGGTAGGCAATAGAAATATAACATAGGATTCACCCTTGCTAGGTGCCCTATGTTTCTTGCTCTCCCTACCTTCAATGTTTTCTGCTAAATGTGTTATCTGAGAAATGATTTCAGTCAATTTAACCAGTGTAGTGGATGTTATTGCCTACTCTCTGATGTATGAATTGGTTGAATCAGTGCTTAGATGTTCTTTCTGGGTTTAAGCTGGAAGGTTTGGGAACACTGGGGATGAGTGTTAGCCCTGTCCACTAGGATCCTTCCGCGACCAGCTGGCCCTTCTAAGATCCCTTATGTATAACTTATCTCTGTTTTTCCCTTGGAGTTTCTAAAGCAAACCTGGAGTTAAATGACCTCTGGTCGGATCTATAAGCAGCCCCTTTGTCCACCTTTGAGAGTTGCCTTTGAGTATGTCCAAGCAGGTCTGGAGTTAAATGACCTCTGACCTGATCTATAGACAGAAAATTGGTTGTCTTTCTTTCTTCCACTTTCCCTCCTTAATGTTCCATTCCACCATCTGCCTAAAAGATCCTTTAGTGTAGATGACTTTCCCTTTGAAAGCCTTGGCTAGTGGATGCAAGTAATTTCCTTTCATGACTCCATAGCCCAATGGATGGCACTGTCTTGGCCTATCCTCTTAGCTGAAACTTCCTGCCGCTTTGTTCCTCCCCTCCCATTACTTTCTCAACCTATGATCTCCTAACCAACCCAGCAACCAACCAACCAAGTCATTTAAAACCCCCATTTGTGCTTCATAACTAGCCTAACATCTCAATTTGAGCTTTCAAAGATTTATCATTCTTTGCTCTATTTGGAGAGATCCCTCTCTGGGTCCAGGAGGGCTAGATCCTTGGGCCCAAAAGTGGTTCTGATGTTGTCTCATCTTTTGGTCTTGCCAATCTGGCCAAAACATGGGAACCCCAATAGGAAACATTGACTTAATGACCCATCATGAAATATTTAATTATGGTGTGGTCAACATAGGCAAGTAGATTCCCTAACCCAAAATAGTCACAAAGATGAGATAGTGTCATGTCCAAGAGAAAATCGCTACCATAAATAGGTTTTATGCCCTATTTCCCAAATTTCGCAAACATTTCTTACTATTACCTCTTCTTTTTTGACAAGCTTGAGGAGGATAACATATGCTTTATCTATAATTTCATACTTTAGATGAATACTTTTGAGTATTTTTAACGAACATTGAGAAAGAGTGGTTTGGTCTCATCATGATTTACGAGTCCTATGTTGTTTAATGGTTTTATGACTCCAACGAAGGTGTAACTTGAATTATTTTTCATGTTTAGATATTTTCAAAAAGAGGTGAAAAAGAAAACTCCAAGAGGTTCCTTTTCTTAAATTTAGTCCTTTGTGCCCAAAAGGGCATAAAACAATATCGGGGAGAACCTTTTAGCCATGTTTGAATAAAGTATTCCCTTTTTTTATAAATAGTCCATCGAGTCTGAAAAAGGGTTAAACTTATACTAGGCATACATCTTTTCATTTACTTTAACAAGTTCGAAAAATTCAAGTTCTTGACAATATTTTCATATTTTGGGAGTTTGAAAAGAGCTTAAATAGGAATCCACTTGGAGTAATGAGTGGTATAAATGGTAGAAAATGGTTCCAGTGATGATATAACTCCTCACAACATATAGAGGTCAAGAGGCAGGCTGATAAGACCACTCATCGCAATAGTTCCTCAGGAAAGGGTAAAAACACCAAGTGAAAGAGAATGATTGACAAAGAAAATGGTGATGTTGGAGTGAGAAAACCAAGGCTCATCTACAGAAACAGGATGATTAAAAATGAAAATCACGTGAATAGGTTTTATTTTAAAGAATCTTGAAATAAAGGAAAAAATTATGCTTGAGAGTGTGTGTGGTTTCATTTTTACGCAAGCTTTAAACAAAGAAAAACTATGCTTCAGAGTGGTTTCATTTTTACACAAGCTTGAAACAAAGGAAAAACTTTTCTTGAAAGTGGTTTCATTTTTACATAATATTGAAACATGGAGAAATTGTGCCTGAGATTAAGATTGGTTTCATGTTTACACAAGCTTGAAACATACGAAAAACTATGCTTGAGAGTGGTGTGGTTTCATTTTATGTGAGCTTGAAAAATATAAGGGATTTTGCGCATAATGACCTGTCCCATTTTTTGACGCGCTTGACACATTAAAATAACTATGCCCATGACCCCCTGTTTCATTTTTTAATTATATTATCATAAGAAAAAGGAACTATGATTTGGAACCCTATTTCATTTTTTAACGAGCTATACACAAGAAAAGGAACTGTGTTCATGTTTCATTTTTTAATGAGCTTGACAGAATGAAATAAATTTTCTCAGGGTTATCTTAATCATGACCTCGAGGAGGCCATGAAATCCAAGAGGTTCTCATCATATGGGAGAACAACACTCTGGAAGGGATACATATCAATAGATCCAATGGAAAGATAAAGTTACAATGCCCCCAGTAAATTATTCACCATACCACTTACTGGATCCAGGTAAAAATAAGTTGAGAAAATAGTGAAAGGTTCTTCTTCATTGGTAGGTGCAGACATGGGACATGTTGCCACATAATTGACTTGTGGTGAAGGAGATACCATCTACATATAAGGAACATTTAGGGAAGTTGTATTATTGGTAGTCAAATCAGGACCAACGAATGAAAGCTGATCAATAGTCACAATTTTTCCATCATGTGGGAAACACATCACTCGAAATGGTGTGGAAAAAACAACACTCATAGCATACACATAGTCTCGCCCAAGGATAAAATTGAAATCCAAGGGGCCTAGGACTACCATAACATCAAAATATATGGTTTTTACTTCCAAGGTAATAGGAAATTGAGGAAGGATCCCTAAAGGTTGAACAATTATTCTATTAAAAGCTACAAAATTCTAGGTAATGGACACAAGATGAGGCCAACCCAAATCTTTCCAAGCAATCGAGGATACAATGCTAAAAAAAGCAACCTCATCTACAATAATGCGATATATGTCCTTATCGCAAGACATGACCATGATTTGGAATGACATATAAGAAGGGATACGAGGTTCTATCAATTGATTCCAATCAAATTAAATAACCATAATACTTGAAGGGGGTTTTGTTAAAATGGGATAAATTCACCCTTGTTCAATAAGATTTGAAGAAACAAGAAGAACCTGAGTGGTATGAACCTCACTCTCTATGGGAAAATTTTGATTGGCTGAAGGTGGAACTGATTCAACCACTTTCTCAATGAATTTTTGGTTAGAAATGGACTCATGGGATTCACATTAAGTAAGAGTGGAATTGATAAATATGGGTTTAGATCAGTCACTTCATCGACAAGTGGAGGATTGGGGAAATATTTTGGTAACTAGTTGGAAGTTGCTGCTGAGAAGAAGTAAGGCTTTCCAACACATTAGATGCTTCATCCATATAAGGGAAAATGTGATTTTTATGATTCCATGTACATAAAATATAAGGAAAATTAACTTTTCCATTTTACCTGGTAACTTATTATTGCTAATTGATGGTTTTTCAACATCGTGATCTCCAGATGTGTATGAAAAGGAATGATGTGATCTTGTAGACCAATCTTCTAATACGTTGGGAATACCAAAGAAATCTATAAGAAGGTGGTCACCCTTAAAAATATTGAAAGGAAATTTAACTTTACGGGGCTTGTTGGAAGATTTATTGACATTAGTTGCATTCATAGAAATGGTTGCTTGGTTGCCCCCTTTCTTATTTTGCTTCTTCTTCTTAGCCTCCTGGTTACTAGCATTAAGACTTTCACTAGGTGAGGAAGAATAAAGGGAGGAAGATACATTGGGAAAATAAGGCAAAGGGCCAACTGGAGGATCAATGTGAGGTTGATTTTTTTCAGGTGGATGACTTGATTTTGAAGCAGTTTGGAAATTCAAAACCAAAGAGGTTGAAAAAATGAAATTTGTAAAACTATGGTAAATCTAGGAAGGGACAATGTAGCCATATAAGTAGCACCAATATTTCCAAAAGATGGAAAAGGACCATGATTTCCATGAGAAGGGTTTCCTTGACTGGAAGAATTCAAAACTATTTCCATCAGACTCAACCTAAGGTCTACTAAGGAGTAGAAAGTGTGACGATTAATTTATTTTGAAAATTAAAAACACAAATAAAAATAAAAATGGGTAACTAGGCATATAATAATTACCAATTCACTTTGAACTATAATATACAGTTAAGTTCTTGCAGGAAATATCCCTGAATGTTGTTTGTGGTGTATCACAGATGATAAGTCGGTCGACTTGGTTACCTATGGCAGGTTTGAAACCTAGTGGGGACTTCCAAAATATACTTTGAGGTGCGTGGAAGTGCAATCTGTAGTAGTGTTGTCTAAAGAGTAAACATACGATGGGGGCATTCCTATATACTCGTGTACATGGCGTGTCATCTTATATACCAAAAGGTATGCAGAAGAACGTTCTAATATAATCCATTGTACGTGGAAAACCAACCATCCCAGAGATGTAACACTGTCAAGTAACAAGAACTCCTACATTTATAGATGATGGAACACGTCTTCTAGCCTATAACACTAAATGTGTCTTTAATGTTTCAAATTCTCCTTAGGTTAATTGATCAATATTAATGTTGATCTTGATTAAAGTTTCAATTTGAAGGATCAAAACGAATTCACCTGAATTCCTAAAATGCATCTAGCATGAAAACTTGAACTCTTTTCATTCAATGAAGATTTAACTAAATGAGGGAAGGAGTTCCAAAAAATGATGCAAAAAACAACAACTTCCAAACAAAATCTTCAATTTTACTATTCCAATTAAAAAATTCAAAGCCCTAATGCATAAGAAAATGAAAATTTTCCTTTGTTTTCCTTCTCAAATTTCAAAACAAATTAAAATGAAAATATAAGAAAATTATTGAATCAAAAGAATTCAAATAAATCAGAATTGTATTATGATAGTCTTTTAGAAAATAAATAACCAATTCAAATGATTAAAAATCGTAATTAACTAGAAGAAGAAAAAATAAGAAAACTCTTATCAAGAAGGAAAACAAACTCAAATACACATAAGTTACTGGCTTTACAAATAACTTGGACAAACCAGAGACTCATGAAATCATGACCAACAAGATGGGTTCCAGAGAAAGACATGAAAGCCCTAATTTGGTTATTTTATAAGCATCATCACAGGTAATCTATAGACACAAGTGTGATGGTTTACTGTTTCATTGCAGTTTACAAGAAGGAAAAGCGAGACGAGTCACAATTTTATAGAAGGAAAAGTGATTTGATTCACATTTTCATAGAAGGAAAAAGAACTTGAATAGATCAGAGACTTAGAAATTCACTGCAAACAAAACTGAACTCCAGCAAGGCAAAGGAAATTCAAAAAAATTTACACTTCCAGGATCTTCGCAGGTGGAATATACACATCAGTGCAAGTAATCATGCTTACAGAATTGGACAAATGGGTTGGGTCACGTTGTCTCAGAAAAAAAGTTTGACGGGTTTGATTTTTCTCAAAACACACAAATAAAACCCTAAGAAAGCTCGAAATCAAGCTTACCTAAGTTAGATAACAATTTGAACAAGCCAAAAAGAGTCAATTTCATAGGTCCTAAAAGGCTAGGCATATAAAACCACTAAAGAACATCTTGTTCCCTAGTGGAGTTGCCAAGTTGTTTTATGTATAAATTCCTTCTACAGATAAAATCAATCTCCCTAGATGTAGTGGATTAATCTAGAAACAACCAAGACAAAATTGCAATCTTTTCCCTAGATATTTTTGAAATATGGAAGGAATACCTACTTAGAATATGATGTAAGCTTCCTTCTTCTCTTGGCTTGTTAGATCCAACTCCAACTCCAATTTCTATAAGTGTAACCTACAAATCATCTAAAACAAGTAAGAGAACCAAAATATATAAATATAATATACAAACAAATCTAAACAAGAAGCCAAGGATTCATGTTCTACATATGCATAAATAAGACATAAGTATAAGAGAAGCAATGCACTTTTGTATTAATAAAAATAGGAAAAGATTTTAAACCTTGTAGGCCTTGAAATTGTAGATCTCTCCCATTTATCTTGTCCTTCCTTTGCCACAATAGTAAGCCTTCAATCATAACTCAAGCACATGGATGGATTATGGACCTCTAGAAAAAATTGAGCAGCATAAGGGCATAATTCAAAGTCTCCAAAATCCAACCTAGATTCTATGGGAGGCAATGAATTTATAGGGTAAATGAGGTGGTTTGGATTTACCATTTTAGGGCTTAGATCCACATCAGATGGAGGTAAGTTCTAGGAGATAAGAGATAAGACCTAAATATTAGGAGTTCGAGATTTTCTTCAACAGTAAATAGTTAAAACCACTACTGACGCTTCTAGAGAGAGAAACTTCAAAATTAATTTTTATTTTTACCAATTTCTAAGTGTCATCGCACTTTTTGTGAATTCAATCTAAAACATTGCAATTTGTGTGAAGGGTAAGTGTAGTGATCTAAAAAATTAGGGTTTCAAGCCAATTTAATCCAGAATTATTGCAACTTTTGGAAAGAGGATGGTTTTGGATTTGTAGGGAATGATTTAAAAGTGTCAATGGATGATGATACATATGGGTTTAGATCCATTTGTTTGGATGCAAAAAATTGACCTGTAACAACATGGTACTACCCCATATAGACCTCAACATAACGAGGTTGTGGAAAAGATGAATAGGATGTTGATGGAAAAAGAAAGGATAATACTTTGTGGTGTTGGGTTAGGAAACAAATTTTGGCTAGAGGTAATGGATACTACATGTTACTTGATTAATAGCTCACAATCATTAGTGTTGGATGATAAAACTCCACGTGAGGTATGTACTGGTAAGAAACCATGTCTCACACATCTCAAGTTATTTGATTGTGATGAATGTGTACATGTTCCAAAGGAAAATAGAAATAAGTTGGATAGAAAATATGAAAGGTGCATCTTTATTGGTTATAAATATGGTTTAAAATGTTACCACATTGTGGTAACATTGTGGTAATGATCATATGTATATTAATTTTAATTTTAAGATCAGTAATCAAGATAAGTTAATAATTGGAATTATAATAAGAAGAAATTATAAAAGTAGTATAATAACAACTATGCTAGAAAATAAGTACCGCTAGAAGAATTGTCATACCAATTGCATATCAAAGCAATGGATTGAGGTGAAGATTTGAAAAAATTTCCAATTAAGAAATCACACCAAAACATATACGACATCAACAACTATACTAGTATGAAAAGAGGAAAGATTTCCAACTCAGGTTTTGAGAACGTTTTAAGGGAAAAGTCACCCCAACCAACAATTGAGAGGAAACATATTAACCAAATGATTCCACCCAACCTAGATGTTACAATTGATGGAGATATTACACCTAAATTAAATTATTTTTGTAATGACATGGCACGTTCAAAAACTATTCCAACCACCAAAAACATCAAGACAACTTAGCCACATGCTTCACATTAACCTAGATGAATGGAAACATCCAACATTAATGTGATCGGACAATTACACAACTGGAGGTGGAAGATGAAATTAATAACAATGTACATACACTAACATTGCACATAAAACCGAGGACATTAAATCTACCTATTATTTCTCTTGAGCTATTTTTTGTTGTAGAGCTCAAGCTCTCTGAAATTATAGATATCCCGAGCCCAACAATTTCATACTCTAACCTCCTCGAGTTCTTGAGAGTACAAGAATTTAAGGACAATTTCAAAATGACAGGGAGAAATTTGCATTTTTAGGTTGATGAGACCCCTGTCAAGGAAAGAGAAAAATCTCACTTTGATAAAAATACTACAATAAAGTTGGAGGTTTGGATCCACAATATTAAATAAGTGAAAGTTGATGATCCCTATTGGGAAAAAAATTATCTATATTTTAAGAAATTAGGTGTCGCTAACAAGAAATGGACTGAATAAGTCTAGATGTTGAACAAAGCGGGAATTAGAGATTATATAAGTGCAATCCTGGTCACAAATTTCCAAGGTATTAAGGAGGAAGTTACAAAAATTATAATCATTTGATTCCATGAAAAAGTTTTGTGATAGGAAAATCCATTACCTATCACAACTGCTTCAAATTACAAAATTACTGGCTGATTTCATGGAGGCAATAAAATCTCAAAAATGATCAATTCCAACATATGGTTGAAAGAGTTCACTGGAGTAATAATAGTGATTTTGAAGGGTTAATTATCATTTAGTTTTAGGACCCTTAGGTAAAATGGGCTTGCGTAATAGTTTCATTATGCCTTACTCTGGTGGGTCAAGCATTTGATGTGAAATTGAAAATGATGGAATCCATTGGTCAAATAACCAGGTTGGGGAAACAATACAATTGGGAAAACCATGCGACAAATATGGTGAAGACTAAGTACCAATAATGCCAAAATTCCAGTAAGGCTATTTGTTTCACATATTTGTTAATTTGGCTTGCTATGATGCAAATATCCCTATTTGGAGAAGTTGCATTCACTAAGAAAATTGTTCGACTGATGAATAATTTCAAGTATTTTTCACATGGGTGCTCATGCACCCCTAAGTTGGTATCCCCACAAGAAAATTTTATAAATTTGTTAATAAATTTAAAACTAGTGTTGAATAGATGCACAATTTCTCAATAGATTCATTAGATATTACCCAGTACATCACACATTCAACTAGTTCTTGATATGACCAAGGTTTTCTATGTTAATTAAAAAAATATACAACCTAAATAATTACCATAAGAACCTTTATCCCAACAAATATTTAATGAGTTACGTTAGAAAAAAAACATCATTTTCCCTATTCCAGAAGGTGCTTGGGAGCCTTAAGCTAAATTTATCCTTCCCTTTCTAGATGGCGAAAAAGAAGAGGAAAGGGAAGAAAAAAAGTATATTGTACCATTCAAGGTCAATCTGTCGACCCCTTTATTTAATACTTCTAATAAGATGGCGAGTAAGGTGGTTGAAAAAACGATTCAAGAAGAAAAAACAATGGGCATAAATTAGCATGAAGTGTTAAAGGAAGTTAGCCTGGATGATCCTAAACTCCAAAAATGCCTTGACATAATAGAGAAATAAGTGTTGGAGGAAACAATAGCTAAGGGTAAGTCGACAAGAAAACTTGAAAAACCATAATATTTTTTCATATCATCAATTGGATTGAAATTTTGTAGTTTTTAGCCAAGATTTTTATTTATTTATTGAATCTGGTAAGTAGAAAGTGTTGGCATATAAGGAACAACAACAACGACAACAACAAAAAACCTACAGTGTAGTAGGGTTTTCCAACCGATATTTCACCACAAAAACCAATGCAAGGGAAGCCTAGTGGAGACAAGAAGTAGAAAACAAAGACACCTGAAATCAAACTCATTATCAAATCATCACCAATCACTTCAACACATTGTTAAGAAGATAACGGTGGGAAACAAACACAAAAGGAAAAAAAAACGCCCAAGATATTTCATCAAAATAGATTGAAGCAACAAATTTGGATGAGGAAACAATTATCAAAACAAAATTGGAATCAAAGGATGTACATGACACATGCCAACAACATGATAGACCTGATTAGTCGACGTCGGTGAACAAGTCCGCTCAGAAAATTGGGATAGGTTCATCGAAATGACCTAGTGAGTATAAGGATGTAGATATGTCGAAAAAACCAAAAATGCACAAATAATATAAATTGACTACCCTACCATACGAATTGATATATGCATAAGACAAACAAGTATTTTAATTTTTATCACATACAAAAAATAAGCTAGAGGACGATGGACAAAGAAGACAATTCCTAGTGCTAAACTACAATAGAAAAAACAATAAGAACATGAGATATGGTCAGACTACATGAGCCTAGTAGCATAAAAGCTTCAAATTGACCGTCCAACCCATATTGATGATCCACTTACTACCATACACCACTTGGTCTAATAGTTGGTATACCACAATTTACAGATGAAAGGGTAGGTTGCGCAACTACAGTAGAAGGCCAAAGCATAATGAAATGGAGAATTGTTGACTATCATGCAACAAGAGTGTTGGACACCTAATCCATAAGGATTGGTGGCTAATATTTCGAATGGTTATCAGAAGACCAAGAGACCTCTTGGAATATGAATCCAAGGATCATGAGGATAATGAATTTATATGTACATTATTGTGAATAATAAGCATATCATGAGTTATCTATTTTTTTTACCATTTGTGTGAGTTTGATAGATGTTCCAGAAGAAAGCCTCTTGCAAGAATGAAGATTCACCTTGGATGGATTGCTTCTTAGCAATGGGATTAAAAAACCAAGAAGATATTTTGGTTATACTTAAAAGTTCATTCTTGAGTATTGACACATCTTGCAGTTGATATTTCTTCATCCTCTCACTTTGTATATGATAAGGGGGAATTGATGGTCAATTACTATATTTGAAGCAAAATCAAGTGAGCCTGAGCCACAGTCATAACCAAAGCCAAATTCCAGAGCCTAAAGCCAAAGTCAACCATAGCCATATTTAGAGTTGTATATAGAGAAAAAGCCATGCCCATGAGCATGCTCTATATTGGTGGAATTCCTTAAACCACTGCTGGAAGAGGACTTAGGTTTCTGCTACATTAGTTTGTGGTCATATATAAGCCATTATTAGGGATCAATTACGCTAGCAGAAGAATTCATATTCTAGCTAGATTCAGATTTGTTATAGGAACTACATTAATATTTAGTTATAGAGTTGACGGTCAACCTTAAGCCACCACTAGTTGAGACCTCAAGTTCTCCCACCTCATTGGGTTTGTGGCATTCCTTAAAAACCACCATTTTAGAGAGCACATCCAACCATTAATTGCCATGCATTTTTTTATTTTTTGTTTCAAATCTTTGCTTGGAATCATATACACCCCCTGGATTAAAGGGGGAAATATTTGACACCTAATCTATAAGGGCTAGCATGTAAGAATTCCAATAGCTATAAGAAGCCCAAGGGACCTATTGGAATATGAGACCAAGAGTCAAGAAAATATATTTATATGTACATTCTTGTGAATAATAAGCATTTTATGAGTTATATAAATTATATCTATCATTTTTGTGAGTTTAACAAGGATTTTAAAGCATTCAAACAATCCAAAGTAAGTTGGAAGAAACACTCGATAGGTAATCTACACTTAGTATTGTCCTTAATAATTGGTCGACTTATTTGTCAAATACATGTAGTGAACAATGGGCAAAACAATTATTTATTGGGATTTATCGATTAGGAAACATATTACATTTCAAATTCGGGCTAGAGAGGCATTGGAAAACTAGATTGCATAGGAAAATAAGCCATAGAGCAAGCTTATGTAGGAGAAATGAAATGACTTAGAGAAAACAAGAAAGCCAAAATCAAGGCCTCCAACAATGATGAGTACCTACAAACTATCAATGAGAAAATTGATAAATTAAAACAACAAAGTAATATGAAATTCATGTCATCCAAGAAAGCCCTATGTCAAAAAATGTGAAATATTTGGAAAATATAAAGGCCTTGGAGGTTCAAGAAAAAAAAATCAGTGTAAGATTGGTCAATATTCAACCAAAATTTTCAAACACTTGCACCCATGATCTATCGAATTTTTTTTGGAGAAACTCCTGCTCCAACACCTTCAACGTATCCAACTCCACCATGGCTTAAATATCATTTTTTTGAACCAAGCGCGTCACAATGTGGTCCATCTATTCCACACGAATAGTCAAATATCCCAAAGTTGGAGGTTGAGGACTCCAATTTCTCATGGGGGGTGGGGGAGGAATGAAGAGGCATCCATATCTTGATCCCTCAAGTTGAAAAACATGGAATGAAGGATGATCAAATTGCCGAATTAGTCGACTAGTCAACACAAAAATATACATGGGCACAACCTTCTCCATCTCCAGCTACAACAAAATGAATATTCAATATTCAATAAAATTTGTCTTAATATCTCATTCTCTCTCTCATCCCCTTCTACTATTTGTAAAAACAAGTTTCAAATTTTGTAATTCTCAAAGTCTCCTCCTTCTTCGCGACGAAGAAGACATTGACGGTGGGGGAGATGTTGGAGAGGCTCGCAGACTTAGTCAAATATCCGAGTCAATTTGAATCACCAAAGATGCATTGTAAATCAGTTGACTCCTCCATCGAGTCGACCAACCAAGTCAATTAGGATAAGTTAATTGAGATAGTTAAACTAGTGTAACTATCTACACATATATACATATATGTGTACTCGACTACATGTAGTTTTTTTTTTTTTTAGGGATATCCTTAATACAAGTGTGCTTGTACTAGCTCTCTCTACTACTTTTGTGTTTTTAATAACCCATAGTTGATTTTCATGTAAAAAAAATATAAGACCAATGTCATGGGACACGTATTCCAAGCTGAGTGGTGGGAAAAACATCCTAGTCGGTGTCACTTTGGTTTATTTATGGTGAAGGAAATTGGGAAAGGTATTGGGAAAGGAAAAGAGGCATTAATTGTCATTTTTTTATGAAATAAAGTAAAATAGGAGAAAATAAAGTTGAAAGGTCACAAATTTGCATGAGAAGGAAATTGAAGGAAAAATGATGATAAAAAGGATTCTGAGGATCAGTTCCTTGGTTTTTGTTCAGTTGAAGCTTTTTTTAGTTTTAGCTTGGAGCTCTCTTCTATTCTCTCTTTCTCTCACACACACTCTTGCATACTTAGAAAAATCTCGGAGCATTCTTTGAGCACATTGGATTTGGAGAAAGAAGGAAAAGAAAAGAAATAAGCATAAGGGGACAATGAGATCAACGTCTATAGATGGATTCCCTTGCAGGTATCGAGTTTCATGTATGATTTCCTTGCTAGTTTCGGCATGCATGGTACATACATGTGGTTTCTTGGTTATGATCTGTCATTGGCATGGAGGATGCCTCGATTGAAAATATTTTTTCCTAGCCTTTCATTTGCTAGATAGGCATGGTGTTGTGCGTTTTCTGATTTTTTTGGTGCTCATGTTTCTTATGGTTGTGGGTTGAGTTACTAGTTCTTGGAGCCTTGGTTGGAAAAATTCTCTAGAATCCCTGGAACAACTTGGGTTGAGTTACTAATCCTAGAAGCCTTGGTTGGACAAACACTTTGGAGCCCTTGGTGGGTTGAGTTACTAGTCCTAGATCGTTGGTTGGAAAAAAACTCTGGAGCCCTGCAACAACTATGGGTTGAGTTTTTTATGAAACCAACTCCAAAAATAGAAGAAAAGAGAGATCAACACCTTATAAATAAGCCACTTCGAGGGGGCAACCTCCTTTACATTGCATAAATGAACAATTATTGGATGATACAAATGACAAAACATCCTTCTATATAGGAGTCCATGGGGTCACAATATAATCCTAATCGACCTAACAATAATAATTTAAAGGAAAAATAATAACAATAGTGGGGTTACATAGGTACAACAATAACAATAATTGGGCTACACTAACAATAATAACGGACTACACTAGTAATATAGGGACCTAACATGCCCATCTCCTTCAAAAAAATTTTGTCCTCAATGCTTGAGTAGCTCTAGATGCTTCTGTATAAAATTCTCATCCTCCCATGTAGAAAATTCAGTGGGTAAGTTATTCCACTTGATGAGATACTCTGAAATTGATCAATTTCATAGCAGTCAAGTTCGTGTTTCCGTGACTGCTTCAGGTTCCAATATGATTTTTCCTTACTCATCAAGTTCTGGAAATATTTTTTGAACTGGAATTTTGTCACCTATAACCTTGTTTACGCATGAAACATGGAAAACTGGATGCATTCACGAAGTAGCAAGAAGCTCCAGTGTGTATGCCATCGTACCGATCTTTTGCAACACCTTGTAAGGACCATAGTACTTTGATGATAATTTATTATCCTTCTTAGCTTGCTTGAGGGACATTTGTTTGTATGATTGTAGCCATAAATATACTTAGTCTCCTACATCAAAACTTCTCTTGTTGTGATGTTGATTTGCTTGTTGTTATTTGATTTTGTGCCAAATTTAGGTTATCCTTTAAGAGTTGGAGAACTTCTTGTTGATGATCAATGTGATCTTCCACTGCTTGAACCTTAGAATTTTTTCTTAAAGATGATGTGATGGATGGTGGATGATATCCATAAAGTGCCATAAATGGGGTCATTTTTGTTGCAGTATGGAAGGAAGTGTTATACCAAAATTCAGCGAGAGGTAACCACTTGACCCATTCTGTTTGTTTATCAGATACAAAACAACGAAGATATCATTCCAAACATTTATTCACTATCTCGGTTTGACCATCAGATTGAGGATGATAAGATGAGCTATGCACTATTTGAGTACCCAAACAAGAAAATAATTTTGTCAAAAAATTTCCAGTAAAAATGGGATCTCTGTCGCTTACAATAATCTTAGGGTTTCCATGTAGATTTTGAATTGTTTCCATAAATGCAGTATAACTGTAGTTGCTTTAAATGGATGAGATAATGCACAAAAGTGTGCATACTTGGTAAGTCTATCAACTACCACCATGATGACACTCTTTCCTTCATACTTAGGTAAAATTGTGATAAAATCCATGGAAATCTCCTCCCAACGTTGACTTGGAATGGATAAAGGTTGTAGAAGAATCGGGGTCTTAATTTTCTAGACTTTATTTTGCTGGAAAACCAAACATTCCACCACAAAATTTTAAATGTTACATTTAAGACCATCCCAAAAAAAATCTTTCTTCACCCTCTGGTAAGTTTTTAAAAATCTAGAGTGTCCTCCTAAAGGAGAAGTGTGCAATTCCAAAAGAATATTTTGTTTTAGTTGGGAATTATTACAAATATATAAGCAATATTTGTACCATAAGGAATCATTTTTCGAACTTAATGTATCATATGTACTAGGATCTTGCTGCAAATTTTGAATGAGTGCCCACACTTCTTCGTCCGTCTTCTATTCATCCCTTGCTTCGGTTATCCAATCTAGTTGGATAATAGAAATGGCACAAAGCAATGCTTGCACCTCTTCATCCTTTCTTGAGAGTGCATCTGCAACAACATTTAGCTTCCCTTTTTTGTAGATGATTTCAAAGTCATAACCCAACATCTTTGTGACCCATTTTTGTTGCTCTTCTGAAGATATTATTTTTGCCAAAAAGTGTTTAAGACTATCATGATCAATTTTTACCTTGAAGTGTCTTCCCATTAGGTAAGGTTGCCATTTCTTTAGTGCATGTAGTATTGCCAACATTTCCTTCTCATAAATAACTTTCTGTAAAAACTTTCATTTGATTGGATAACTTTCAAAAGCAATGAGACTTCCTTCTTGAATTAAAACAACACCGATTCCATTTCCCGAGGCATCACATTCCATAATAAAGGTTTTTGTCAAGTCTGGCGTAGCTAATACTGGTGCTAGGAACATTTCCTCTTTAAGATGTTCAAAGGCCTTAGTTGCTTGAGGAGTCCATGAAAATGCATCTTTCTTCAATAATGTTGTTAGAGGTGCTGTTATTCTCCCATAATTCTTAACAAACTTGTGATAATACCCTGTTAACCTGAGAAATCCTGACAACCGTTTTATGGTTGTGGGGAATTTCCATTCCTTAATGGCTTTAATTTTGTTAGGGTCTACCTTAACACCTTCGTGAGATACAATATGACCCAGATATTCCACCTCTTGTACTCTAAAGAAACATTTGGATTTTTTGCATATAATTGTTTCTCCTCCAATATTTTGAGCACCCTATCAACATGTTGAACATGATCCTTCCAAGACATGTTGTAGATTAGTATATCATCGAAAAATACTAGCGCACGTTTTCTAAGGAAGGATTTGAAAATGGAATTCATCAACCCTTGAAATGTAGAAGGTGCATTGGTAAGTCCGAAAGGCAAGCCCCAAGGGTTAGCTCAAGCGGTAGTGAGCCAATACGTGGTCCTCTCAGTTGAGGTAGGTCACGGGTTCGATTCTTGAGTCCTTTGGAGTTAGGCGCCGAAAGTCCGCCGAACGGTTTACCGCGCGTACCATCCAGAAATTCTGGGGAAGTACGCCCGGGTTTCCCGTGAGCTTTCCCCTCGTGAAAAAAAAAAAGTCCGGAAGGCATGGCCAAAAATTCATAATGACCCTCATGAGTTCGAAATAATGTTTTCGAAATATCTCCAGTCTTCATTCTAATTTGATGATATCCTAAATGAAGATCCAACTTGGTAAAATAAATTACTCCATGTAATTGATCCAATAATTCATCAATCACAAGAATGAGAGATTTATATTTAATAGTGAGCTTATTTAGCTCCCTATAATCCGGACACATGCGCCATGATCCATCCTTCTTGTGCACCAATACTACTGGGGCAGAGAAAGAACTTTGACTATGTTGAATTATACTAGCCTCTAACATGTCTACAATCATACATTCAATTTTTCTCTTTTGGACATAAGGATATATGTAAGGCCTGATGTTTGGAGGAACACTTCCTAGAATCAAATGAATAGCATTATCATGATCACGAATAGGTGGGAGTCCTTTGGGAGTTTCAAACATCTTGGAATGATTTTCCAAGACATTTTGGAGATCTGGAGAAATAGATGATTTTGATGTTGGAACTTCTAGTGAGCATAATTGTGCAATTACGCCTCGTTGTTATTTCTTCATAAGATTTGTCACGACATTAGAGCTTATTATATTTCCCAGCTTCCCTGCGATACCCCATAATTCGACTTCCTTTCCTTACGAAAAAAATTTCAAGAAAAGTTCTTGAAATTTAAAAGCTACTGTCCCCAAATATTGTAACCATCGTACTCCTAGTACAACATCAACACCTCCCATTAGAATGGAAAGCATTGGTACATATTCCCCCATGGTTAGCTTGATATTATGGCATTTTACAGAGCAATTTATAGTTCCTCCATTTGCAACCATCACTTGACATTCTGGTGCTGGGTATAGGAAACAATTCAATTTAGCTACCTTACAATGAGTAAAATTATGGGTACTACCTGAATCAATCAACACTATTACCTTTTTATTCTTGATACGCCCTTCTATCTTGAGAGTTTTAGGAGTGGTAATTCCTACCAATGCATTACATGATATGCTCATAATCATTTCTTCTTCTTCTAGGGTTGGTTCCTAGTGTATATCCTCTTCTTTTGAAGTTTCTTGTTCATTTTCTTCCTCCTCTTCACAATCTATGTAAAATAATTTATTCTCGACACACTTATGACCTTTAGTGTATTTTCTATCACAACTTTAGAAAATCCTTTTTGCTCTTTTTTCTTCCAATTATTGTGGTATCAACCTTGTAGGTTGTGGAAGTCTAGGAGTAGCAACACTTCCATATTTATAGATGTGAGTGGTAGGCTTCATTGTTGCCATAATTTTACATTCAATTCTTCTTGCCAACCTGAATACCTTCTCCAATGAATCAAGTTCTCAAAGGCGAAACTCATGTTGAATGTTATCCTTTAAAGTCCCTATGAAGACATCAATCCTATGTTCCTCTGGAATATCAGTTACCCTTATATTAAATTATTGGAAGTCCTCAATGTCCTCCACCACTAAACCCTTTTGTTTGATATTTATCAATTTTATAAAGAAGGTGTTTCTCTTTGTATCCTCATAATGTGTTATCATTTCCTCCGTAAAAATTGACTCAAGTGACAATATTTTTACAAGCACAATGCATACATTTTGTGTGTTTTTCACATTATTGAGATCAAAATATTGCTTCATCTATAGTATCCATGTTAGGAAATCCTTGCCATCAAACTTCCTCATATCCATTTTTGGAAAGTGGTGGTTCTTCCATCCAACATTAGAGTTTATGAAATCACGATTAAAATTTATTTTTTTCTCATCATGAGTTTTCTCTACTATATCTTTGCCATTAGGAAACATTTCTTGTATCAACTTTGTCAAACCTTCCATTTCTAATTTTAGATCATTCTTCATTTTTTCCATGTTGTCATTCATTTTTTCATCGATCTTAGCTTCCATGCTAGCTTGCCAGCTTCCATGCCAGATTCCATGCCATCCATATTAGCTTCCATGCCATTCTTCAAACCATCCATCTTAGCTTCCACCCATTTCTTCAAACCATCCATCTTAGCTTCCACGCCTTTCTTCAAAAATTCCATTTCATTTTTTGTTGCTCTTTGTAAGAGTGAAATTTCGTGCACATGCTCTTGTAATTTTGATATGTCATGTTGCACTTATTCGTCTTCATGAGTCATAGTAGAGCCTTATGAAGACTTAATGGGTGTTGAATTATTTTTAGGGGGGATTTTAGAACTCAATGCTAATATCTATTCTACAATATTCCCTTGGAATCAATTCAAAGTGATTGTTCAAACAAGCCTTATTCAATTCGAAAAAAAATACACACCTTTTTCTTGCTTTTGAGGAGCTCGATATTGAAACTAAATTATCTCTATCATTTTGGATCTTCAATATCTGAAATTCAGCCATGTAGTAGCCCTCTAAGTCTTCTTTCGAATGCCACAGGTCTGACCTGATTTTGATTCTTCAAGGCAACATTATGCCCAATCTCCCAAAATGACCTAATTATGGACTAATTTAGTAGAGCGAACTTGTACGAAGTACCACATGTCACTGTTTGATCCAAGTGGATATTGGTGGTCACCCACCTATTCCACTTGGGGCCCCACCATTATCTCTTTCAGTTTTTCAGTTTCGGCACAACTTACTATTTTTAGCAGTTTTTCGGGTCCTGAACTTCTAGAGTCGTTTTGAGGCCCTGAACGACGTTTTTTGGGAAAACGGGGAGCAACATGGGTCCATGGACTGATGTTGCTCACTCAAAATTTGTAGTCCTCGGATATATCTTTCTAACGAGGTATGGTACGTGTCAAAAGGAGATCGTATGCCAAAGTTACGTCCCCGGGAAGTTGAAACACCAATTTACCCAAACGGGGCCCATAGTTTTGGCGCTTCATCTCCTAGGGTTAGGGCTTTGGCTTTTTAGGATTTCCCATTATTTCTAAATAATAAATAGGCCCTCAAGCCTCATTGTAACTTAGTTCAGAGGCTTGTAGCCACCACATCTCTTCTTAGAGATAGCTACCAGCACCCTAGCTAGTTTTATTTCCATTCTGTCTGTAACCAAATTTCAGTTCTTTGATATTAATGAAATGAAGTGTTATTTCCACTGCATCTTTGTATTTATGGTTATATGTTTATTCTATTGCGTTCCTGCATAAATCTGGATCAGTGGTATCAGAGTGGTCTGCTTTTTCTCGATCCTTATTTGCATGTCCCCAACGAGGTCGGGGTATAAGGAGTTAGGGCTCGATCTGGTGGAACCTTTGTAAGATCAGCCTCGCAAACCCCGACGGCCGCCCATGGGGGATGAAAAGAAAGATGAGGGAGCAGGAGATCCTATCAAAATATTTCTCAAGGAGGCCCTCAAAAAACAAAGGAATGCGATGATGGATAACTTTGCCCAGATCCTTCAACGGCTGCCCACCGACGGCGCATTTGCATCCAGCAGCCACTCTGGAGGTGCGACTCCTTTTAAGGTACAAGTAAATTTTGACATTCCCATATTTGAGGGTCAAATAGATGTAGATTCCATAGATATATGGTTGAATCTATTAGAAGGATATTTCTCGGTTCATGACTTTTCTGACAGGGAGAAGATTATTTTTGTACTCCTCAAAGCTGCCCCCCATGTCAAGCACTGGTGGGAAACCCACTATGAGAAAAAGGACGAGACAGAACCCTCTCTATTCTCGGCCGTACCCACTTGGAATTCTTTCTGAGACTCCATCGAGGAAAAATACTATCCCATGGGGAGCTATGAGGACAAGTACATACAATGGACCACGTTGTGACAACAAAGGGATCAAGATGTGCATGAGCTGACGAATCTGTTCCATACCCTGCACACCAAGTTGGGTATCAAAGATTCATAGAAACATTTGGTGCTAAAGTATCGCAGTTTTCTGCACAGATACATTCAAGAATAAATGGAGTTCCTCGACATCTCCTCGCTTGGTATGACATACCGGTATGCTGCCAAGATTGAGCAGAAATTCAAACAGAAGAAGCGAGACTTTGGATTTGCAAATCAAAAGCAAGGGAAAGGTGCTCCTAAACCGCAGAACAAAGGACAGAGCCAATGCATGGCGACTCAAGACAACCTGTCGAAGCCATAAGCAAATAACAACACCATAAAGCCAAATAAGGACACGGGAAAGTGGTGTGAGTTCCATAAGAGCTCCACTCACAACACAAGTGAGTGTTGGGCCAAGCAGTTGCTGGTGGCCGAGATGAGGGATTTTGAGTCAGATGCATGCTCCAACTCTGAATTAGAACCTGACAAGGGGAATGAAAAAGGGAAACAGATTATTGATGTGGAGCCCAATGCCACTATTGCCACTACGAATATCCAGAAGGAGGAACTGGAAGATCCAAAGGAGGAGGAACGTCTCTTCCACTCCCAGATGTGGGTAAAGGGGTCCCTGGTACAGTTCATTGTCGATAATGGGAGCCAAAAGAACCTCATTTTATTAGACGCCGTGAAGCGATTGGGCTTGCCAACCACAGCTCACCCACATCCATACAGCATTGGGTGGCTTCACCAAGGACGAGATCTCCGCGTCAGGCAGCAGTGCCGCCTTCCCTATAGCATCAAGCCCTTCACGGATGAGGTATTATGTGACGTTGCTCCTATTGATGTTTCTGATGTATTATTTGGAAAACCATACTTGTGGAAGCGTCATGCTATGTATGAGTCTTGACCTCGTGCTGTTATTGTTACTTTGGGAAATAAGTTGTACAGGATACCAGAGGTACCCCCTCCTACCGCTATCTCTTTGGTTACTGCAAAACAATGCAGTAAGCTCATTTCCCAAACCAAGAAATTCGTTTTCCTAATGATCTGCCCCCAGGGCAAGAAGAAGACTGTGGCCACAACCTCCAGACAGGGCTCCTCTGCATGGAAACAACAAATGGATAAGGTTGTGGAGGAGTACGGGGACATCTTCACCTCACCCATAGGGGTTCCTCTGCACTGTCAGGTCAAGCACCCGATTGATCTGACGCCAGGTGCGCCGCTACCTAATGGATCGATCTATCAATGCTCTATTCTAGAGAACGCTGCAATCAAGAGGCAGATTTACGAGCTGTTGTAGAAAGGTCACATCCGACCAAGTTCATCGCCCTGTGGGAGCTCGATCGTGTTGGTACAGAAGAAGGGTGGGACGTGGTGACTCTGTATTGATTATCGGGCACTGAACAAAATCACTATCCGGAATAGGTACCCGATCCCACGGATTGATAACCTTCTGGACCAACTCAAAGGCGTAAAATATTTCAGCAAGATCGACTTGAAGTCTGGGTATCACCAGGTACCAATTGAACCCTCCGATGTGTGGAAGACTGCCTTCAAAGCGAAGGAAGGCCTTTTCAAATGACTCGTCATGCCTTTCGGGTTGACGAATGCTCCCGCAACCTTCATGCGAATGATGGACGACATCTTTTGGCCATTCATCAACTCATTTTTAGTGGTGTACTCGGATGACATTCTGATCTTCAGCCAGACTTGGGAAGAGCACCTTCACCACATCCGACAAGTCCTCCAAACACTGCGGCAACAAAAGTTGTGTGCCAGTTTGGAGAAATGAACTTTTGGCATGACCCAGGTTTAATATCTGGGATACATTATTGATGAAAGAGGGGTGCATGTGGATCCAACCAAGATCCAAGTCATTCGAGATTGGCCAGCCCCAACCACTATAACAGAACTTCGCAGCTTTCTGGGTCTTGCTAATTTCTACCGTAGGTTCGTGTTGGGATTCTCTCATATCACTTGGCCCTTGAGTCAAGTCACCAAGGGGGGAGCAAGAGAAAAATTCTTTTTTTCAGAACCTCAACAGAAGGCGTTCATAGAATTGAAAAATCGCCTCTATTATGCCCCAGTGCTCACATTACCAAACTTGCAACAACCATTTGAGATTAAGACAGATGCCTCTAACTATGCTATTGGGGCAGTTCTTACTCAACAGGGACATCCAATGGCATATCATATTGAGACGCTGTCTGAAAAAGTTCGCAAGTATCCCACTTATGACAAAGAAATGTATTCCATTGTGCAAGCTTGTCGACAATGGAAGCATTATATTTTGGGGAAGGAAACAATCATCCACACAGACCACTGGCCCCTGCAGTTCATATAGGCACAAGGGAAGTTGCAGAATGATCGCCATCAGAAGTGGTCCACATATCTACAATAGTTTCATTTGAACATCAAGTACAAGAAGGGTAGCACCAATAATGTTGCAGACTGCCTTAGCCGACCACCAATCGTGGCACTCACCACCGTTCTCAACTCTTGTGGACATGAGACTTTTGATTGGCCACTTCTCTACAAGAACAACCCAGAATTAGGCCACACTTACAAGGCACTCTTGGGGGGTACGCAAGTTCCAAATTTTCACCTCCAAGATGCACTTTTATGTCACCTAGGACACCTTTGTGTTCCTTCAAGCGAGCGTGCCAAGATGATATGGGAAGCACACTACAGTCGAGTTGCTGGGCATTTTGGGGTCGAGAAAATAGTAGCAGTACTGTAGAAGTATTTATATTGGCTGAACCTTCGAAAGGATGTAGGGAAGCACATCATATCCTACACTGCTTGTGCCATTTCCAAACCGACCATCAAGAAGAAAGGCCTATATACACCGCTACCTACCCCTAGTCGACCTTGGGAATCCATCTCCATGGATTACATGTTGGGCCTACCTTCTAGTAAGCATGGAAATGACTGTGTTTTCGTGGTCGTCGACAGATTCTCGAAGATGGTCATTATGGCGACCTGCAAGAAGAATATCACAGCAGAAGCCACTGCTAAAATCTTCTTTGAATGATTGTGGGTGCACTTTGGGATCCCACAATATATCATATCAGATCGGGATAGCAGGTTCCTTAGCACATTTTGGTCCAGCCTCTGGTCAATGCTGGACACCAAGCTCACCAAGTCCACAACTTTCCATCCCCAAATAGATATCCAGAAAGAGGTCGTCAACAGAATGATTGTACACATTCTGTGCATGTAAAATTCAAAGCATCCACGCACATGGGACAAGAGCCTCCCCTATGTACAACATAGTTATAACCGAGCTCTCCACAGTTCAATCAACCATATCCCCTTTCAGGTGGGCTTGGGATTCCATCCACTATGTCCCATTGACGTAGCCATTCCATTTGTGGCTACTCAGGTTGATTCGGCTCATGTCTAGTCTGAAGCTGACAAAGAAAATAGCTTCATCGAGCGCATTCAACACATCCACCAATAGGTTCATGACATATTGGACAGAGCCAATGCTAAGTGCAAGCAATGCCAAGATCAACACCGGGTGCCACACAACTTCCAGGTGGGCGACAAAGTATGGTTACATTTGCAGAAGGAGCGCCTCACTGGACCCCACCACAAGTTTCTCCCACTTTGATACGGGTCGCACACCATCACCAATGCTATAGGGAACGATGCCTTCGAGCTCAACATTCCACCATTCCTTGGTCTTCACCCAGTATTCAATGTGAACCGCCTTCGTCCTTACTTCCCACCTCTACTGGACACCTCTAACATTGCAGAACAACTCACACCAATAGAGTTAAACCCAGAATGCATGGAATAGGCCACCACAGATTGTATCATGGACATGCAAATCAAGAACACTCGCCAATAGAAGATCCAACTGTATCAGGTTGTCAAAGCTGGCCAACTCCTACACCAAGGAAAGTGGTTCACCAGGGACCAAGTTCAGTAGAAATTTCCTCATCTCATGGAGGAACTTAATGCAATGGGGACCATTGCTTCTTACGGGGGGAGGAATGATCCGGTGGATATTGGTGAGGATCACCCGCCTATTCCACTTGGGGCCCCACCATTGTCTCTTTCAGTTTTTCAGTTTCGGCACAACTTACTATTTTTAGCAGTTTTTCGGGTCCTGAACTTCCGGAGCCATTTTGAGGCCCTAAACAACGTTTTTTGGGAAAAATCTCACTCAAAATTTGTATTCCTCGAATAGATATTTCTAACGAGGTATGGTACGCATCAAACGAAGATCGTATGCCAAAGTTACGTCCCCGGGAAGTTGAAACACCGATTTACCCAAACAGGGCCCATAGTTTTGGCGCTTCATCTTCTATGGTTAGGGTTTTGGCTGTTTAGGATTTCCCATTGTTTCTAAGTAATAAATAGGCCCTCGAGCCTCATTTTAACTCAGTTTAGAGGCTTGTAGCCACCACATCTCTTCTTAGAGATAGCTACCAGCGCCCTAGCTAGTTTTATTTCCATTCTGTCTGCAAGCAAATTTCAATTCTTTGATATTAATGAAATGAAGTGTTATTTCCACTGCATCTTTGTATTTATGGTTATATTTTTATTCTATTGTGTTCCTACATAAATCCAGATCACTGTTTTCTCCTTCGACTTTGAAATTGATACATAGGAAACTACAATCTATTTTCTTGTGGCCACTCTTTACAGAATTACAATTCGATGCTTAGAGTGAGAGTTATGACGATTTTCCACGATCACCTCTTTGAGATCAAATTCAGGAGCCTGAAAAAAGCCTAACGTCCACATATCATATCTCTGAAAATATTGCGTACCAGGATCTAAAATTTTTACACAAAGTTCCTGAGGATTTTTTCCTCATGTGATAAAAATTTCAGCTTCTAAACCTTTGTAGAAAAAATTTATAGCGAAAATTCCACGATGACCTATTTGGAGCTGCAAAACCCTAGAATCCAAAGCTCTGATACCAAACGTTATGAAACCAGCTCCAAAAATAGAAGAAAAGAGAGATCAATGCCTTATAAATAAGCCACTTCGAGGGGGAAACCTCATTTACATTACATAAATGAACAATTATTGGATGATACTGACAAAACCTCCTTCTATATATAAGAGTCCATGGGGTCACAATATAATCCTAGTCGACCTAACAATAATAATGTAAGGGCACAATAATAAAAATATTGGGGTTATAGAGGTACAAAAATACAATAAGGGGGCTACACTAACAACAATAAGGGACTACACTAGTAATATAGGGACCTAACAGAGTTACTAGTCCTAGAGCCAGGTTGGAACAAACAGTTTAGAGTCATGGATAGCTTGGGTAGAAACTAATATGGCGATGGTTAGTGATGTCCAACCATGAGGTGGAATAACTGGTTGAGGGTTAAGGCGGTTTGGCCTCTAGAATCCTTGGTTTGGTTTTGTTTTGGTTATCCCATGAGATCCCACATTCATGCTTGGCATATGGCATGGGGGTGACTAGATGAAAGAGACATTTGGTTCAACCTAATCTATCATTTGGTGGTATGTGGAAGTCCTGACTTGGTTGGTAATTTTACATGTTAACAAGAGTTATTATTTTATTGTGATCCATTTATATATGTTGGAAATATTTTGATGATATTATGTTTGATTCTCCATGGTTTACATGTTGGTTAATTTCTGATTATATGTTGTTTATATGATGTGTATCTTCTATGGCTCTTGTCATGTTATGAAACCAACTCCAAAAATAGAAGAAAAGAGAGATCAATGCCTTAGAAATCAGCCACTTCAAGGGGGAAATATCCTTTACATTTCATAAATGAACAATTCTTGGATGATACAAATGAAAAAACCTCCTTTCTATATATAGGAGGCCATGGGGCATAATATAATCCTAGTCAACCTAACAATAATAATGTAAGGGCACAACAATAATGATAGTGGATTTTATGGGGCACAATAATAACAATATGGTGGCTACAGGGGTACAACAATAAAAATAAGGGGGCTGCACTAATAAAAATAAGGGGATGCACTAGTATTATAGGGACTTAACATGCCCCTCTCCTTCAAAAAATTGTTTTCCTCAACGCTTGATTATTTTTGGATGCTTGTGTATAAAATTCTCATCCTCCCATGTGGAATCTTCAATGGGTAAGTTCTTCCACTTGCTGAGATACTCTAAAATTGATCGATTTGGTAGTTGTCAAGTTCTTTTTTTTTTGTTAAATTTGTAGATCCTTACCATTTCTATTTATCAAAAAAAGAGGCAGATTGCCATACATATCCATAAGCAGTTAGTGGCCTCAACCTGCCCAAAGGAAACTAGGTCTGTTGGCCACCTTAATGAGTTAAAATCCAACCAGTTTTGGAAATGTTTCTTCCTTCTACTTGCCGCTATATCTACTTTACTATGTCCATCAAAGTTTAAAACTAAACAATAAAAATATTCTGAAAAATAATTAAAAACTATTAGTAATTTGTGTCATCCATCATCCATCGGAAGGTTCAATAGGAACCGGGTCCTTTGCAGTTGAACATGGCATATCTACTTGTTGCATTGCTTGAAGCTGGCGTTCAATTCTGCCGATTCTAGCCATTGCATGGTACTGAGATATTCTGGTTTGCTATATTTCCTGTTTGATTTCTTGCAGTGCTAAAACCACATTAGGATTTCCTTCTATTTCCCTCATACTGGTCATAGCCTTCACCAGAACACATTTGAGAATCCAATATGTGTGAATAGATTGGTGAAAGAGGGAGAGCCTCCTTCTTGTATTCCCAGGATCTGAGATAAAGTCAATGTTGGCTTCTTTCTGGCTGCTTTCTATTTCCATTCCTTGAATTGTGTTACGGATATGTGGTGGGTTTCCAGTTGCATACAAATCAAAAATATTCTCCATGACTTCCTTTTTAGTTTTCCTGCCATGCTTGCGTGGGCCCACGTTCTGAGTTGGAAGCTTCTGCTTCCCTTTTCCTGTACCCTGTCCTTTCCATGTTTGACCTTTAGCCATGTGTTTGCACATACAAACACTTACTGACACATTTTGTATTATCTCTATAAAAATTTGAAACAGGCCTATATATGTCAAAGCAAAATCAATAACAAAATTCATTTAATCACTGGTGGGGCCCATTATTTCCGTGTTTTCAGGAAAAACCACTATCTTTTTTGCCATGCAACCAACATAATTAAAATTAAATAAAATAGTCACAGGAGCCTTATTATGTAGAGAATTTTCCAAATTACCATGCTATAGACACAATTTTAATTACTACTGGGGTGGCCAGGACTAGGAGAGAAAACAGGGTTTACTAAGATGCCAATAATCAAAGAATTTTTATGAGTAGGCCAACTATGGGAATTCGGTTTGTCATTGCTGGACATGAAAACCTACTTGTAGGCTTGATATGGGTCAGCCCCAGTGGTAAGCCTCATAACCGAAACCAGACTTTGAGCCCCCCACAGAGATGACTGCACAATTGATCCTCACCAGGTGATAGAAAGGGGATTCTTACACTAAAATCGAACTGGCATAATCCTTTGCTAAATATTTCGGGACGATGTAGACTCAGAAGGGTTCCTGACCAGTAGACAAAGTTTGAGCGAACGACACAAGAGAGAGGGGTTGGTGTTCTGAAACAGGGTTCAATTGTTGGACTCGAAACAATCTGAACTAGCATGCAATCTAAATTGACGACCTCTTCCATAAACTTGGTACAGAGAAGAATCAATACATTCCTGAATTGATACACCACACAACCACTGACTCGATTGACTACATGCAAGATGCTGAAACCATCCAAGAACAATATTTCCCCTGCGTTACTATGAGACGGAGCAGGTAATTGAAAAACTAAAGTTATGAGAGCCATAACATACCGAATTAACCTTTGATGCCATTGACCAGCTTCATTCTTCCCATATTCCTTTGTAAATCTCTTGTAGAGAAAAATTCCATGTTTTTCCTTACCTTGTTGCCTTAACCCTTCTCTTGGGCGTCACTCTTTCCAACCCCGGCCTGACCGCATTCGTTGGTTGCCAGAAATATCGTCAATTGCCATAATGGTGGAGCGTGCCTGAGGCATATCAACATTACTGGGCTTGATGGTTGGGCAAGTGCGCACCGCCGTGTGACACCGATCGTAGCCCACTTGTCGTTACGTGGCATCCCGATCGGGGGTAGTTGTCAAGTTCTTGTTTCTGTGACATCTTCCCGTTGTTTCATTTGATTCTACACCAAAGTTAGGTTATCCTTTGAGAGTTGGAGAACTTGTTGTTGAGGGTCAATGTGATATTCCACTACTTTATCATCCATATTAGCTTTCATTTGATCCTACAAACCATCCAACTTACCCTCCATTTAAAAAAAAAAAACCATATATGTCATCTTTGATTGCTCTTTGTAAGATCAAAATATGTTGCACTTGGTACTGCAATTTTGATATATCATACTACAATTATTCCTTTTCATGCGTCATAGTAGAGCTTTATAAGGGCTTAATGGGCGTGGAATTATTTTTTGGAGGCATTATAGAACCCAACACTAATAAAAATGCTTCAATATGCCCTTTGAATCACTTCAAACTGCTTTTTCAAACAAATGTTATGCAATTTAAAAAAACAAATACACACTTTTTTCTTGCTTTTTAGGAGGTCAATATTAAACCTGAATTATCTCTATGATTTCAGATCCTCAATAACTAAAATTTAGTCCTTTAGTAGCCTTATGAATATTCTTTCCAATGCCATAGGTTAGACCGGATTTGGATTCTTCAAGACAAATTTATGCTCGATCGCCCACAATGACCTAATTATGGACTGGTTTAGTAGAGAGAACTTGTATGGCTTGCCACATGTCACTGTTTCCTACTTCGGCTCTTAAATTGATGCACAGGATATTACAGTCTGTGTAATTTCATCCTCTTTTTACAGAATCCAAATCCTATGCTCAGAGAGAGTTTTATGATGATTTTCCCAAGGTCAACTCTTTTAGATGAAATTCGGTAGCCTCCAAAAACCCTAACTTCCACTGATGATATCTCCGAAAATATTGTGAACCAAGATCTGAAATTTTTACACGAAACTCCTCAGGATTTCTTCGAAATGGGTTTTTTCGTTTAGTGTTTGAAACCTTGTAGAAAAAAAAAATATATTACAAAAAATCCACGATGACCTATTTGAAGCAGCGAAACCCTAGAATCCAAAGCTCTAATACCAAATGTTATGAAACTAGCTCCAAAATAGAAGAAAAGAGAGATCAACGCCTCAGAAATCAGCCACTTCGAGGGGGAAACCTCCTTTACATTAAATAAATTAACAATTCTTGGATTATATAAATGACAAAACCTCCTTTCTATATATAGAAGTCCATGGGGCACAATATAATCCTAGCCAACCTAACAATAATAATGTAAGGGCACAACAATAACATTAATGGATTTTATGGGGCACAATAATAACAATATGGGGGCTATAGGGGTACAACAATAAAAATAAGAGGGCTACACTAACAAAAATAAGGGGATACACTAGTATTATAGGGACATAACATGTCATGAGTTGTTTATCTATTGATTTATCAATGAATGTATGGGATAAAAATTTTTATTTTAGTGATATAGATTCTAGCCCTAAAAAGGTGGCACAAATATCGTGATTATAGGCACAGGACTGGGAAATTGAGACTGCAGTCACTCCCTTGTAGGCTTGCACATGTGACTGGTGGCCTACAGTCATATGGATGCATGCTTGTGCATGTGACTTGGAGTTGAAGTAAGTGAAAAAGAAATATGAATCAGGGTTTGAGTACCTGAAGGAGTGGTTTAGATCCTATGGGTCTTGTAGTTCTTGAGGAAGGTCAGTAAAGTTTCAGTTTATCAATTCCACTTCCTTAATTGTATCTAGGAGGTTGAGTCATATCATAGTAACTCTTTGTCACATATTTACCTGGAGGGTGTTACAATTTCTCTTTTCTCTTCCATGTGATGCATATTATTATTTAGTCTTACTCAATGTTCCACTCTATTGGTGAGTAATGTGTATTTTCCACTAGATTTCAACAATATCTCTCTTAGGTCCCTATATTACTATATAGTCCCTTATTGTTGTTAGTGTAACCCCCTTATTGTTATTATTGTACCCCTGTAACCCCCATATTATTATTATTGTGACCTTAAATTATTATTGTTAGGTCGGCTAGGATTACATTGTGGCCCCATGGACTCCTATATATAGAAAGGAGGTTTTGTAATTTGTATCTGTTATGCCTAAATCTACCTCAGGCTGAAGGAAGGCAGAATTCAGGGTAACATCATACCACACTTAGTCTGGTAGCTAGCCCTACCAGAACAGGAGAGGGCTCTCTCCGGGTCAAACTAAGTAAAGATAATCAATAGGGTCTGAGATGACTTGAAATGAATACTGATTTTAGGCTAGGTATATGAATCAAGGAGTTTGATTTGATTTTTTGGGGGTTTGTTGGAAAAAAGGGAAATGCCATTTTGGGCTTGGGGATGAGGCCAAATTCTTGCAAAGTTCAAGGTGGGGCAGGGTAGGCAATGACTTTGATGTCTTAGATTCAATAAATGAATGGAAAAGACTACTGAGGAGCTGAAGAGGGAAAGAGGGTGCAAGGATCCTCTTCAAACTAACGAAAACATATAAAACTAAACAAAATTTTAAGGTAGAGCACCAGCAAACTAATGAATTCTACCTTAGTTACTCATTTGTTTAATTTCGGAAGCAAAGGGAAGAGAAATGGCATACATAAACATTAATGAAACTTATAGATACATGGAGAAAAACATCATTTGAACTCAGAGCCACAAGGATCCCAACAAGTGCTGCAAAACTCTGGTCTTTCCTTTGCCAAAAATCTGAAATGAATATACAATGAGGTGCCAAACTATTCCCAAGAGTCCAACCCTAAAAATGTCTCAGAAAATACAATATATAGACAATTTTAACCCCTTCCCATGCCTCTAGGGGTCAAGCTCATCCTTCTAGGAGCTGTTTCAACCAATTCTAAACAAGGAACTGAAATCTAGGCAATCAAACAACTTGCCTCTATATGGAAGGAAACAGATTCATTCATTTAATTTTCACCTTTTAGTGAATGAATCCTCTAGAACAAGTAAAAATGAGCCAAATTTACATCATGATCATGAAATTACATCAAGATAAATCAAGAGTTACATCAAAAAGTGAAACTAGTCAAAACTGGGTGAAATTCTGAGCTGAAGGGTGAAAAATAGGCAAAAGTCCTCTATGCGCCGCGCCCAAAAACTCAATGCGTCGCGCCACTTTGAGCCTATTTTTTAGGCACTTCCTGAAGTCCAAATTGAGCTCATGATAGCTCGTTGGAAAACCCTATCTGTCTACTATCCAACCCAAGTGGAATTTTTTAATTTGGAGTTCATTTACCCCTCCAAAAGTTCAATATCCAAAGACTGTTTCCTGTGTGTGAAAAAGGTGGCAGAAAGGCCATTTTCAAGGTGTTTTTGACCCTTTTAACCACCCAGAACTTGATGAAATCTCTCAGCCATTCCTGAGCATGCATAATTTATCATAAAAAACTCAAAAATATCAAGTTTTCCTCCAGAAGATGTACCAATCATAAGCGCACGCCAAGTGGCGCGACGCGTTGGGCGGAAAAATCTGTTTTGCGACCAAAATTTCAAAAATGACAAAATTTTCTCCAAATTTGCTGAAATTTGGAGTGAAGGTCCCCCATCATGTGCCATGCTCAGCCAAAGAAGCTTCGGCCAAGATTTGGAGTGGATTAGGCCTTTTCCGACGTTTCCGTGCTCTCCTCAGCGCATGCAGTTCAGTGGCGGAATCACTGTCTCGTTCATAGGATGTGTCGGTGTCCGTCTCCATAATGTTGCAAGTCTATGCCAAGTGTATGTTTAGCTTGTTGAAAATGAGAAATGAGAAATTGGTGTCTTTGTCTCCAATTGCCAAATGTGCCAAAGGGAAATGAGGGACTGTGAGAAATATGGAACAGTGGGTATAATGGAGTGAGGGAAAAGGTATAATTTAATTAAGTGAAGTATACAATGTGAGGACACTCACTTGGGAATTTAGGATTTTGGGAATTCTATAAATGATATGAGGGAAGGACAGTGGTAGGAAATGGTAGGGTTTAGGGATTTTTGCAAATGATATGAAAGAGTGATAGTGATAAGGAATAAAAGGATTTGAGGGATAGGGATAATGAGATTTTAGAAATAAGTGATTTTTAGAGATGGAGGGAGATGATATAGTGATGGGATAACAGGGAGGAGAGGGAAAAACAAGGATTTGGCATTAAAACCAATTCAAAATTCTAACTACAAAACCCCAATGAATAATTTTCAACAAAGTGATAGTTTTGAAGTTCTGGCATTCAAATTCATGACCAATCACATAATCAACACCAAACACAATTTAGGGGCGATGGGAGATCACATGAAGTCGTTTGGAGCGAGAAGGACCAAGTGATTTGATTTTTTGAGGAACAAATGATAAAAATTGTCATTTCAGGCCTGTGCACCGCGCACCAATCCCAACGTGCCGCGCGCCTTCAGTGCGTCACGCCAGTGTATTTTTACACTGCAGAAACTGGTCCAATGCGCCGCGCACCTTCAATGCGCCGTGCCAGTTGCCCAGTGTGCTGCGCAGCTAAAACTTACCACAATTCGGCTTCAAAACTCATTTTTTCACTTCCTTGATTTTTCTTGGCTCTTACTGATGTCTTTGGCGTGCATATGGAGTGTTGAAACAATGAAAATGATATATAGGCTAAGAATTTCAACTCTTGATTTCAAAAACCCATTTTGCAACGTTTTGAACTTTGACACTTTCACATAACTCTGTTTTGCTTGTTTCCACTTTGACTTTTTGACTGAATGATGAGCTTTTGCACACTAAACCACCATAAATTCTAAAAAAACTCTTCACTTGCAATGGAAAAAATCTTAGCTTACTTGCACACCACAGATTTGAGCACATTTGGAAAGTTTGGAGAAGAATGGCAACATTTTGATGTTTCAGCCCAATGCGCCGCCCAAGCAACCCAACACATAATGCATTTTTGCAGAAGGCTTTTGGAGGCCTTCCCGGTGTCCAAATCGGGTGCGGGATAGCTCGTTGGAAATATTATTGAGTCTACTTTCCATTTGACTCATCAAGAAAGTCATTTGGCCAACCAAGCTAGGAGAAATCTTGATTTTCCCAAGGTCACTTCAGATGTGCATCAATTCTCGTGAGGCAACGGTATTTTTGACATTTCTCTAAAACCATGATACCTGTGTAAAAAGTGAAGGAGGTTTTTCTTCTTTGGCATGTTTTGGACAAAAATGTCTCTCAGGTTTCCCAAATTCATCTTTTACTGCTTAGAAACATCATTTGAGTGAAACCTATCCCGATGTGTGGAACAAGGGATTTGTTGAAATGAAGCGAAATGAAGGGGATAAGGGGCTTCTAAATTCTCGAGAAAATTTTGGGAAGTAGGGAGGGATGTTAGGAAGTAGGGGAAAGTTGAATTTCAGAGATTGAGTGAGGGAAAGGGGTCCAAAAGGGAAAAACACAGGCCTAACCTAGAAAATTTCCAAGTTGTAGCAAGAAACTAGGGTTTGTGCGAAAATGAGGAATTTGGGGGATCTCAATGATGGGAAGTGTTTAATAAGGTATATTAAGGATAGGGGAAGGTGTATGAACATCAGGATACAAGTTTGGCTGATGATTTGACCATCCAAGAGAAATTACCTTCAAAACCCTAGGAGAGGGAAACGAACCTTACCTAGGCACAACTGAAGCATGAACAAGGTGTAAAATGACTCTTTGGAACCTGACATGATGATTAAAACCCTCTGAATGATGGTACACTCAGCTGAATGGTGACATGGACCGACATTTGGACAACTTTGACAGGAGTAAAAGCAAACCCTAGACCTAATGCCTAGTGACCAAATTTTGCTTGAAGACACACTGAAATGAAAAAATTTGACCTTGACACCTTAAAATCACTTTGTAAGAGCATGTTTGATCACTGAAGGAAGGCTGCAAAGGCTGACACTAACATTGGCTCCAATGGGGATGGTAGCTCCTTGGAGGTGCCAATAACTACAGATCTTTGGAAAGCAAATAGTGCCTTCATCCATTGGGCAATGGAGTCAAAAACTCAAGCTGAAATGCATGACTGAAAACTGATGACTTGACGACACAAACCAACTCTCACTAAACTAAAAACTGACTCGATACTTAAACACAACTGACAAACTGGAAAAGATGCTCAAAGTAGAGCTTATTCAATACAACCTACTCTAATTGTTCCATTCATCACCTGATCAAGTGAAATGAAACAACCAATGCAACCACGTAAGCATCCTGGCTACTATTTGATTTCTTCCCAAATGCTTTCTGATGCGTAGGAAAAGGGAAGAATCGAAAATCAACTCCCATGGAAACTTGGAATCAAGTTGATTGCTGATAAACTTGCAAAGCATGAATTGAATGGATGACTTCAAGAATACTGCGAAAGGATCTTCATAAACATAGCTATTGATTTCCATCAACACATTACTGCTCTGGTCCAAGTAATCTTCATAGCTGAATATTAAGATTTTCCTCACATATGTGCTGTCTTTCTTTGGGGATTGCAACAAGCTGTCAAAAGGATCCTGAAATTCATTAATAACCAAACTCTGTAGCTGATTCCAAACAGAACAAAAGCCTCCTTTATTAATCTCTTCATGTGACTGCAAATCTTCATATTGGCTCTGTAATGAAAAATATGTTAAACAAGACAATGAAGACGACTTTTGAATAATATTATTATCAACATTATTTTCTGGCACATGGTTAACTAATGGAGAAGAACTATTACAACAAACATCATCCAACACACGAGCAATAGGATCATCAAAAACTTGAGAAGACTGCTGCGATGTATCCATTGAAACTGTATGACATCCTACTGGTTGTTCATCTTTTTCTTGAGAGATATTATGAAGATTCTGCTTTATGAACTGAAATGCTTCGAAACAAAAGGGTACAGAATCCTCTTGCATCATTAAATCATGTATTTCATCTTCCACACCTTCATCTGTAATCTGACCTTCAATTTCGTTTGGTGGTTGCAAATCTGGAGCTAGGGAGGGTTTTGTATCCAAAATGATTTCATTAGTCATTTCAGGGGAAGATTTCTCATTAACAACTTGCTCAAGAATTTCGCTATCTGTCTCATCCTCAACATTAACACTGACAGATTGTTGATTTCTTACAGGCTGCTCATTTGAAGATTTACCATGCAATTTACTCTTCAAAAACTGAAATGATTCAAAACAAAATGGAACAGAATCATCTTGTATCATTTGATCATATGTGCAAACTTCCATGGCTTCATCTACAACTTCATAATCAATGGGATTCGGGGACTGTAAATCTGAATATGAGAAGTCTTGAGCAAGGTTTTCATTGCGCTCAAGATAGTCCAGATCAAGGCTTGTTGGCAGTTGATTTCTGTTTGCATGGAAATTGGCTCTAATGAACTGAAACGAGTCAAAACAAAAAGGCAAAGATCCTTCACTTACTTTAAAATTTGCTTCACTTTCCTCGTCATTGTCATAGTTGATATGCATCGGTTGATCACTATACTTGAGCTGCTGAAAGTGAACTTCTTCCTCACACAAACTAGATGTTGATTTGTCTGCAAGATTAGCTTCTGTTTGGAGAACATAATCATCATCATACTGATAAAACTGAGGCAAATCATCAATATACAACACATCATCAAGCATACATGTCATATCAACAACTCTCTCTTCTTTCAGATGATCTATAAAGCAATCACTATGACAACTGGGATAAGAAACAACGTAGGCGATCCCTACTAGCCCAGCAGGGGTCTAGCAACAAACAAACAATGCTATGACGCAAGCTCCTAGTTACGAATGAAAGACTTGGGATAAGAGCCTACCTAGATTCCAACGCTAGATCTGAAGAAGAAGATGTCCCCGTCCTTCAGCCCTGGCAGATCACAATCCTTCCACGATCTCCGTAGATGATCACCTGCACGCAGAAGAAACGAACAGATACATGCATAGGAACCAGCATACGTAACTAAACATCGGTCAGAAAAGATATTACTCGCATTAACATGATAGAAAAAGGAGTGGAACCATAATCATAGTCATCTATTAAAGTGATAAACGAATAGAAGTTAAAACCAAGTTCTGACGTCGCAGCTTCCTTCGAACGGGTCTCCGGTTGTCCACGTCTCGCAAAGCTCGCCAAGGAAAGGGAAACCTCTCCAGAGTCTCGTAACAATGGTCTCCTCGCTTGAATGGGCCTTAAGGGAAAGAAGGGATTCCTTACAGCACAAAGGCACTTGGGACTAGGGAGATGCAAAGTTTAAAGATTTCTCAAGACTAGCTTGCCATGGATCCGAGCAAGCTTTTATAAATATGGATGGCGGAAGTTGAGTTCAAACAAATTACAAAGGTAAATCCCCTCTCGCGACGTAGGCGATCCCTACTAGCCCAAGACAGGGTCTAGCAACAAACAAACAATGCCATGACGCAAGCTCCTAGTTACGAATGAAAGACTTGGGATAAGAGCCTACTCCTGATTCCAACGCTAGATCTGAAGAAGAAGATGTCCCCGTCCTTCAGCCCTGGCACATCACAATCCTTCCACGATCTCCGTGGATGAACACCTGCACACAGAAGAAACGAACAGATACATGCATAGGAACCAGCATACGTAACTAAACATCGGTCAGAAAAGATATTACTCGTATTAACATGATGGAAAAAGGAGTGGAACCATAATCATAGTCATCTATTAAAATGATAAACGAATAGAAGTTACAACCAAGTTCTGACGTCGCAGCTTCCTTCGAACGGGTCTCCGGTCGTCCACGTCTCGCAAAGCTCGCCAAGGAAAGGGAAACTTCTCCAGAGTCTCGTAACAATGGTCTCCTCGCTTGAATGGGCCTTAAGGGAAAGAAGGGATTCTTTACAGCACAAAGGCACTTGGGAATAGGGAGATGCAAAGCTTCAGCACTTCCAGACTAGCTTGCCATGGATCCGAGCAAGCTTTTATAGATGGGGAAGGAGGGAGTTGGGATCCCTATTATTATGGGATTGGCCCTATCAACAAGGAAGGTTCCATAGAAGGTGGCAAAACCACTTGCCTTCCATAGAACTCCCGCAGCCAAACCTCCCAACTCAAGATAGGCAATGGTTGTGAGTTTGTTTGAACTCAACTTCCGCCATCCATATTTAAAAAACGGTCCCTAAAATGGGTGGCGCGACTGCTGCTCTATGACAGAGCGCCAAGTGGCGCGACCTCTTTACAGGATTTCCCTGATTGGCGCGAGCACTGAACTGCCTACCCGCGCCAATGCAAAAAGAGTTGTTTTTCATGAGTTTTGCAAGGAGATGTCTCAAGGGGAAATGAAGCTCATACTCAGAGGGATGCATTGATGATGTTTTCAAGGCATGACAGTGTTCACAGGTCACATAATGGGTCCTCCATTGTGCGGGACGGGGAATGGTAAGGACGGTGACAAATTACTGTGTAACATATGCCCCCTAAAGCATGAGGCCCGAGAGAGAGAGGGGTGAAATGCTTTACGAGAACATGTCCAACTGAAGGCCCGCCGTCGGAAAACCTGCACAGAAAGATACAACTGATATCTCAAGTACATGATGTATATATATGGTATGGACGCAGCCATCCGAACAGAGTATGCTATAATCCGGATCTAGGGTATGGGCGCAGCCATCCAACTAAGATCAAATAGACTCAGGTATGGTCACAGCCATCCAATCATCGAGTCATGTACATAATGACAATAATCCACAATCGCAGCCTGGATTACAACAGACACAATCCAGGGTCTTGCGCTCCATCTCGACCCAAACAAGTACAAGTTCGAGCATGTGAGTATGTGAGATGATGTCGAACATGCAAGAACATCGTCTGATTACCAGCCAATGATGAAAGCTGTTAACAGACGCGAGAGAAACCACCAATAATGACAATGGTCCCCAAGGTACTACAGGTACAATCTACGGCGTGTGAACAAATGAGTTGACGTCGAACACCCGCAGAATCATTCGATCGGAAGTCAATGATGTAAACTTCACGTCGAATGCGACGAACCTGCCATTGAGGCATGCAGGCTCCAAGGTACCATCAGGAGTCTCTAGACCAACTTCTCGGATAATGAGTTGAAGTCGACAGGAAGTGACCTTGATCGAAGGTGGGCCATAATGATTCCCACATCATCGACACGAGACAGAGGAACATGATGTTTTGTTGTGAATCGGGATCGTATGAGAAACAGAGGAAGGTTGATATTTGCAGAGGCCAACTTCTCTTGAACACATGAACGGCACGACAGTGGACTTGGCAGTATTTGACATCAACGAATCAGAGGTCATGGCGACGAGGCAGTGAACAGATGAGAGGTCAAAAGGGATTACCCAAACCCATGGAGGAAAAGTGAAGCAACGAGATGAGATGTCCCCAACCCGACACGAATGCAGACAAGTGCCATGTTCAAGAGCGACATACTGCCGACGACAACGATGATGGTTCCATTTTTCCCCCACCATTTCTGGCGAGTACCCCAATTATTTTTGATAACAAGCTTGAAGGGGATAGCATATGCTTGTGATATAAGTCCGCCCTTCGGGCGAATCCATCCTAGTGCATTTAACGAGTCCTAGGAAGGAGAAACTCTGAGAACGTCATTTCGACGAAATCCAATGTCATCAGGGTTTAACGAGTCTGACAAAGGAAGAACTCGGCGTCTTTTCATGTTTAGAGAGTTTGAAAAGACAGCGGAAAAGAAAACTCCACAGGTCCCTTTTCGTAAATAGTTCCCCATATCCGAAAAGGTAGAAAACAATATCCGGAAAAACCTCCTAGTCGCGATAGGCTAGGGTATTCCTTTTTCGTAATCGATCCATCCCAGCCCGAAAAAGGGTTAAACTTATACTGGGTGGATGTCGATTCGTGTCCATTTTAACGAGATCGAAATGACAAGGGCCTCGGCAATCTTTTCATATTTAGAGAGTCAGAAAAGAGCTGAAAGATGACTCCAGAGTGAATTTTTCGTGTATTTACCGAGTCCGAAAAAGTATAAAATACAACTCGTCTCCACCTTTTAAGTCGCAAAAACCTGCCGCTGCACATACCCAACAAGCGTAAAATCCATTTTCGACATAATACATGCAAATATTTGACAAAAAATAACTTTTTAAAGCTCATTTTAACGTCGAAAAGTTATAAATATGTCTAATGGTAAAAATAAAATTACTTTTTACTATTTACCTTGTGGAGAGCAACAGTGGTCCATTTGGAGCAGAATCTTCTGACGGTGATTGCGACCAATCCAGGCAACTATTCAGCGTCTCGTCTGTGAAAGGTAAGAGGCGCTCCCTTTCTCTTTCTTTCCATGCATTTTTTAATGATTTCCCCTTAGAAATTAGCTCTGTAAGGGCAACTTTGAAATTTTAGGGCCGGGCCAAGTGGCGCGGGTATCGGGCACGGACCCGCGCCACTGAGCTCTTTTTACCAAAGGGCCCGCGCCATATGGCGCGACTGTCAGCAAAACAGTCGCGCCAGCGGCGGAACCCAAATTTCCGCCTAAAATTCCGCTATTTATGCCAAATTTCTTGAATTTTGAAGCTCACAAAAGATCTAATCAGGGGCTTTGGACCATGTGAATGCAGATAAACAGTCAAAATGGCAATCGAATGGAAGGAACGAGAACACGGAGACGAGGACGAAGAGGCCATGCAAAGCCAAGCATGTATGAATGCTCTGAGAGACTGTGGCTTAAAAAAGTTCTTCCTCACGCCATGCTTACGAGCTCAGCCTGAGCTCCTCCAATATCTAATCAACATCTGGGATGAAAATGACCAAGTATTCAGAATACGAGACCAGGTGCTGGAATTGGAGGTCACTGACATTTATTTCGTTACTGGATTATCCCGCAGGGGTCCAATCCCTGTACTGACTGGGAGCAGACCATCAGGGGAAAAGATGGAAGAAGTAATGGCGTGGGTGTGCCGTGGGGCACAAACAGGAACAGGGAGTAAGAAGGTATACATCTCAACCATCCCCGATCTAGCACTGAGAGTTGTACTCCACACCATTACGCGGGCTGCTGGATCGCAGGCACCGCACGAGGCTACAAAGACTCAACTCTTACTGGCCTCAGAATGCATGGGTCCCCGACTGTATGATTGGGCAACAGCTGTCACGATCAACATGAAAAGGCAGCTCACAAAGTGCAAAAAGGGAAAACTGAAGCAGTTTGGGTATGGTTCCATCTTGGTATCGTTCATTCTGGAACGCATACCAACCTTCCAGGGCCAAGAGGCCCATGTGGCGGGTCCAGTACCACGAGAGCCGAGAATGGCTCGCTGGGCAGCACTGATGCCCAGATCTGGAGGCGGGCAACAGATGTCCTGGAAGCCCGAGTTCTTTAGGTGGCTACGGCGCCAACTGATCGTTGTGGAAGATTGGCCCTATTCGGGAACTGACTTTACAGGGGACCCAGATCTCCCGCTACCAGAAGGAGACGACTGGGATGAAGAGCTGGGTAAGACCTCATATTTTTTATTTTATGTTTATATGTTTTTTTTTGTTAATACACACTTGTCTTAACACAATTATATATGCATGCAGATGTAGGACCTGAGAGACCAGCCGGGATGTCTCCTATCTTCCGGAGGACACAACTCGCCCCCGAGATCCAGGGGGAAGGTACCGGAGGAGAGGCACTGGTTCAGAACCTCGAGGGGATCGTCCATGGGATCCCAGACTATGCCCGACTGTCAGATGTACCGATGGAGTACCAGCGCCATACGGTGGGAGTTCCAAACCAGCTCCACCGAATCCTGAGGCGGCTAGTGCGTGCAGTGACGTGCTATCATGAGCACCATGCTGATTAGTCTCTAGGATTTAGCCACACCTATTTTTTGAGAGAAACAGTGTCTCCGGATGTATTAAGACAATTATGTATATTTTTTTGAGTTTTATGTGACACACTTCTATGTAAACATTTCGATATCTATATATATGCATATCTATTTCTGGATGAGTCTTCTTTACATGTGATGATGATTTATAAATTGCGCAAATGTCTATCTAACACCAAATTTGCTACTGCATCTGTCAATGTATTCAAATGTCTGGGTATATGATGATATGTAATGTATTCAAAAGTCCTTTCCAGTAATCGAATACGCAAATACAATCGTAAAATGGACGGGTTTCTTACCGAATAGTGCCCGTTCAGCTGCAACACTACAAGCTGTGAATCTAGGTACACGAGCAATTCACGGATACCAAGGTTTACTGCCTCGGTTAATAATTCCAACATGGCGCTATATTCCACGATATTGTTCGTGGTACGTCCTAAACAAACACCTTGCAGGTCGATCAACTCACCAGCAGGATCGTAGATTACCCAGGCTGCAGAAGACAGATTCCTGGTACTGCGGGAGGCACCGTCCGCGAAACCAACAAATGGATGAAAAGACATCTGCACAACCAAGAAGACCCGATCAGCAGAAAGATGTTTACAAAGCACCCCACACCATGCACACAAATGACAATCACACACCTATGTACACACACCACACCAAGAAATCATTTCAGGCGTAGTACTTCTTAAGGTACAGCCCATTTCTGGGATGCGCCAATGGAACTCCTTCGTAGTCTATAAGCTCGTAGGCCCCATTTTTCAAAACACGTTTTACTATGTAGGGACCGTGCCACATGGGCTGGAGTTTACCGGCACCAAGCTTATCATGTGCCTGATCGCACAAGAGGACTAGGTCTCCTTCAATGAAAGAACGGGGAGAAACAGATTGATCAAAATGAGATTTGACCCTCTTCTTTTGTGCTTCGATGATCAAAGCAGCTAGACGACGGGTTTCATCCAACCATTCGAGATACAGAAGACGCTCTTCCTCAAAAGAAGTATCCGGTAAGAGCTCCACAGCTAATTTGAGCGAAGGAATTTCACATTCAACCGGCAAAGTAGCTTCCAGACCGTACACCAGTTGGAATGGTGTGAATCCGGTTGCACTTTTAGCAGATGTTCGGTACGCCCAGAGAGCTGAGAACAGTTGGAGATGCCAACTGGATTTATGAATCCCAACTGTTCGTTGAAGCATGGTGACCAAAACCTTGTTCACTGCTTCAACCTGACTGTTCGCTTGAGGGTAGTATGGCGTTGAGCTGTCGTGACGCAGACCCAACGCAGCTGTCAGCTCCGCCATCATGTAATCACGGAAATGAGTACCGTGATCAGTGACGATAGCTTGAGGAACCCCGAATCGTGCAATAACATGGTTGAATAAAAATGAAGCAGCCGTTCTTCCGTCAGCAGCTAGTGTAGGCATCGCCTCGGCCCACTTAGTGAAGTAGTCGACGGCGACAATGATATAAGCATGCCCCCCGGCCGAGTGAGGGTTACACGTCATAAAATCCACGCCCCATTTCGCAAAAGGGCCGACGGTAATAACGGGATGCAAAGGCAACGGCGGCGCGCGCATCTTGCGCTGAAAAATCTGGCACGGATGGCATTTTCGGACTGCAGTGATACAATCCTTGAATATGGAAGGCCAGAAATAACCTGCCCTCAGAATCTTTTGGGCAGTGGCATATCCGGACATGTGTCCGCCACAGGCGCCACTGTGGCAGTCATTCAAGACTTTCTCAGCCTCGTCCAAGGTAAGGCATCGTCGGAGCACCGAATCTACTCCGATACGATATAAGGTATCTCCTACTATGCGGTAGGGTTGGGACTGGTGCCGAATCCGACGGCGTGCAGCTTTATCCAACTCAGACCGGAATGTCGCGGTCTGAAGATACACTATGATGTCACCGTACCAAGGATCACGAGTATCAATAAGAAACAGCGTTTCGTCCGGTATATGATCTTCAGAGTGTTCAGGAAGAGAGTCTGTAGGGAGAGAACATATCAAATCCGCGAAGACCAGTGATTTAGTTGATTTGGCAGTGGTGAACTCCAAATCAAACTCCTGCAGGATGACGATCCATTTGGAGTACTTGCCCCCCAGCAATTGTCTAGAAAGAATATATGTCATGGGGTTGCAGTCTGAAACCACTGTTATCGTGCGCAACAGGATGTAATGGCGAAAGCGTTGTACGACGTGTACAGCTGCTAAGGCCAACTTCTCGACATGTGCATAGCGCGTTTCCGGGTCGAGAAGGTTCCGAGAGAGGTAATAAACAACATGTTCATCACCGTTCTCGTCATCCTGCACCAAGACCATGGCGATGGTGCTTAATGCGGCGACTAGATACAAAGTAAAGTCGCGGTGGTAGTCCGGAGGACGAAGCAACGGAGCATTGACGAGCAATGTCTTCAGCTTCTCAAAGGATTCTAGAGCGATTTCGTCCCAATGAAAGGGAACATTCTGCTTTAACAAACGAGTGAATCCTTTGGCCACCTCGGCGTAATTCGGGATGAAGCGCCTAAGAAAATTCGCTTTCCCCTGCAGACTCTGCAACTGATAAAGGGAGGAGGGTGACGGGAGATTTATAATGGCCTCAACCTTCAGAGGGTCGAGGCGAATTCCGTCTTTCGAGACTATAAAGCCCAAAAGATGGCCAGAGTCGACGCAGAAGACGCACTTATGAGGATTCAGCCTAATATTGTAGCGTCTGCAACGAAGAAATATCTGGCGAAGATGTTCCGGATGATCCTCTCGCTTACCCGAATGGGCAGGCAAGTCGTCCAGATAAGGCTGGACAATATGGCGAATATCATGAAAAGCATATGACATTGCACGCTGAAACGTGGTGCCAGCGTTCTTTAGGCCGAACGGGAGTTTTTTATATGCAAAAGTGCCCCACGGACAGATGAATGTGGTCTTATGTTGATCCTCAGGTGCAATGTTAATCTGGTTGTAACCTGAGAAACCGTCCATTAAAGAATAGATCTCACTTCCGGCGCAATCGTCGATAATCTGATCGATAAACGGAGTGGGATAATTGTCCTTAGGACAGGCGCGATTGATATCGCGATAATCCACACAGACTCGAATGGTACCCTGCTTTTTATCGACAGGGACGATATTGGACACCCATTCTGTAAGGGGGATAGGATAAATAAACCCCGCGTTCGAAGTTTTTCAACCTCTGCCTTGATAGCGGCGGCTTTCCGAGGATGCATGGGACGCAAGCGTTGGCGCACGGGTTTCGCACCTGGATAGGTTGGAATCTCGTGCACGATAATACTAGGATCAATTCCCGGCATTTCCTCGTAGGACCATGCAAAAACATCTCTGAATTCTTTGAAAAGTTCCGTATAGACCTGAATCTCCTCGGGAGAACAAGTCACACCCACATGAATGTTCTCAACAATCCCCGGTTTAACAGAGATGTTGATAGGAACAGTTTGAGTAATGTTACTCAGATTACCCTCCGAAAAGACCTCGTGCGTCAAGATCGGTGTTTGAAGAGGAGGGGAAGGAACCTGAGTAGCATAGTGCTCGAGACAGTCAGTCATTGCCCCCAAGCTAGGCATAAACGAGGAACGATGATGCCCATCGCCCCAGGGTAGCTCCTCCAGAGACATAGTTTCAATGATCGCCTCATCTGAGGGGAAAGTCTCTCTAAGAGGATCAGGCGAATCAGCCTGACCAAGCCAAGGGGATTGTGAGTAGACGTCAAGAGCCATGCTCATCGGAGCATGCTGAGGAGGTGGAGGGTCCGATGCAGCAACAATCTCACAGTAGCTGATCTCTACCGGCGTTAAAGGCATGGACTCTCCAAACTCATATACCTGCTCAGGTGTAGGAATCAGCCAGGGGTCATCAGTCCTGGACAACATGTTGACTTGAGCGGTATTCGGTGGCGGCGCAGGGAAAATACCCATGAGGACCGGGTCTTTGAAAAGACCAGGTCCTATGCTGTCTGGGGGATTCGGAATTTGATCCACATACGGCACGTTGTTCTCGGAGCTAGAGGTAAAAAATGACAACTGGTCTACCGTGACAATCTTGCCCTCGTGAGGGAAATTGATGAATCGAAAGACAGTAGACGGCACGCAGAGCATGGCATGGGTCCAGCTGCGGCCAAGAAGTATATTGTAGTTGAGTTTAGCGTCAACTACTTCTACTTCTACGTTGACAGTTTTTCCTTGTAATGTAATCGCCAGACTCTCGAGAACTCCCAGGGGTTTAGATTCCCGACCATCAAATGCCTCAAGGGCATTAGGAGATGACGATAAGGTTGGAGAGCCGATGGCCTTCCAACAAGCGGAGGACATAACACAAGTAGATGCACCCTCATCTACGACGGCTCTGTGAACGTTCAGACCGTTAATCCCGACTTGAATAACCAAAGCGATTTGATGTGGAAGCCGGGGAGTAAAATTCTCCAGATCAAAGGTGAGAAGGCTCGAGTCGGCGGGATCGATACCACCGATGGCAGACAGTAAAGCCTTCCGTTGCGAAGGACAACTTTGAAGAACCTCAAGTGCAGACATGGCACATGGCGCCTGTGCCAGATCCTCAACGATGCTATAATGTTGAGCGGCACGAGCATTTGGATTATAAGAGGATCTCCGAAGAACACCCTTGGGAGGTGGTTTCACAACGGGTTCGAGAGTCGGCTTCTCGATTTCCAACGGACCAGAAACAGGTGGGGGAGGTGGTCCATCCGCAACTGCCTTCCCGGGTGCCTGCTGCTGACTATTGTAATCCTTCGATCTAGTAGCAATAGTGATAGGTGCATTAGTTTTCATCATGAAAACCTGAGACCCAAACGGTGCAGATGATGAACCTTGTTCGACCATCTGGGTCTGCTGAGATGGAAATGGCTCTTTTAAAATAGCCGGAGTCCCTTTTGAGCCTTTAAGAAGTTGACTAATTTCGGACCGTCGTGGACAATCCTTAGTGTAATGGTCACCTTCACAGATGAGGCAAGGGAATTTCGGCTTACGTTGGGAGCCATCTTCAGTTCGAGATTTATATTCCGGTTTCGGGGCATCAGATTTTGATTTGCCTTTGCCCTTCTTCTTCCCCTTGGAGGATTTGTCTGCAGGATTGGCCTGAACAGCATTTACCTCCGCGGATTTACCAGAATCGGATGAGGCGGGATTAGCAGAGGTATTGTTGGAAGAATTAGCCTTCTGCTTCCCATTCGAAGACTTCTTCGAATTTTGAGAAACAGAACCAATGACACCATCCACCGTAGGGGTAGGCGGGGCCTTTTTGGCTCCGGGCCGTGGAGCATCAGGCAGGATGTCATAAAGCGTGCCAGATTGCGAATAAACAAGATCCAGGTACTGGGCACGCGCGATAGCTTGTTCCTCCATCACACACGCTCCCATTGCGATATCCTGAGCGATTTTATTCACAAAGGAGGTGGTGAACCAGTGAGTCAAAATCTGATCAGGTATGTGAAACTTGATCAGTCGACGACGGCGCCGCCACTCATGGATGTGATCCGTGATGTGAGTGGCCGAGTCCTGCTTCAGGGAAGACAGGAGGTGCGTCCCAGTCTCATACCGGACTGGTAACTGGAAATGCGTGAGGAAAGCCATAGCTAACGAGTTGAAATCCTGAAAAATACCACGGGATAGCTCTATGTACCACTTAGCGGCAGCTCCTGTTAAAGTACGCTGGAAAAGACGCAGACGAACCGAATCGTCAGTCCAAGAGTTAGACGAACACCAGAGGTGATACGTCATCACATGCGCCTGGGGGTCTTCGCCAGATTTGCCCTCAAACTTGGGACAATCTCCGGGTATCTTGGTTGGGACCGGAGGCCAATATGGATTATGAGAAATCGGATCATTGGTCAACTTTGAAACGTCCGGCAGATCCAAGGTAGCCAGGAACGGCAATGGAGGGTTAATTCCCATGCCAGTCCCAGAATAAGGTCCGGTACCCATGCTCCACGATGGTTGTGAATATCCCCGCCCCCATGGGTTCTGTCCCGTAGGATTCTGACCGTGAGGGGCATAATTCGTATAGCCAGACTGATTTGGTTGCTGGTAACCATTGTGTGGGGCCTGATAACCAGGGTTCGGGCCCTGATTAGGCGTTTGCCCCGTATAAGCAGCGTTTGGATTTGGCTGCTGAGCATAGTTAGAACCGGGTGGAGGAGGTTGATACTGAGAGCCTCCAGAGTGGTTATAGTTCGGTTGAGACTGACCATGAGAATAATAACCACTCTGAGGATGAGTAGACTGCTGATAAGTGGAACCCTGCGGAGCCTGGTACGTAGGGCGCAGCTGTTGATTTGGCTGCGGCATTGAATGAACAGGCTGTTGAGCAGAGTGAATGGAATGAGGGGGCTGCCCTGGATGAACAGGTTGGCCCGAGTGAGGGGGCGGCCCTGAATGAACAGGTTGGCCCGAGTGAGGGGGCGGCCCTGAATGAACAGGTTGGCCCAGATAAACAGGCGGCGCTGGTTGCGCAGGTTGACCTGGTTGTAAATGAGCCCCAGGTTGCATCGAATAAGCCGGTTGGCCTGGAGGCGGGACACCAGGTTGTACCGGATGACCCGGTTGGCCTGGTGGTGGAACAGGACCAGGTGCTTGCTGGAAACCAGTTTGACCTGAAGCAGAACCATAAAGTGGTCCTGGCTGATATGCAACATTAGAGACAACAGGATACTGCGGTTGCATCGGTAAAGAAGGCTGGATTTGCCCCCCAGGACCATAGGCCGGTCCCTGTTGATACCCCGGCTGAGGCTGAGCAGGTTGACCAGCAGGGTTATAATATGGTCCTTGCGGATTATAGAATGGCCCCTGCTGGCCCGCAGAGTAGCCTTGATTGGGCTGTCCCTGCGGGTCGTACAGATAGCCAGGTTGGCCTGCAGGTTGGCCTTGGAAAGGCTGTGCCTGCAAGTTCTGAGCCTGGTTGTACGGTAAACCTTGAGCATACAGATAAGCCTCAGGAGCAGGTAGACGCAAAATGTCTCCATGCTCATCAAGCTGACCCGGGAAACCATACACGGGAGTGCCGTCCTGTGCATAGTGCGAAAAGAAAGATCGGTAAGGATCTTGGGGGATTTGTCCAGCCCCGGCGTTCGGCTGTTGCAAAAACAACCGATACTCCTCCGGAGAAATATTCTCCGGTATAGCAGTAGCTAGATAAATGTCTTCGGGAGTTGGCCCAGATCTAGTAGCAGATGCTGAGACAACAGCAGAAGAGGCAGCCACACAAACAGTGGGTCGCACGGGAACAGAAGTGACGGGCGTCAAAGGAGACACCCGGGGTGTAGTGGCAGCTGGCCTCGAAGCAGGAGATGATATTCCCATAGAGGCAGCAGCTGAGATAATCTGACCCAGAGATCTGTATCCCTGTGGCAAAGAAGGACCAGCTGACGATGTGGTAGCCAGCTCAGACTCGTCTCCCTCAAACAATCTACGAGGGATGCGCCGATAGTCATCAGACCCGGGAATTTCCTCACCAGAATCACTCATGGTTGATCCTGCCGTTAAATCACGCAGAAGACGGCGAGGACTAGGAGGAAAAACAGCAGCAATAAACGGTGAACCCGATGTAAGAGAAAGGAAATCGGCTCCTAATCTCAATTCAGACACAGGGTCCGAAAAGGGCCAGTTGAACTCAACTGGTTCTCCAAAGGGTTGCTCGGCGAGGACCGGTCCCCCGTCAGGGAACTCGGAAACAACAGGCTGTTGTGGTTCGACAGAAGGCTGAGAAGCCTCTGAAGAATCGTCCGTGTAAGGACTACCAGTAGACGAAACCGAAGGTTCCGCCACCGTGGCAAAAGACTAGAAGAAAAGAGCAAACACACACACGGGCTGAAAACGAGTTAAGACACACGATCAAACAGTCACAAGCAACGTCTAAACGGGTGTGTAATCGTGGGAGATTGATTTTACCACATTGGAAAATAAACGAATTCTACCGTTTCATGTTTTAAGAGTCGAGAAACGATAAAAAAGATGACTCTATCTCTTTCAGAGTTGATACAAGCGTGAAAGGACAAGCGCTTGACGGTCTTTTCAAGTTTAGGGAGTCAGAAAAGACCAAATGACTGCTCAGGAAAAACTAGGCACAAAGGGTGTACCAAATATCCGTGAACCGCAATATACACCTTGGTTTCAATAATGAAACAGAAATCGACCAAGGACTTTCCGTACGTGCAGGTAGTCTCCCCGAATGCTGTGTTCGGTGTATCACGGGTATAGGGCGGCAGACTCGGCTTCCTGTGGATAAAGGATTGAAAACCTATAGGGGTCTCCCTTTATATACGCGACGGTACGGGGAGCGCAAGTCCGTACTAGCGCCGTCTAAAGCCAATAGGCGAACGACAGCTGCTAGGTTTAACGACGCCGGAACACGTCTCTAGCCTAGACCTTCTAAATATGTTGCGTTAAGTTCCAATGTTGCCTTAGGTTAATTGAATAAATTTTACAGTTGATCTTCAATTAAGTTTCAATTTCCAGGCCCTATCGTATGTAGTGTCTCCTAAATGCAAAGCTATATGCCACAGTGCAACATTTCGTTCGATGAAAACTAATTAAATAAGAGTTGAGAGCTTTTATACAAACGAAATGAACGGAATACAAACCACAATGTCTCTAATGCAACTAATGCAATTGAACACTTTTCATTCAAACACTAATCACTAGCGATATGGAAAAGATCACAATTTGCACTAATTAACAAAAGCAAGAGAGATTTTTTTTTTTTTTTTTTTTCAATGTTTAATGGCTAATGTGCACTGAAAACAAAAGGAACAATTTGAGAAATGATATCTAAGAGAGCGAAGCAAACAACATTCACTCAACGAAGCAAGCAACCAAATCTCTAAATCGACCCAAAGTCCCTCAAAGCAAAGAAAGACTCGAAAACTTCCGATGGACCGTGTGATCTAGGTCCAAAGCAAGGCAAACGAATTCTGAATGAAGGAATGAAAAATCACTCAAAAGACGCAGCAAAACAATCAAAGACTGTTAAGAGAGCGTGGAGAATCAATCAACAAGTTGACAGGACAATCAGAACACCAAAACTCCCAATGGAGGGCTCGATACACTAAGCCACTAGATGCCCTAGGGCTCAAATCGTGAAATCGGTAGATAGAGACAAACAACCAAAGGACAGCGGTGAATTCCAGCCAAACAAGACTCCAACACACTCAGACAATCAGGAAATCAAGAGGAAAAGTACCGGTCAAGCTCAGAAAGCTAAAAAAAATGAAGAAACTCAAAAAAGTCACAGGGGTGGCGCGACTGTGGACTTGAAACTGGCGCCAGAGGCCGATTGGCGCGAGACAGACAAATGCAACAAGCGCCAAGTGGCGCGACTGTCGGGTTAAAAACCGCGCCAGTCGAGTTCTTCAATAAAAATTAAAAAACAAGCTACTCTGAAAGCAGACCAATACAAGCTAAGCAAACCAAGAAGCTAAAATAATGAAAGAATCCAACCCAGAAGGTTCATCAAGCAAGGAGAAACAATCAAGGCGAAACAATCATAAACAAGACAAGGAAGACCGGACGATCCCCAGTGGAGTCGCCAATTTGTTGAGGAGGTAAATCCCCTCTGCGGACAGAGGCGATCCCTACTAGCCCAGCAGGGGTCTAGCAACAAACAAACAATGCTATGACGCAAGCTCCTAGTTACGAATGAAAGACTTGGGATAAGAGCCTACCTGGATTCCAACGCTAGATCCGAAGAAGAGATGTCCCCATCCTTCAGCCCTGGCAGATCACAATCCTTCCGCGATCTCCGCGGATGAACACCTGCACACAGAAGAAACGAACAGATACAAGCATAGGAACCAGCATACGTAACTAAACATCGGTCAGAAAAGATATTACTCGCATTAACATGATGGAAAAAAGGAGTGGAACCATAATCATAGTCATCTATTAAAATGATAAACGAATAGAAGTTACAACCAAGTTCTGACGTCGCAGCTTCCTTCGAACGGGTCTCCGGTTGTCCACGTCTCGCAAAGCTCGCCAAGGAAAGGGAAACCTCTCCAGAGTCTCGTAACAATGGTCTCCTCACTTGAATGGGCCTTAAGGGAAAGAAAGGATTCTTTACAGCACAAAGGCACTTGGGAATAGGGAGATGCAAAGCTTCAGCACTTCAAGACTAGCTTGCCATGGATCTGAGCAAGCTTTTATAGATGGGGAAGGAGGGAGTTGGGATCCCTATTATTATGGGATTGGCCCTATCAACAAGGAAGGCTCCATAGAAGGTGGCAAAACTACTTCCCTTCCATAGAACTCCCGCAGCCAAACCTCCCAACTCAAGATAGGCAATGGTTGTGAGTTTGTTTGAACTCAACTTCCGCCATCCATATTTAAAAACAGTCCCTAAAATGGGTGGCGCGATTAACTCCCGCCATCCATATTTAAAAAACAACTCTCAAATTGGGTGGCGCGACTACGGCTCTATGACAGAGCGCCAGGTGGCGCGACCTCTTTGCATTAATTTCCCCATTGGCGCGAGGACTGAACTTCTTGCCCGCGCCAATGCTAAAAGGGTTGTTTTTCATGACTTTTGCAAGGAGATGTCTCAAGGGAAAATAAAGCTCATGTTCATATGGATGCATTGATGATGATTTCAAGGCACGACAAGTATTCACGGAGTCACGGAATGGGTCCTCCATTGTGCGGGATGGGGAATGGTAAGGAAGGTGACAAGTCTTGTGTAACCCTAACCTTGACCTGAACTTTAACCTAACCTTAACCTTAACCTTACCCTTAACCTTACCTTAACCTTAACCTTAACCTAACCTTAACCTTAACTTTACCCTTAACCTAACCCTAACCTTAAGGTCAAGGTTAAGGTTATGTTAAGGGTAAAGTTTAGATTATGGTTAGGGTAAGGTTAGGTTAAGGTTAAGATTAAGGTTATGGTTAAGTTTCAGGTTAAGGTCAAGGTTAAGTTAGGTTAAGGTAAGGTTAAGGTTATGGTTAGGTCAAGGTTAAGGGTTTAGTTAGGTTACGGTTAAGTTTAAGGATTTGGTAAAGGTTAGGGTTAGGTTAAGGTTAAGGGAGAAGGTTACGGGTAAGGTTAAGTTTAAGTTCAAGGTTAAGGTTAAGTTTATAGTTAACGTTAAGGTTACGTTTAGGTTAAGGGTAAAGTTAAGTTTATGGTTAAAGTTAAGGTTAGGTTAAGGTTAAGGTTAGGTTATAGTTAAGGTCAAGGTTAGGTTCAGGTTAAGGTTAGGTAAAGGTTAAGGGTAAGGTTAAGCTTAAGGTCAAGGTCAAGGTCAAAGTTAACCTTAAGCTAACCTTAACCTTAACCCTAACCATAACCTTAAATTTACCCTTAGGTGACGAGTTTAGTTAGTTTAAGGTTAAGGTTAAGGATTTATTCAAGGTTAAGGTTAAGGTTAAGGTTACAGGTTCATTAAGCTTAAGGTTAAGGTCAAGGTTAAGATGAAGGTTAGGGGTAAGGTCAGGGTTAAGCGTAAAGTTAAGGTTAAGGTGAAGGTTAAGGATAAGAATAAGGTTAAAATTACGGGTTTAGTCGGGTTAAGGTTAGGGTTAAGCGTAAGGTTAAGGCTAAGGTTAGGGGAAGGATAAGGTTAAAGTTAGGTTAAGGTAAGGGTTTGGTCAAGGTTAAGGTTAAGGGTTAAGGTTAAGGTTAAGGTTTTGGTCAATGTTAGGGTTAGGTTAGAGTTAAGGTTAAGCTTAGGTTAAGGGTAAGATAAGGTTAAGGTTAAGGTTAAGAGAGGGAGTGTTAGCGCTCAAATCTACCCTAGGCTGAAATAAGGTAAAACTCAAGGCTACATCAAACCACGCTCAGCCTCGTAGTTAGCCCTACGAGGACAGGAGATGGCTCTCTCCTGGTCTATCTCGGAAAAAGGTTTTCAGAGGGGCTGAGATGACTTATAATGAACAATGAATACTGATTTTAGGCTAGTAAAGAGATAGGAATGTTTGATTTTGATTTTTTGGGTTTTCGTTGGAGAAATGGGAAAAAACAATTTTAGGTCCGGGGATAAGGTCAGATCTTTGCAGATTTCGAGTTGGGGCGAGGTAGGCAATAGTCTTAATTCTTTTGATTGGATATATGGATGGATCAGAATGAAAGGGAGCTGAAAAGGGCAAGGATGAACATGGATCCTTCTCAAACAGGCGAAAACATGTAAAATTAAATGAATTCAAAGGCAGAGCACTTTATGTAAACAATGGTTCAACACTCATCTGCTCATTCATTTTACTTTTAATAGCATGTAGAAAGGAATGGCATACATTAAACATGAAGAACTTACAATAAACAGAGAAGAAACACCATCAAGAACAGAACACCACAAGAATCCCAACAGGTGCAGCAAAACCTCTGATCTTTCCTTAGCCAAAATATGAAAAAATATGTACAATGGTGCCAAAAGTTTCCCAAGAGTCCAACCTCTCCGACCTCTGAAAATGATTGAGAAATTACATCATATAGATCACTCTAACCCCTTCCCATGCCTCTAGGGGTCTAATTCCTCCTTCTAGGAGCAGTTCCAACAAATTCTAATCAAGTAACTAGAATCTAGGCAGCTAACAACTTGCCTCTAAAAGAGTGGAAACTGATTCATTTACATGATTTTTACTTTTTTGAGAGTGAATGTTCTAGAATAGGTAAAAATGAGCCAAAGTTACATGTCAACCATCAATTTACATCATGAGAACCCATAAATTTCATCCACAAGAAAAACTGGTCCCAACTGGCCGAAATTCTGAGCTGGAAGTTGAAAATTCAGCGAAAAATTTAAGTGGGTAGCGCCCGTGAGCTGAGTGGGTAGCGCGCCTTTCACCCTGAGTTTGAAGCACTTTCCGGCATCCAAATTGAGCTCATGATAGCTCGTTGGAAAGCCCTGGATGTTGGCTATCTAACCCAAGTAGCATTTCGCAATTTGGAGCTCATTTTCCCCTCCAAAACTTCATTCCCCCAGAAGTACTTCCTGCAGGTGCAAAAGGTGGCAGCAAGGTGGTTTTCATGGTGTTTTTGAGCTTTTTGACCATCGGAGCATAGAACATGACGATGCACGAGCATGCATAACTTACCATGAGAAAAATCAAAATGCAAATATTTCCTTCGGAAAGTGTCCCAAAAAACCAATCGTATGGGTAGCACGCGGCGCGCTACCTACTGAAGTAAATGTGAAAAAATACGTTTTAGGACCAAAAAATTTCAAAATGACAAAAATTTCTCGAATTTGCTCAAATTCGGAGCGAAGACTCTCCATCATGTATCATGACCAGCCAACGAAGCCTCGGCCAAAATCCGGATGGGTCGAGGGCCTTTTCCACCGTTTTAGTGCTTCGCTCAGCACCCTTTCAGAGTCTTCATTCTCGCTTTGCGGACATGCATGCAGGCCAATATCAGTTTTACCACCTTTGCCACCTCTGTGAGGCCTCCGTGGCATGCCCTACGCTGTGGAATCAATATCAGGCTCACCGCCATCATCATCGACCTCACATCCCTGCGACATGGCTTTGAACAAGATATTTGTAATATGGATGCTGATACAGGTGCAGTGAAAGCAAAGTTTTAATGTATGTTCAAAACCCAATAGATATCGCCCATGTACCCAAGCATCACAGGAAAACAAAATCATAATGAGGATGACTCTGTTTTAATGGCATAAAAACTATCACTGTTTCAATCATGAGTGAGTTTGACAAATGAAAACCAAATGCAGATGTATGGTATAATTTTATAATGATGGCAAAAATGCGTCGAAAGACGGCGCACACAAGTATGGAATCGTGTTTTATGGCTTGGAAAATAGAGACCTCATGACGGTGGCCATAGTGATACAAAATGACCATGACGGTGGCAATATTAACATGGTGATGAAAGCCATAGACAAGTCTACATAGGCTTGTGTAAAACATGGAAAGGGCATATACGGCGGTGATAAGAAGATAACTGAGGGTGTGAGGATCATATATACAACGTGGCAGGGTGTGAACATATCCACCATTCAAAGGTTTCCAAATTCTTCATAAAACTGTCCAAACCATTTCAAAACCCTTGAGGAATTATTTTACATGGTGAATGTAGGGTTTATATATTCTTCTCCAAACATGACCTCTTTCCTAACATCAAAATCATCACAAGCATGATAAAAAACTACTGAGCTATGATTAAAACCTGTTTGCAAGCCGCCGGAGTCAATTTGAATCAAGACTGGGCGCAAAACATAAATTTTTGGACGATGTTGCTCTGTGGGTAGCGCCTCTGCCCAATGGGTAGCGCGCAGCTCTATGGGTAGCGCCCATGCAATTTTACTCTGGCTGTAGGTGCCCAATGGGTAGCGCCCGACCCAATGGGTAGCGCGCAACTCCTATGGGTAGCGCGCACCCAAACTCTGTCAAAACTCTATTAACTTGTCTGTGGCCTTCCAAAACTGCCATTCAACTTCTATGTTGTGGATTTTGGCAAATGAATTTGATTTCCATTATTTATACATGAGGAAAATATCCTTCCAAATCAGATTTAATTTTTGAATTTGTTTGATAACCCACATTATAATGTTTTTGGCACTTTGTCCTTTGGTCCTTTAATACAATGTTTCTCTTTGGCTTTTTCTGAGTTTTTGGACTGATAACTTTGTTGTCTTTTGCAGGGATGTGGCACGTGGCTTTGGAAAATATCAGAGGCTTGCACTGAAGTTTCTGAGGATGAAATAAATACACTTATTTACAAAAATAAAATTAGACAATTTCTAGTTTCCAAAACAGAGTTTTGGACTAGAAATGTCTTCAAATGCTGATGATAATAAAAATATGAAATCAAAACTTGCGAAACCAACCTCATGGCCTGCGGGCTTTATGACATGTATACAAATGACTCGAAAACCCTAGACTCTAGGACTAAAAATGCTTTTTTTTTAACGAAACTGACATTTAATGACCATAAATGAAATGACGATGAATTTCAGTGATTTTTGAGGAATTTTTAAATAGCCCTGCAGGTATAAGCATGAGGAAACATAAGAAAACAGACCCCCTCGTCAGTCAATGGCATGCTTCCTAGCGAAATGCAACAAAGTGGAACAAGCGAGACACCTAAGAATGAATATGCAAAAAACGAAATGATCATTGACGGAGGGCTGTAAGGACCGACTCTAACATTGGCTCCAATGGGGATGGTGGCTCCATGGAGATGCCAAGAATGGAAGATCTCTGGGGGAGCAGACCAGTGCCTTATCCATTGGGCAATGGAATCAAAAACTCAATCTGAAATGCATGACTGAAAACTGATGACTTGACGACACAAATTGACTCTCACTCAACTAAGAACTGACTCAATAATTAAACACAACCGATAAACTGGAAATATGCTCAAAGTAGAGCTTATTCAATACAACCTACTCTAATTGTGCTTTACACCACCCGATCAAGTGTAATGGAACAGGAAATGCAACCATATAAGCATTCTGGCAGCTGTTTGATTTCTTCCCAAATGCTTGCTTGTGAACAACAAGAAAGAACTACTGAAAGGAAACTCCCATGAAAACTTTGAACCAAGTGGATTGCTGATAAACTTGCAAAGCACAAATTGACTGGATGACTGCAAGAACACTGCGAAAGGATCTTCATAAACATAGCTCTGGTCCAGATAATCTCCATACCTTGATCTTAAACTTTTCCTCACATCTGCGGTGCTTTTCTTTGGTGATTGCAGCAAGCTGTCAAAAGGATCCTGAAATTCATGAATAACCAAACTTTGTTGCTGATTCCAAATTGAACAAAATTCTCCTTCATCAATCTCCTCATATGAATGGAAATCTTGACATGTGCTATGCAATGAACAATCTGTTAAACAAGACAATGAAGGTGACCTTTGAATAAGATTATCATCAACATTCTTTTCTGGCACATGGTTAGCTAATAAAGGAAAACTTTTACAGCAAACATCATCCAACACATGAGCAATAGGATCATCAAAAACTTGAGAAGACTGCTGCACTATATCCATTGGAACTGCCTGGCATCCTACTGGTTGTTCCTCCTTTTCTTGAGATATATTACGAAGATTCTGCCTTATAAACTGAAATGCTTCGAAACAAAAGGGTATAGAATTTTCCTGCATCATTAAATCATGTATTTCATCTTCCACACCTTCATCTGTAATCTGATCTTCAATTTCATTTGGTGGCTGCAAATCTGATGCTACAAGCTGCTCAAGAATTTCATTATCCGTCTCATCCTCAACATTAACACTGAGAGATTGCTGATTTCCTATGGGTTGCTCATTTGAAGATTTACTATGCAATTTTTCTCTCAAAAACTAAAATGATTCAAAACAGAATGGTACGGAGTCACCTTGTATCATTTGATCACATGTACCAGCTTCCATGTCCTCATCTGCAACTTGAAAATCAATGGCTTTCGAGGGCTGAAAATCTGAATATAAGAAGTCTTGAACAAGGCTTTCATTGCCCTCAAGATGGTCCAAATCAAGACTTTTTGACAGTTGATTTCTGATTGCATGGTAGTTGTCTCTGATGAACTGAAATGAATCAAAACAGAAAGGCAAAGATCCTTCACTTACTTCAAAATTTGCTGCACTTTCCTCATCATTGCCATAGCTGATATGCATTAGTTGATCACTGTACTCAAGCTGCTGAAAGTGAACTTCCTCCTCGCACAAACTAGCTGCTGATTTGTCTGCAAGATTAGCTTCTGTTTGGAGAACATAATCATCATCATACTGATCAAACTGAGGCAAATCATCAGTATAAAACACATCATCAAACATACACATCATATCAACAGCTCTCTCTTCTTCACAATCATCTATAAAACAATCACTATGACAACTAGGATCAGAAACAAAATGTTTTGGGTCACCCGCTTGTTCTTGAATGTCATTTTCATTTTTTACAGTCATTTTCCGCACCATCTCTTCTACTACACTTACCAACATGTCAAAATTTTCCTCTGAAAGTGTCAGCTACTCTGAAACATTCTTCTTTTCTTCTTCCTTCAACCTTGCCTTCCGGATCAACAAATGAGCCTCTACATTCACTGCCTTGTTCTGCATCTCGTGAAGTGTTGTAATATTCTTTTCTCTCAGCTGAAACTCCATTTCCGGATCAAAGGCACCCAGGTAGTGCAAGAGAGCAGATCTAGGAGAAGGTCTTATATCAGCTGGCATCAAAAAATATACTTGGTTAAATCTAGCAGAAAATTTTTGTACTGTCTCCCCTGGCAATCTTTTCAGCTGGTTATACTCCTCTATAATCAACAAAAAATTTTGTCCGATCATCCACCTGTCAAGGAAAACTTTGACAAGCTGCTGGAAATCTAAAATGCTTGCATCAGGCAGGGCTTTGAACCAACTCTTTACTTGACTTTTCAAAGAAAGAGCAAAAAGCCTAATACTAACATCTTCATCATCAACTTCGAAAAAATCCAGAAAAGTCTCAACATTCTGCACATGTTGTTCAGCGTTGACATTGTTACATTCACCGTCAAATCTTGGTAGATATAGGTCATAATTTTTAGGGAAAGCATGAAGAATAGAAGTTAAAACAAGAGGTTTGTACCGATCTGGAATTTTACAAGGTGTAGGGGTATGTACAAGAGCTACGGGATTAGTTTTGTTTTCTTTAGGCTCATCACTCTGAAGAGAGTCATCATAATATGTGGGAAAAGTAAGGAGACCAGGATCAAAGGGAAACTCAACATTTACACTTTTTGAATGGGTCGAGTGAAGATTTTGATCACCTTTCTCATACAACAAACTCTGAAAAACTTTCAAGACAGCTTCAAGACCAGCGAAGAAGTAATTTACAAGAAAGCAGATTAGATCCTGAATACCATTCCACTTTAGATACCTGAACTTTGTGTAAGATCCTTCCATTTTCTCAGAGAAAGAGTCAGTCCTCCAGTGGAGTCTCTACTTTGAATTGGAGTCACCAGGTGAAATATTTCAGCCTTCTTATGTCTGATCGTTGTCCACCATCAAAGATCAGATCTGAACTTGATACATGTACTGGGGAAATTTATAAATCAAGGGACACATTCACAAGCTAAACCGGAGATCGACTGAAGTAGCTTTTATCTACTATGCACTCGCAGAGCAATGTGCAGTTCGAAGGCTACCTGGAGTGACTTCAGACTCCGTCTATAGCAAATGACAGTAACAAGCAAACCATTTTCTTCCCCAGTATGGTCGCCACTATGTTAGCGCTCAAATCTACCTTAGGCTGAAATAAGGTAAAACTCAAGGCTACATCAAACCATGCTCAGCCTCGTAGCTAGCCCTACGAGGACAGGAGAGGGCTCTCTCCGGGTATATCTCGGCAAAGGATCTTCAAAGGGGCTGAGATGACTTATAATGAACAATGAATACTGATTTTAGGCTAGTAAAGAGATAGGAATGTTTGATTTTTATTTTTTGGGTTTTCGTTGGAGAAATGGGAAAAAACAATTTTGGGTCCGGGGATAAGGTCAGATCTTTGCAGATTTCGAGTTGGGGCGAGGTAGGCAATAGTCTTAATGCTTTTGATTGGATATATGGACAGATTAGAATGATAAGGAGCTAAAGAGGGAAAATAAGAACTTGGATCCTCTCCAAACAGTCGAAAACATGTAAAACTAAATGAATTCAAAGGCAGAGCACTGTAAACAATGGTTTCAACCTCATCTACTCATTCATTTTAGTTTCAGAAGCATATGAAAGGAATGGAATACATTAAACATGAAGAAATTAAAATAAACAGAGAAGAAACACCATCAAGAATAGAACAGCACAAGAATCCCAACAGGTGCTGCAAAACCTCTGATCTTTCCTTAGCCAAAATATGAAAAAATATGTACAATGGTGCCAAAAGTTTCCCAAGAGTCCAACCTCTCCAACCTCTGAAAATGATTGAGAAATTACATCATATAGAGCATCCTAACCCCTTCCCACACCTCTAGGGGTCGAAATCCTCCTTCAGGGATCAGTTTCAACAAATTCTAAACAAGGAACTAGAATCTAGGCATCCAAACAACTTGCCTCTAAAAGAGTGGAAACTGATTCATTTACATGATTTTCACTTTTTTGAGAGTGAATCTTCTAGAATAGATAAAAATAAGCCAAAGTTACATGCCAACCATCAATTTACATCATGAAAACCCAAAAATTTCATCCACAAGCAAAACTGGTCCCAACTGGCCGAAATTCTGAGCTGGAGGTTGAAAATTTGACCAAAAATCTCTATGGGTAGCGCCCTTGATTTGTATGGGTAGCGCGCCTTTCAACCTGATTTTGAAGTACTTACCGACATCCAAATTGAGCTCATGATAGCTCGTTGGAAAGCCCTGGATGTTTTCTATCCAACCCAAGTGGAATTTCTCAATCTGGATCTCATTTGACCCTCCAAAACTTCATTCTCCCAGAATTACTTCCTGCTGGTGCAAAAGGTGGCAGCAAGGTGGTTTTCATGGTGTTTTTGAGCCTTTTGACCATCCAGAACCTGATGAAATGCTTCAGAAATGCCTGATCATGCATAAATTACCATGAAAAATCCAAAAATGCAAATATTTCCTTCAGAAAGTGTCCCAATCGTATGGGTAGCGCGCGACGCGCTACCCGTAGAACTGAAAAATCTGTTTTAGGACCAAAAAATTTCAAAATGACAAAAATTTCTCCGAATTTGCTCAAATTCGGAGCAAAGACCCTCCATCATGTATCATGACCAGCCAACGAAGCCTTGGCCAAAATCCGGAGTGGATCAGGCCTTTTCCACCGTTTTAGTGCTTCGCTCAACCTCCTCTTCAGAATCTTCATTCTCGCTTTGCAGACATGCATGCGAGCCCAATAATGGTTTACCACCTTTGCCACCTCTGTGAGGCCTCCGTGGCACATTAACCTCTGCTGTGGAATCACTATCCGACTCCTGCTCATAAACTGACTCTATCTCTGACATGGCTTTGAACAAGATATTTGTAATATGGATGCTGATATAGGTGCAGTGAAAGCAAGATTTTAATGTATGCTCAAAACCCAATAAATGTCACATATGTACCCAATTGTCACAGGAGAACAAAATGAGGATGGCTCTATTTTAATGGCATAAATACTATCACTATTTTGATCACAAGAAGGTTTGACAATGAATACCAAATGCAAATGTGTAGTCCACTTTATAATGATGGCCAAAATCTGTCAAAGGAGCAAGCACACAAGTATGGGACTGTGTTTTATGAACTGGAAAATAGAGACATCATGACAGTAACCATAGTGATACAAATGACCATGACAGTGGCAATATTATGGTGATGAAAGCCATAGACAAGTCTACATAAGACTGTGTAAAACATGGAAAGGGCATATCAACAGTGATAAGAAGATAACTGAGGGTGTGAGGATCATATATACAACGTGGCAGGGTGTGAACATATCCACCATTCAAAGGTTTCCAAATTCTTCATAAAACTGTCCAAACCATTTCAAAACCCTTGAGGAATTATTTTACATGGTGAATGTAGGGTTTATATATTCTTCTCCAAACATGACCTCTTTCCTAACATCAAAATCATCACAAGCATGATAAAAAACTACTGAGCTATGATTAAAACCTGTTTGCAAGCCGCCGGAGTCAATTTGAATCAAGACTGGGCGCAAAACATAAATTTTTGGACGATGTTGCTCTGTGGGTAGCGCCTCTGCCCAATGGGTAGCGCGCAGCTCTATGGGTAGCGCCCATGCAATTTTACTCTGGCTGTAGGTGCCCAATGGGTAGCGCCCGACCCAATGGGTAGCGCGCAACTCCTATGGGTAGCGCGCACCCAAACTCTGTCAAAACTCTATTAACTTGTCTGTGGCCTTCCAAAACTGCCATTCAACTTCTATGTTGTGGATTTTGGCAAATGAATTTGATTTCCATTATTTATACATGAGGAAAATATCCTTCCAAATCAGATTTAATTTTTGAATTTGTTTGATAACCCACATTATAATGTTTTTGGCACTTTGTCCTTTGGTCCTTTAATACAATGTTTCTCTTTGGCTTTTTCTGAGTTTTTGGACTGATAACTTTGCTGTCTTTTGCAAGGATGTGGCACGTGGCTTTGGAAAATATCAGAGGCTTGCATTGAAGTTTCTGATGATGAAATAAATACACTTATTTACAAAAATAAAATTAGACAATTTCTAGTTTCCAAAACAGAGTTTTGGACTAGAAATGTCTTCAAATGCTGATGATAATAAAAATATGAAATCAAAACTTGCGAAACCAACCTCATGGCCTGCGGGCTTTATGACATGTATGCAAATGACTCGAAAACCCTAGACTCTAGGACTAAAAATTCTTTTTTTTAAATGAAACTGACATTTAATGACCATAAATGAAATGACGATGAATTTCATTGATTTTTGAGGAATTTTTAAATAGCCCTGCAGGTATAAGCATGAGGAAACATAAGACAAAAGACCCCCTCGTCAGTCAATGGCATGCTTCCTAGCGAAATGCAACGAAGTGGAACAAGCGAGACACCTAAGAATGAATATGCAAAAAACGAAATGATCACTGACGGAGGGCTGTAAGGACCGACTCTAACAAAGGTTAGATTAAGGTCAAGGTAAAGGTTAAGGTTAAGGGTAAAGCCAAGGTTAAGGTTAAGGTTAAGGTTAGGGTAAAGGTTGAGGTTTAGGTTAAGGTTAAAAGTTTGGTAAAGGTTAGGGTTAGCTTATCCCTTAAGGTTAGGGTAAATTTAAAGTTAAGGTTAAGGTTATGTTAAGGTTAAGGTTAAGTTTAGGTTAAGGGTAATGTCAAGGTTAAGGTTATGGTTATGGGAAGGTTAAGGTTAAGTTAAGGTTAAGTTCAAGGTTAGGGTTAGGTTATATTTAAGCTCAAGGTTAAGGTTAGGTTAAGGTTAAGGTTAAGGTTAGGGTTAGGTTAGAGTTAAGGTTAAGGTTAAAGTCAAGGTTAAGGATTTGGTCAAGGTTAGGGTTAGGTTATAGTTAAGGTCAAAGTTAAGGTTATGTTAAGGTTCAGGTTAAGGTTAAGGTTAAGGGTTTGGTCAAGGTTAGGGTTAGGTTATAGGTAAGGTTAAGGTTAAGGTTACGGGTTTAGTCAGGTTAAGCTTAAGGTTAAGGGTTTGGTCAATGTTAAGGTTAAGGGTATGGTCAAGGTTAAGGTTAAGGTAAACGTTAGGGTAAAGTTAAAGTTAAGGTTAAGGTTAGGTTAAGGTTAAGGGTTTGGTCAAGGTTAGGATTAGGTTAAAGGGGTAAGGTTAATGTTAAGGTTAAGGTTAAGGGTTTGGTCAACGTTAGGGTTAGGCTATAGTTAAGGTCAAGGTTAAGGTTAAGTTATAGCTAAGGGTAAATTTAAAGTTAAGGTTATGGTTAGGTTAAGGTTAAGGTTAAGGGTTTGGTCAAGGTTAGGGTTAGGTTAAGGGGGTAAGGTTAAGGTTAAGGTTAATATTAAGGTTAATGGTTTGTTCAAGGTTAGGGTTAGGTTATAGTTAAGGTTAGTGTTAGGGTTAGGTTATAGTTATGTTCGAGATTAAGGTTAGTTTAAGGTTAAGATTAGGTTAAGGGTAAAGTTTAGGTTATGGTTAGGGTAAGGTTAAGGTTAAGGGTAAAGATAACGTTATGGTTAAGGTTAAAGATCAAGGTTAAGGTTAAGCTAGGTTAAGGTAAGGTTAAGTTTACAGTTAGGTTATGGTTAATGTTAGGTTAAGTTAAGGTTAAAGTTAAGGTTAAGGTTAGGTTAAGGTTATTGTTATGGGAAGGTTAAGGTTAAGGTTAAGGTTAAGTTAAATTTAAGGGTAAGGGTTTGGTCAAGGTTAGGGTTAGGTTATAGTTAAGGTCAGGTTAAGGTTAAGGTTAGGTTAAGGGTAAAGTTAAGGTTTGGTTAGGTTAAAATAAAGGTTAAGGTGAAGGTTAAGGGTAAGAATAAGGGAAAGGTTAAGGTTAAGGTTAAGGTGAAGGGCTTGGGATGGTTAAATTTAAGGTTAAGTGTTTGGTCAAGGTTAGGGTTAGGTTATAGTTAAGGTCAAGGTTAAGTTTATGGTTAAGGTAATTTTAAGATAAAGTTAAGGGGACGAGTTTAGTTAGGTTAATGTTCATGTTAAGGTCAAGGTCAAGGTAAGGTTAAGGGTAAAATTTAGGTTAACCTTGACCTTGACCCTAACCTTAACCTTAACCTAACCTTGCTGACTTGACAACCTTACCTTTGCAGCAACGTAACTAACAGGTGTCACAACAACGCAACGTACGACGCCAACTTGCATAAACAACACTTAACCTTGACAATGGTTCATAACTTATGCTGAACCTATGTGGAAAGATACAACTTGCTTATCGCTTATCTTAACCTTAGCCTAACACTTAACGTAACATATCCCTAACCTTAAGAGTTAAATTTATGAAATGAGTAAGGGTTAAGGTTAGGGTTAGGTTATAGTTAAGGTCAAGGTTAAGGTTAGGTTAAGGTTAAGCTTACGGGTTTAGTGAGGTTAAGGTTAAGGTTAGGTTAAGGGTAAATTCAAGGTTAAGGTTATCGTTATGGGAAGGTTAAGGTTAAAGTTATAGTTAAGATGAGGTTAGGTTAAGGTTAAGATAAGGTTAAGGTTAAGGCTAAGGTTAGGTTAAGGGTAAATTAATGGTTAAGATTAGGGTTAACGTTAAAGTTAGGTTAAGGTTAAGGCTACAGGTAAGGTTATAGTTAAGTTATGGTTAAGGTTAAGGTTAGAATAAGGTTAATATTAGGTTAAGGTCCTTAACTTTACCCTTACCCTTAACCTTAACCTTAACCTAACCTTAACCTTAGCCTTGACCTTAACCTTAAACTTAACCTTAACTTATCCTAACTTTAACTTTAACCTTCCCATAACTTTAACCTTTACCTAACCTTCCCATAACCTTAACCTTAACCTTAACCTTACCTTAACCTAAACTAACCTTAACCTTAACCTTAACCTTACCCTTAACCTTCACCATAACCTTAACCTTGAATTTACCCTTAACCTAACCTTGACCTTAACTATAACCTAACGCTAACCCTAACCTTAACTAAACCCTTAACCTTAACCTTAACCTGACTAAACCCAAACCTTAACCTTAACCTTAACTTTACCCTTAAGGTTAAGGTAAGGGTAAGGTTAAAGTTAAGTTTAAGGTTAAGATTAAGGTTAAGGTAAGGTTAAGGTTAAGGTTATGGGTTTAGTTAAGTTAAGTTTAAGGTTAAGGTTAAGCTTAAGGTCAAGGGTTTGGGAAGGTTAAGCTTAAGGTTAAGGGTAAGATAAGGTTAAGGTCAAGGTCAATGTTAAGGTTAGGTTAAGGTCAAGGTCAAGGTTAAGGTTACCTTAACCTTAACCTTACCTTAACCTAAACTAACCTTAACCTTACCCTTAACCTTCACCATAACCTTAACCTTGACTTTACCCTTAACCTAACCTTGACCTTAACTATAACCTAACCCTAACCCTAACCTTAACTAAACCATTAACCCTAACCTTAACCGGACTAAACCCAACCCTTAACCTTAACCTTAACTTTACCCTTAAGGTTAAGGTAAGGGTAAGGTTAAGGTTAAGATTAAGGTTAAGGTTAAGGTAAGATTAAGGTTAAGGTTAAGGTTATGGGTTTAGTTAAGTTAAGTTTAAGGTTAAGGTTAAGGTTAAGTTCAAGGGTTTGGGAAGGTTAAGTTTAAGGTTAAGGGTAAGATAAGGTTAAGTTCAAGGTCAAGGTTAAGGTTAGATTAAGGTCAAGGTCAAGGTTAAGGTTACCTTAACCTTAACCTTACCTTAACCTAAACTAACCTTAACCTTAACCTTAACCTTCCCATAATTTGAACTATAACCTAACCCTAACCTTGACAAATCCCTTAACCTTAACCTTAACCTTAACCTTAACCTTAACTTAACCTTAACCTAACTCTAACCTGAACCTAACCTTAACCTTAACCTTATCGTTAGCCTTATCTTAACCTTAACCTAACCTTAACCTTGACTTTATCATTAACGTAACCTTAACCTTAACCTAACCTAATATTAAACTTAACCCTAACCCTATCCTTAACCTTAACCTTAACCTTAACATTAGCCTTAACATTAACCTTAACCAAACACTTAACATTAACCTTAACTTAACCTTAACCTTGACCTTAACCTAACTTTACCCATAACTTTAACCTTAAGGTTAGGGCTAAGGTTAGGGTTAAGGTTAAGGTTAGGTTAAGGTTAAGATAAGGATAAGGTTAAGGTTTAGGTTAGGTTTAGGTTAAGGTTAAGGGTAAGGGTAAGGTTACGATTAAAGTTAGGGTAAGGTTAAGATTATGTTAACAGTAAGGTTAAGGTTAAGGGTAAAGTCAAGGTTAAGGTTACATTAAGGGTAAGGTTACGGTTAAGGTTAGGCTAAGTTTAGGGTTAGGGTTAGGTTATAGTTAAGGTCAAGGTTAAGTTTAAGGTTAAGGGTAAGGTTAAGGTTAAGGTTACAAGTTTAGTCAGGTTAAGGTTAAGGTTAAGGTTAATGTTAAGGGTAAGGTCAAGGTCAAGGTTAACCTTAACCTTAACCTTAACCTTAACCTTAACTTAACCTTAACCTAACTGTAACCTGAACCTAACCTTAACCTTAACCTTATCGTTAGCCTTATCTTAACCTTAACCTAACCTTAACCTTGACTTTATCATTAACGTAACCTTAACCTTAACCTTAACCTTAACCTTATCTTAACCTTAACCTAACCTAATATTAACCTTAACCCTAACCCTATCCTTAACCTTAACCTTAACCTTAACATTAGCCTTAACATTAACCTTAACCAAACACTTAACATTAACATTAACTTAACCTTAACCTTGACCTTAACCTAACTTTACCCATAACTTTAACCTTAAGGTTAGGGCTAAGGTTAGGGTTAAGGTTAAGGTTAGGTTAAGGTTAAGATAAGGATAAGGTTAAGGTTTAGGTTAGGTTTAGGTTAAGGTTAAGGGTAAGGGTAAGGTTATGATTAAAGTTAGGGTAAGGTTAAGATTATGTTAACAGTAAGGTTAACGGTAAGGTTAACGTTAAGGGTAAAGTCAAGGTTAAGGTTACATTAATGGTAAGGTTACGGTTAAGGTTAGGTTAAGTTTAGGGTTAGGGTTAGGTTATAGTTAAGGTCAAGGTTAAGTTTAAGGTTAAGGGTAAGGTTAAGGTTAAGGTTACAGGTTTAGTCAGGTTAAGGTTAAGGTTAAGGTTACAGGTTTAGTCAGGTTAAGGTTAAGGTTAAGGTTAATGTTAAGGGTAAGGTCAAGGTCAAGGTTAAGGTTACCTTAAGGGTAAAGTTAAGGTTAAGGTTACGTTAACGGTTTGGTCAAGGTTAAGGTTAGGTTTAGGTTATAGTTAAGGTCAAGGTTAAGTTTAAGGTTAAGGTTAATGTTAAGGTTAAGGTCAATGTTAAGGTTAATGTTAAGGGTTTGGTCAAGGTGAGGGTTAGGTTATAGTTAAGTTCAAGGTTAAGGTTAGGTTATAGTTAATGTTAAGGTTAAGGTTATGGGAAGGTTAATTTTAAGGTTAAGGTTAAGGTGAAGGATAAGGTCAAGGTTAAGTTAGGTTAAGGTAAGGTTAAGGTTATGGTTAGGTCAAGGTTAAGGGTTTAGTCAGGTTACGGTTAAGTTTAAGGGTTTGGTCAAGGTTAGGGTTAGGTTAAGGTTGAGGGAGAAGGTTACGGGTAAGGTTAAGTTTAAGGTCAAGGTTAAGGTTAAGTTTATAGTTAAGGTTAAGGTTACAGTTAGGTTAAGGGTAAAGTTAAGTTTATGGTTAAAGTTAAGGTTAGGTTAAGGTTAAGGTTAGGTTATAATTAAGGTCAAGGTTAGGTTAAGGTTAAGGTTAGGTAAAGGTTAAGGGTAAGGTTAAGGTTAAGGTCAAGGTCAAGGTCAAGGTTAACCTTAATCTAACCTTAATTAAGGATTTGTTCAAGGTTAAGGTTAAGTTTAAGGTGAATGTTAAGGGTAAGGTCAAGGTTAGGGGTAAAGTTAAGGTTAAGGTTAAAGTTACAGGTTCAATAAGGTTAAGGTTAAGGTTAAGATGAAGGTTAGGGGTAAGGTTAGGGTTAAGCATAAAGTTAAGGTTAAGGTGAAGGTTAAGGGTAAGGATAAGGTTAAGGTTACGAGTTTAGTCAGGTTAAGGTTAGGGTTAAGCATAAGGTTAAGCATAAGGTTAGGGGAAGGTTAAGGTTAAAGTTAGGTTAAGGTAAGGGTTTGGTGAAGGTTAAGGTTAAGATTAAGGGTTTGGTCAAAGTTAGGGTTAGGTTAGAGTTAAGGTTAAGCTTAGGTTAAGGGTAAGATAAGGTTAAGGTTAAGGTTAGATTAAGGTCAAGGTCAAGGTTAAGGTTAAGGGTAAAGCCAAGGTTAAGGTTAAGGTTAAGGTTAGGGTAAAGGTTGAGGTTTAGGTTAAGGTTAAAAGTTTGGTAAAGGTTAGGGTTAGCTTATCCCTTAAGGTTAGGGTAAATTTAAAGTTAAGGTTAAGGTTATGTTAAGGTTAAGGTTAAGGTTAGGTTAAGGGTAATGTCAAGGTTAAGGTTATGGGAAGGTTAAGGTTAAGTTCAAGGTTAGGGTTAGGTTATATTTAAGCTCAAGGTTAAGGTTAGGTTAAGGTTAAGGTTAAGGTTAGGGTTAGGTTAGAGTTAAGGTTAAGGTTAAAGTCAAGGTTAAGGATTTGGTCAAGGTTAGGGTTAGGTTATAGTTAAGGTCAAAGTTAAGGTTATGTTAAGGTTAAGGTTAAGGTTAAGGTTAAGGGTTTGGTCAAGGTTAGGGTTAGGTTATAGGTAAGGTTAAGGTTAATGTTAAGGTTACGGGTTTAGTCAGGTTAAGCTTAAAGTTAAGGGTTTGGTCAATGTTAAGGTTAAGGGTATGGTCAAGGTTAAGGTTAAGGTAAATGTTAGGGTAAAGTTAAAGTTAAGGTTAAGGTTAGGTTAAGGTTAAGGTTAAGGTTAAGGTTAAGGGTTTGGTCAAGGTTAGGATTAGGTTAAAGAGGTAAGGTTAATGTTAAGGTTAATGTTAAGGGTTTGGTCAACGTTAGGGTTAGGCTATAGTTAAGGTCAAGGTTAAGGTTAAGTTATAGCTAAGGGTAAATTTAAAGTTAAGGTTATGGTTAGGTTAAGGTTAAGGTTAAGGGTTTGGTCAAGGTTAGGGTTAGGTTAAGGGGGTAAGGTTAAGGTTAAGGTTAATGGTTTGGTCAAGGTTAGGGTTAGGTTATAGTTAAGGTTAGTGTTAGGGTTAGGTTATAGTTATGTTCGAGGTTAAGGTTAGTTTAAGGTTAAGATTAGGTTAAGGGTAAAGTTAAGGTTATGGTTAGGGTGAGGTTAAGGTTAAGGGTAAAGATAAGGTTATGGTTAAGGTTAAAGGTCAAGGTTAAGGTTGAGCTAGGTTAAGGTAAGGTTAAGTTTACAGTTAGGTTATGGTTAATGTTAGGTTAAGTTAAGGTTAAAGTTAAGGTTAAGGTTAGGTTAAGGTTATTGTTATGGGAAGGTTAAGGTTAAGTTAAATTTAAGGGTAAGGGTTTGGTCAAGGTTAGGGTTAGGTTATAGTTAAGGTTAGGTTAAGGTTAAGGTTAGGTTAAGGGTAAAGTTAAGGTTTGGTTAGGTTAAAATAAAGGTTAAGGTGAAGGTTAAGGGTAAGAATAAGGGTAAGGTTAAGGTTAAGGTTACATTAAGGTTAAGGTTAAGGTTAAGGTGAAGGGCTTGGGATGGTTAAATTTAAGGTTAAGTGTTTGGTCAAGGTTAGGGTTAGGTTATAGTTAAGGTCAAGGTTAAGTTTATGGTTAAGGTAATTTTAAGATAAAGTTAAGGGGACGAGTTTAGTTAGGTTAATGTTCATGTTAAGGTCAAGGTCAAGGTAAGGTTAAGGGTAAAATTTAGGTTAACCAACCTTGAAACTAACCTTAACCTTAACCTAACCTTAATCTTAACTTAAACTTAACCTTACCTTGACCTTAACCTTACCTTAACCTTAACCTAACCTTAACCTTCCCATAACTTTAACCTTGACCTTAACTATAACTTAACCTTAACCTTGACCAAACCCTTACCCATAACCTTAACCTGAACCTAACCTTAACCTTAACCTTATCCTTATCTTAACCTTAGCCTAACCTTAACCTTAACCTTAACCCTAACCTTAAGGTTAAATTTATGGGTAAGGTAAGGGTTAAGGTTAGGGTTAGGTTATAGTTAAGGTCAAGGTTAAGGTTAGGTTAAGGTTAAGCTTACGGGTTTAGTGAGGTTAAGGTTAAGGTTAGGTTAAGGGTAAATTCAAGTTTAAGGATATGGTTATGGGAAGGTTAAGGTTAAAGTTATAGTTAAGATGAGGTGAGGTTAAGGTTAAGATAAGGTTAAGGTTAAGGTTAAGGCTAAGGTTAGGTTAAGGGTAAATTAATTGTTAAGATTAGGGTTAACGTTAAAGTTAGGTTAAGGTTAAGGTTACAGGTAAGGTTATAGTTAAGTTAAGGTTAAGGTTAAGGTTATAATAAGGTTAATATTAGGTTAAGGTCCTTAACTTTACCCTTACCCTTAACCTTAACCTTAACCTAACCTTAACCTTAGCCTTGACCTTAACCTTAACCTTAACCTTAACTTAACCTAACTTTAACTTTAACCTTCCCATAACCATAACCTTAACCTTAACCTTAACCTTACCTTAACCTAAACTAACCTTAACCTTAACCTTAACCTTACCCTTAACCTTCACCATAACCTTAACCTTAACTTTACCCTTAACCTAACCTTGACCTTAACTATAACCTAACCCTAACCCTAACCTTAACTAAACCCTTAACCTTAACCTTAACCTGACTAAACCCAAACCTTAACCTTAACCTTAACTTTACCCTTAAGGTTAAGGTAAGGGTAAGGTTAAAGTTAAGGTTAAGGTTAAGATTAAGGTTAAGGTTAAGGTTAAGGTATGGTTAAGGTTAAGGTTAAGGTTAAGGTTATGGGTTTAGTTAAGTTAAGTTTAAGGTTAAGGCTAAGGTTAAGGTCAAGGTTTTGGGAAGGTTAAGTTTAAGGTTAAGGGTAAGATAAGGTTAAGGTCAAGGTCAAGGTTAAGGTTAGGTTAAGGTCAAGGTCAAGGTTAAGGTTACCTTAACCTTAACCTTACCTTAACCTAAACTAACCTTAACCTTAACCTTAACCTTACCCTTAACCTTCACCATAACCTTAACCTTAACCTTGACTTTACCCTTAACCTAACCTTGACCTTAACTATAACCTAACCCTAACCCTAAACTTAACTAAACCCTTAACCCTAACCTTAACCTGACTAAACCCAAACCTTAACCTTAACCTTAACTTTACCCTTAAGGTTAAGGTAAGGGTAAGGTTAAGGTTAAAATTAAGGTTAAGGTTAAGATTAAGGTTAAGGTTAAGGTAAGGTTAAAGTTAAGGTTAAGGTTATGGGTTTAGTTAAGCTAAGTTTAAGGTTAAGGTTAAGGTCAAGGGTTTGGGAAGGTTAAGTTTAAGGTTAAGGGTAATATAAGGTTAAGTTCAAGGTCAAGGTTAAGGTTAGGTTAAGGTCAAGGTCAAGGTTAAGGTTACCTTAACCTTAACCTTCCCATAATTTGAACTATAACCTAAGCCTAACCTTGACAAAACCCTTAACCTTAACCTTAACCTTAACCTAATTGTAACCTGAACCTAACCTTAACCTTAACCTTATCGTTAACCTTATCTTAACCTTAACCTAACCTTAACCTTGACTTTATCATTAACATAACCTTAACCTTAACCTTAACCTTAAGCTTATCTTAACCTTAACCTAACCTAATATTAACCTTAACCCTAACCCTATCCTTAACGTTAACCTTAACCTTAACATTAGCATTAACATTAACCTTAACCAAACACTTAACATTAACCTTAACTTAACCTTAACCTTAACCTTGACCTTAACCTAACTTTACCCATAACTTTAACCTTAAGGTTAGGGCTAAGGTTAGGGTTAAGGTTAAGGTTAAGGTTAAGGTTAGCTTAAGGTTAAGATAAGGATAAGGTTAAGGTTAAGGTTTAGGTTAGGTTTAGGTTAAGGTTAAGGGTAAGGGTAAGGTTACGATTAAAGTTAGGGTAAGGTTAAGATTATGTTAACAGTAAGGTTAAGGTTAAGGGTAAAGTCAAGGTTAAGGTTACGTTAAGGGTAAGGTTACGGTTAAGGTTAGGTTAAGGTTAGGGTTAGGGTTAGGTTATAGTTAAGGTCAAGGTTAAGTTTAAGGTTAAGGGTAAGGTTAAGGTTAAGGTTACAGGTTTAGTCAGGTTAAGGTTAAGGTTAAGGTTAATGTTAAGGGTAAGGTCAAGGTCAAGGTTAAGGTTACCTTAAAGGTAAAGTTATGTTTAAGATTACGTTAAGGGTTTGGTCAAGGTTAAGGTTAGGTTAAGGTTAGGTTTAGGTTATAGTTAAGGTCAAGGTTAAGTTTAAGGTTAAGGTTAAGGTCAATGTTAAGGTTAATGTTAAGGGTTTGGTCAAGGTGAGGGTTAGGTTATAGTTAAGTTCAAGGTTAAGGTTAGGTTATATTTAATGTTAAGGTTAAGGTTATGGGAAGGTTAATTTTAAGGTTAAGGTTAAGGTTAAGGTTACGGGTTTAGTCGAGTTAAGGTGAAGGTTAAGGTTAAGGTTAGGTTAAGGGTGAATTCAAGGTTAAGGTTAAGGTTAAGGGTAAAGTTAAGGTTAAGGTGAAGTTTAAGGGTAATGTTAAGGTTAAGATAAGGTTAAGGGTAAGGTTGACGTTAAGGCTAGGTTAAGTGTAAATTTAAGGTTAAGGGTAAAGTTAGGGTTAAGGTTACGAGTAACGTTAAGGTTAAGGTCAAGGTCAAGGTAAGGTTAAGGTTACGGTTATGGTTAGGGTGAGGTTAGGGTTAGGTTATATTTAAGGTTAAGGTTAAGGATAAGGGTAAATTTAAGGTCAAGGTTAGGTTTAGGTTATATTTAAGGTTAAGGTTAGGTTAAGAGTAAAGTCAAGGTTAAGGTTAAGGTTAAGGTTACGGGTTTAGCAAGTTGAAGGTTAAGGTTAAGGTTAGGTTAAGGTTAAGGGTGAAGGCTAAGGTTACGGTTTTTAACTTTAACCTTACTGTTAACCTTCACCCGTAACCTTAACCTTAACCTTCACTATAACCTAACCTTAACCTTGACCTTAACTATAACCTAACCCTGACCTTAACCTTAACCTCACCTTTACCTTAACCTTAAATTAACCTTCCCATATCCTTTACCTTAACCTAGCTATAACTTTAACCTTCCCCTAACCTTAACCTTAACCTTAACCTTAACCTTACCCTAACCTTAACCTTAAATTGACCCATAACCTTAACCTTACCCTTAACCTAACATTAACCTTGACCTTGACCAAACTCTTAACCTAACCTTAACCTTAGCCTAACCTAACCTTAACCTTAACCTTAACCTTATCTTAACCTTAACCTTCCCATAACCTTAACTTTAACCTTAACCCTTAATTTACCCTTAACGTAACCTTAATCTTAAACTTAACCTTAACTTTAATCTTAACCTTCCCATAACCATAACCTTAATGTTAACCTTAACTTTACCCTTAACCTAACCTTAACCTTAACCTTGAATTTACCTTTAACGTATCCTTAACCTTAAGGGTAAAGTTAAGTTAAACTTATATTAACCTTAACCTAACCTAATCTTAACCTTAACCCCTAACCTAACCTTACCTTAACCATAACCTTAACCTAACCTTAACCTTAACCTTACACTTAACCTTATCTTAGCATTACCTTAACCTTAAACTTAACATTACAATTAACCTAACCCTAACCTTGAGCAAACCCTTAACCTTAACCTTAATTTTACCCTTAACATAACCTTAACCTTAACTTTAACCTTACTAAACTCATACCTATCTTAATAACGCTAGTGCTTATTAAGAGTTAGGTTAAGGTTAAAATTAACAACTGAACTAGCCTGCCTGTATAACCTTAACATAACCTAACCTAACCTTGGCCTTCTTTACCCTTAACGCCAGTATAGCGATATCAGCCTTAACAACAACCTAATAATAACCACCATATGTATAACCTAACCTTAAACCCAACATTACAATTAACCTAACCTAACCTTAGGTATTATATATAAACATGTATACCCTTAACATAGCATTCGACCCATGTATAACCTTACACTAATTTTAACTTCTTATCGCGCTAATATTTTACCATATCTAATAATAATAACTGTATATGTATGTATGTATATGTCAGTATAAATGTATATGCTTAATAACCTACTTGTGTATTAACCTTAACCTTGACCTTGATATGTACAACCGTATGCTTCTTCTTCTTACTAACCATGATAACTCGATATGTATGTACTTATCTTAGCATTCTTGTATTTAATAACCTAACTTTGTATAACCATAACATTAGGCTTGGTAAGCGTTAGCATATGCTTCTTTTGAAGCAAGCCTTAGTATTCCATGTGATATAGAAGGTTGGTTACATCAAATGCGGCTAAATCATTTTGAGCCTTGACAAAGTTTATTGTAAAAAATGTTATCTCTTGAAGACTCTTGGAGAAGGCCTCATGCTGTCCAAATCTTCTTTGTTGTTTCCATCTTAGAAACTACGAAATTCTGGGATACAAATTAGGAATCTGCCTTTGTTTTCCCTCCTTCCACTTCAAAACTAACCTCATTTTTACCCCTTCATTTCCCATAAAATATTTCATTTTCATATTTCTTCCCTTTTTCCCCTTCATCAAAACCCCTTTAATAAGGTTCAATACCCTTCCTTTGCCTTATCGAAACCCTCAAAACCCTTGAAAAGCATTGAAAACTTCATAAAAAATACATATTTTTGTGTAAAGGTTTAAGCCCCCTTGGGCCAAGTCCTTAACAATTTCCACTGCACATGCCCTAGTACTGGAACCAGGCGCTAAGAATTTAAAGTGCTTATCGTGTCGAAGAAACTCACCAAGTGCGCTGTCTTTTTTTAAACCAAACTCCGATGCCAATTAGCCCTATGCATAAAACCCCCCGTTCGTATTGCCCATATAGACGATGGCCCCGTAGTCGGGCGCCTAGCCAAATCGCGAATATAAAACCCTCCCGACACAAACCCTTGTGTATATTTAATTTTTGGGTTTTTAATGTTTTATTGTCATTATATTAAAAGAAAATCGGGCAGAATTCATCGCACCACTTTTGAGAGGGAGGTGTTTTTCTACGTTTGGCAGCGATCAACGCCACCGACCGACACATGGCCTTAAGCCATTTTGAAATACCACCCTCATCACGCATTAAAATTCAACTATGGGCCCAGCACGATATTGACGTGCATCGTCTGATCTGAGGCCAGCTCATCGAATGGTGATCGCGCCAAAAAGAAGCTCGAAGGATAAACTCCCCCTCCCTTTAGCTCTGCCCATGCATCTTTCCAGAATCGCACTTTTTCTCCACCGTCAGATCTGAGGCCCCAAATCTGACGACCCTCATTCTAAATCGCGTGACTTTCAGCGTGAAGTTTATTTCTCCAAAGGCCATGCGAAAAGGGTGGTTTTCTAAAGCCACGTGGCGGGCAGGGGCGCATATCGCGTTCCAAAGGAAAATATCGCCTACCCGCCTTTCCTCATGCGAAAACGGTGGTTTCCATCCCCGAAACCACTTTTCCCTCCTTCCATGTGCGTTATTTGCATGCCTCCTTAGCCATTGATCTTGTGGGCCGATCTCATCCAACAGTCCACTATCATCCCAAACCCCAAATGCCATTTTTAACCATTTTTTCTGATAACAAAGGTTTTTTAACCTTATCCCATCAAATTTCGCCATTTCTTCATAGAGCAACTCTTTCGCTTTGACTATTCACCTTCGCCCCCAACCGTCAATCTCTGCGCGATCGACGGTTCTGATTTAATTATTCCTCCTCTTTCCCTCTGACCTCCTCTAATCAATCTCGACCATTGGATGATGCCATCCAACGACCATGCTCTCTCCACATGCCTTCTGAAGTAGCAAACCTATATATGCAGGATTTTATAATGTTGTTCATTTTTTCCAAGGTTTAAATGGTTTTCCGCTATACTGAAGAAAATTTCAAAGGCTGAGGGTGATGATCCTCCCACCTTCGATTCATCAAGGGGAATCATTCATAGGATTCGACTCCATGTTTCGTCAATGTTTCATGAAGCATTGATGCTACACGACCCTTGCACAGCCCTACACACCAACAAACAAAATAAATCAAGCACAGTCAGAGAGTATCAGGGTCGAAGATAGAATGTGCCAGAATAGAAGATTGAAGATAGATTTGCAGGGATCACGGATAAGATTGATTATCAAAAGCCTAATCCCCCAAATTAAAACACAATTAAAGAAAATCATAAGTGTTTATTAGACAGAAAAGCCTCCACCGCTACATCTGAGACAAATTGATTCCTCTCAGCTACCACAGTGCCACTTGTACTTCAAAGCATGCAAACAGAGGCCGAAGTTATTGAGAAAAATCAGATATTTTCCTCAACGCAGCCGAAGAATTAATTCTGCTAAGGGAACTTAATGCAAAAAATATCAGCAAAGTTATTACAATATGACACAGAGCCTCAAAAGTCAACAAAAGCTCCCACCGGGCTTAATCTTAAGTGTAAAACAGTTAATACAGACAGAACGTTTGTAAACTTCTTCATCGAGCCCCTCAATGGTCGAGAAGCCATTAATACTGTATTAATTATCTTGGGAGATCTTTTATCAGATCTCACCTCCTCATTCTTCTATAAATACTTCTGTAGAAGATGAGAAATTTTTGGTTGATTAGGTTGTTGAACTTTGAAATGTAATTGAGCTTGAGACTTCTCCTTGTAAATAGTGTTCACTGGCTCTTGGAGCTCTACTTGTGATAGATAAGTTATTCTGGGAAGTGTAGATGATTTCTCAACTAAAGCATTGGACTTAAAGCTGTAACTGGTTTGGAGCATCAATACAAGCTAATTTATGGGATCCTAGTCTATGTTGACGGTGATGTTTTCCTCATTGTAAATTTTTGTTTTATTTATGTTTTCACTATGTTCATCTTCTCTTATAAATAACATCATGCATAGAGTTAGGACCTACTGTATATCAGTACCCTTCTCTGACTAAAAATCTTTATCTTTATGTTTTCTTCCAAATCTGTGTTATTTAGGAATGATTTAATTCAGTTTAAGCATAGGAATGCTGGCGTTCCCTCGTCTTATTGTATTAGCTGAATATTTTTCTTGGATGTTACTTTCATTTCATGTTAAGTAGAGATGAACTAAGGAAGATATGGTGTGCCCTGGTCCTAGTTATATCCCCAAAGACTGTCTGAATGTTTCCCTTGGAATGTGTTGAAAGCTGGCTAGTTTCAAATCAATTACCAAATCTTAGGCCATTCTGTGTTATCTTTTTGTTTGTCTTGAAAGTAACCAAGTAAAGCAGAGCTAGGAGTGGATTTGTGGTGAGCCCAGCCTGCTAGTTTCTACTCCAACAATTGCCTTCAAGTTTCCCTTTGTTTTAAAATGTTTTCTATGGAAAGTATATCAAAGGCTGGCTAGTTTCAAAGTACTTACCAGATCCTGGATTGCTTTTATGTCTTTCTTAAGTGTTTTTCAAAGGCTGGCTAGTTTCAAAGTACTTACCAAATCCTGGGCTGCTCTTTGTTCTTCATCTTTTTAAATTCCCCTTCTTGATGTATCATTTCTTTCCGTAAATCAAACTTTAAAGAGATCCTTAGACATAGATTACTTGCCCCATGGACCACTCTTGAACCTAATTGTTTCAATTAAAGCCCATTATGACTCCATAGCCCAATGGACTAAAACCTGCAATTATCTATCTTCCTTGACAAAGCTTGTTCTATTTTCTTGCAAATTCACACCTTTGAAACTTTTTGCCTTTATAACTTTCCACCTCAAACAGTAATCATGCTCAACCATCCAAAAAGAAAAACAAACCCCCGGCCTTTATAACTAGCCTAATATCATTACCAAAAACTTCAAAGACAAATCCATATTTGAACTTATTGGAGAGATCCCTCTCCGGATTCAGGAGGGCTAGATCCTAGAATCCAAAAGTGGTTGAAATGATGTTTCTCCTTGTGATTGGACTTTGCCAATCTTGCTGATTACAGGGAGCTAACATTTCTAGCGACTCCGCTGGGGATCGAACCCATTTTTAAATCTCTGGTTCCCCTTGAAAATTTCATAAGACCTTGTGAGTAAAAATCAGCCTTTTCAAGCACTACCAAGAAATGGTAATCATGATAAAAGCTTGTTTGAATTAGTGAAAAAATGAGAAAAACCTAGGATTCTCATGAGGCTTTATCTAACCTTGAAAAATCAGCTAGCTTAGCCATAAGAGTAGATTGTCTTTGTCTCATAACGGTAGCTAAGTTGTGAAACAGATTTAGGGTACTCTAGAAACCACACAACTGAAAAATAACTCAGAAAACCCAAAATATTTTAGATTGGTATCTAATAAACATGGTGGTGGACCATAAAACCTTTTACCTCCAAAAGAGCTAAAAACTTCCACTTGGCGACTCTACAATCCTCAATAGACCTTAAGACTCGACTGGGAAGAACCCTTATCATTGTAATATCATTCAAACTCAGTTAGAGGACTATAGGATTAAAATTTGTGTAAAACAGATTAGTTGACCTCTTACAGATTGTCATACTTGGTTGAACTTTTCTTGTTTATTTGGGTCTGAAAAACACTGCATAGTGGCTCCTAGAAAGATTCACACTAGATCCCATCCTAAACCTAACCCACCTAAGATAGTTGATAACCCATAAAGTATCCTTAGGAAGTCTCTTAAGATTAAATTTTCAACTGTTTTCAGATCACCCTTGAGAGCTAATTTAGTTCCTGAAAATCTTGTAGCTCTACAAGAGTCATATGGTGGTGGAACCATAAAACATTTTACCTCCTTCTGAGCTAAAAATTTTCCACCCAGCGACTCCACACTCTGAAACTCCCAAAAGACCAAATGAGTCCACTGGTAAAAGACCTTGAACTGATTGAACAGACACATTGACCTCTTATTCTGATTAACAAACATGGATTTAGTTATAGACCCAGATGACAAACATATGGTCATGATGGAAAAATTGATGTACATGCTTGGAAAGAGAGTGGATAGGTTTATGGCTAATTTAAACGTTGGCGATCCAGAAAATCATAGGCCTTTCCCTGAACAAACACAAACTCTACCAATACAAGACATGTATGTTGAACAAGATGATAGAGAAAATAAACAAGAAAAATTTCTAAACATGATGGAAAATATGATGTACATGCTTGGGAAGAGAATGGACAGGTTGATGGCTAATATGAATATTGATGATCTAGAGTGAGCTATGCTTTCTCTTGATCAAACACAAGCCCCATCACCTCAAGATCAATATAGTGACCAAGATGTATATTATGATCAACACTTTATAGAAAATGATGAGCAAACTTACAAAGAAAGCAATAAAGAAGGTAGTCAAGGAACTTTTGATTGCCTTCCTATGTCTTGTACTACGCTGATAAGAGATCTTTACAATCAAATTGTAAATACTAATGGTGAGAAGTGCTTTCAGGAAACAATATAAAAACTTCAAATTTTCCCTGCAAACACAAGTCAATATCTCCTAGAAGAGGCTCAAGAAAACATCCAGCCTCAAAATCAGCCTTTACAAGGGACAAAGAACCGTTGTACCTCTGTTCAAAGGGACATAGAAATATCCTCCCTGTTGACAGAAGAAGAAGTAGATCAGACTATTAATAAACAATCAGTCTCTGATATTTATTGCAAAAAAAATACTCTTTCTCATTCAAATAGAGAACTTTGTTATAAATATGAAGAAAGTTCTTTTGTTGGTCATAAAAAGCAGGGTAGCTCTTTTTCTGTTTATACTGAAAGAAAAAATTCTCCTTTAACAGAAGAACAAATCGAGCAAATATTAGGCAAGCATTTACCCTCCAAACCATTATATCAACCATACCATCTTGAACATGGTTCCTTTTCCATTGAACAATCAAATGGAACCCAAGACAAAGAGGATAGTAAGAAAACCAATGATAATACTGAAACTATTCCTCTTTGGAATATGAATTTTGATGGGTTATGTACTAAAAATAATGCAGGTGCAGGAATATGGATTTACAATACAGGAAACAATTATTCAGAAGCCTATTCATATAAATTGAACTTTCAATGCACAACTGACATAGTAGTTTATGAGGCACTCCTCTTAGGGCTACATTTAATGAAAAAATCAGGAGCCCAGAAGATAACAGTTCATGGAAGTGCAGAATTGGTAATTAGGAAGTGAAAAATGAATGCATGGTTAAACATCCTAGACTTAAAGCTTATAAGGATGATACCATGGAATTATCAAAATATTTTAAAGAATTCCAACTTATCCTTGTTCCTAAAGACCAAAACAATTTTTCTAGAGGATTAGCCCTTGTGGCTAGCACATGTCTAAAACCTTGGGAGAGCAAGAAATATACTATTCAAGAAAAATTCAGACCTTCTGTCCCAAAGAATAAAAGATACTGGAAAAACTTTGAAGGAGAAAAACAAATAGAAGAATATCCTACTGAGGATATACCATCTTTTCAAGAAGAAACTTCTCCATTCAATAATGTTAATCTGCCATTCAAAGAACCTGAACTTATATCAGAAGCAAGCATAAATTTAGAGAAAGAAGATATTTCACTGTTTGCTATTTTGCAGGTTAAGGATGATGATACTTCCAAGGAACATACTGAAAACATAGCCCTCAAAGTTGAAGTCGTAGAAGTAGACAAACTACCAGACATGGAGACCCAAAAAGAAGAGAATCTTCATCTCTTCTTTGTTGATCCTATGGAAGAGTGTGTGGAGTTCCCAACTGGCTCAAATTATCAAGCATGCATCCTTTGCAAGAGCCAAATGCATGAGAAACTGTCACCACTTATGATAGTCTTGGTTTTGAAGATTAATCTTCAAAATATACTATGGATACCCTTGACAAGCAGCTAGAGTTTCTTCTTCTTCTTGACATTACTCAGCTGGCTGCATTGGCACTTTTGTATCATATGAAGATGTAAATACTTCAAGTTAGAATAGGTTAGATAGGAATGTTAATAGATATCAGTTCTGAGCATGTAGTTAGTTGTTGTTTTCCGCTTTGAATAAAAATCAAAATTTCAAAAATACAAAAGCAAAGAAAAGAAAGAAAAGAGGGCAGATTGTGAAAACAAGAAAGGTATAGCCCCATACCAAAAAAGAGAAACAGAGTCTAAAAGTGTGCAAGCTCAAATACCACTCCTAAATAACAAACTTATAGTTAGTCAAACAGCCTAATCTTGACTAATTAGTTTTAAATTTTCTACTGATAGGATAGTGAATTCAATTTTCCAAACTGTTTAATCTTGGCTTATCAGTAGATAGTTTAGGATAGAAATTAAAGGTTCAAACATGCTCAATATCTGAACCTAAGTTTCCAAAAGAGAATGACTCAAATCTGTTTCAAATTCTGTGTCAAAAAAGATGTAAATCTGGTTCCAATTAGTTCAAAATCCGAACCAGTTGACAAAGGAACAGGTCAAACCAGAGCTGTAAAAAAATATGAAGGAAATGCTTTGAAATTTCAGATTCTAAGCCTTCCATTTTTTTTTAATTTTCTACAAAATAAGATCTATGTGCGGCTTTTTTTTATGCCATAGATTAGCATCAAGTTAGACTGTTCAATCTTGACTTGTATGCTTTTGAATTTCTGTTGTAGAATTTAGAGAAATAAAAATCTGTTAGACTGTTTAATCCTAACAGATTAGTATATTAGGTAGAGAAGCATATGAAATCAACTGTTTAATATGAGTTCATGCAGAAATAAGGAGTAGAATTAGATTAGTTTTATGCTTTTAAAAGAAAAAAAATGTTGTGAAAAGAGTTTTCCAATCCAAGTGCACTCTGATGAAGAAATTTTTTTAGATCAGTAGGATTAGGTAGGTAGAAAGCTTGTATTAATGAAGTTCCATTGTTTTCCATGACTGCTAATATGTTTTCAGACCAAAAGAAGATCATTCAAGCAAAGGAAAGCAGCCCAATGGATGAGGCACAGATCAGCCTCCCAGAGAATAAAATGGATGAGGCATAGGTCAGCATCCTAGAGAATGCAAGTCTAAAGTTCTTGATGCCTTCAAGAAGGCACCATCCCCAAGTGGAGCCACTGTTAGCCAACTATAAAATTTTTTTACATCAAATGCTAGCTAAATCATTTTTTGAGCCTTCAAGAAACAAGTTTTATTGCTAAAAAATGTTATCTCTTGAAGACTCTTGAAGGCCTCATGCCTCTGTCCAAATCTTCACTGCTGTTTCCATCTTAAAAACTCTGAAATTCTGCTAATTCCATTGAGGAGATTCTGCTAATGCCTCATTGTAAATTGTTGTTTTATTTCTATTTTCACTATGTTCATCTTCTCTTATAAATAACATCATGCATAGAGTTAGGACCTACTGTATATCAGTAACCTTCTCTGACTAAAAATCTTTATCTTTATGTTTTCTTCCAAATCTGTGTTATTTAGGAATGATTTAATTCAGTTTAAGCATAGGAATGCTGGCGTTCCCTCGTCTTATTGTATTAGCTGAATATTGTTCTTGGATGTTACTTTCATTTCATGTTAAGTAGATATGAACTAAGGAAGATATGGTGTGCCCTGGTCCTAGTTATATCCCCAAAGACTGTCTTAATGTTTCCCTTGGAATGTGTTGAAAGCTGGCTAGTTTCAAATCACTTACCAAATCTTAGGCCATTCTGTGTTATCTTTGTGTTTGTCTTGAAAGTAACCAAGTAAAGCAGAGCTAGGAGTGGATTTGTGGTGAGCCCAGCCTGCTAGTTTCTACTCCAACAATTGCCTTCAAGTTTCCTTTTGTTTAAAATGTTTTCTATGGAAAGTATATCAAAGGCTGGCTAGTTTCAAAGTACTTACCAGATCCTGGATTGCTTTTATGTCTTTCTTAAGTGTTTTTCAGAGGCTGGCTAGTTTCAAAGTACTTACCAAATCCTGGGCTGCTCTTTGTTCTTCATCTTTTTAAATTCCCCTTCTTGATGTATCATTTCTTTCCGTAAATCAAACTTTAAAGAGATCCTTAGACATAGATGACTTGCCCCATGGACCACTCTTGAACCTAATTGTTTCAATTAAAGCCCATTATGACTCCATAGCCCAATGGACTAAAACCTACAATTATCTATCTTCCTTGACAAAGCTTGTTCTATTTTCTTGCAACTTCACACCTTTGAAACTTTTTTCCTTTAGAACTTTCCACCTCAAACAGTAATCATGCTCAACCATCCAAAAAACAAAAAAAACCCCCGGCCTTCATAAGTAGCCTAATATCATTACCAAAAACTTCAAAGACAAATCCATATTTGAACTTATTGGAGAGATCCCTCTCCGGATTCAGGAGGGCTAGATCCTAGAATCCAAAAGTGGTTAAAACGATGTTTCTCCTTGTGATTGGACTTTGCCAATCTTGCTGATTACAGGGAGCTAACATTTCTAGCGACTCCGCTGGGGATCGAACCCAATTTTAAATCTCTGGTTCCCCTTGAAAATTTCATAAGACCTTGTGAGTAAAAATCAGCCTTTTCAAGCACTACCAAGAAATGGTAATCATGATAAAAGCTTGTTTGAATTAGTGAAAAAATGAGAAAAACCTAGGATTCTCATGAGGCTTTATCTAACCTTGAAAAATTAGCTAGCTTAGCCATAAGAGTAGATTGTCTTTGTCTCATAACCATAGCTAAGTTGTGAAACAGATTTAGGGTACTCTAGAAACCACACAACTGAAAAATAACTCAGAAAACCCAAAATATTTTAGATTGGTATCTAATAAACATGGTGGTGGACCATAAAACCTTTTAACTCCAAAAGAGCTAAAAACTTCCACTTGGCGACTCCACAATCCTCAATAGACCTTAAGACTCCACTGGGAAGAACCCTTATCATTGTAATATCATTCAAACTCAGTTAGAGGACTATAGGATTAAAATTTGTGTAAAACAGATTAGTTGACCTCTTACAGATTGTCATACCTGGTTGAACTTTTCTTGTTTATTTGGGTCTGAAAAACACTGCATAGTGGCTCCTAGAAAGATTCACACTAGATCCCATCCTGAACATAACCCACCTAATATAGTTGATAACCCATAAAGTATCCTTAGGAAGTCTCTTAAGATTAAATTTTCAACTGTTTTCAGATCACCCTTGAGAGCTAATTTAGTTCCTGAAAATCTTGTAGCTCTACAAGAGTCATATGGTGGTGGAACCATAAAACATTTTACCTCCTTCTGAGCTAAAAATTTTACACCCGGCGACTCCACACTCTGAAGCTCCCAAAAGACCAAATGAGTCCACTGGTAGAAGACCTTGAACTGATTGAACAGACACAGTGACCTCTTATTTTGATTAAAAAACATGGATTTAGTTATAGACCCAGATGACAAACATATGGTCATGATGGAAAAATTGATGTACATGCTTGGAAAGAGAGTGGATAGGTTTATGGCTAATTTAAACGTTGGTGATCCAGAAAATCATAGGCCTTTCCCTGAACAAACACAAACTCTACCAATACAAGACATGTATGTTGAACAAGATGATAGAGAAAATAAACAAGAAAAATTTCTAAACATGATGGAAAATATGATGTACATGCTTGGGAAGAGAATGTACAGGTTGATGGCTAATATGAATATTGATGATCTAGAGTGAGCTATGCTTTCTCTTGATCAAACACAAGCCCCATCACCTCAAGATCAAGACAGTGACCAAGATGTATATTATGATCAACATTTTATAGAAAATCATGAGCAAAATTACAAAGAAAGCAATAAAGAAGGTAGTCAAGGAACTTTTGATTGCCTTTCTATGTCTTGTACTACGATGATAAGAGATCTTCACAATCAAATTGTAAATACTAATGGTGAGCAATGCTTTCAGGAAACGATAGAAAAACTTCAAATTTTCCCTGCAAACACAAGTCAAGATCTCCTAGAAGAGGCTCAAGAAAACATCCAGCCTCAAAATCAGCCTTTACAAGGGACAAAGAACCGTTGTACCTCTGTTCAAAGGGACATAGAAATATCCTCCCCGTTGACAGAAGAAGAGGTAGATCAGACTATTAATAAACAGTCAGTCTCTGATATTTATTGCAAAAAAAATACTCTTGCTCATTCAAATAGAGAACTTTGTTATAAATATGAAGAAAGTTCTTTTGTTGGTCATAAAAAGCAGGGTAGCTCTTTTTCTATTTATACTAAAAGAAAAACTTCTCCTTTAACAGAAGAACAAATCGAGCAAATATTAGGCAAGCATTTACCCTCCAAACCATTATATCAACCATACCATCTTGAACATGGTGCCTTTTCCATTGAACAATCAAATGGCACCCAAGACAAAGAGGATAGTAAGAAAACCAATGATAATACTAAAACTATTCCTCTTTGGAATATGAATTTTGATGGGTTATGTACTAAAAATAATGCAGGTGTAGGAATATGGATTTACAATACAGGAAACAATTATTCAGAAGCCTATTCATATAAATTGAACTTTCAATGCACAACTGACATAGTAGTTTATGAGGCACTCCTCTTAGGGCTACATTTAATGAAAAAATCAGGAGCCCAGAAGATAACAGTTCATGGAAGTGCAGAATTGGTAATTAGGAAGTGAAAAATGAATGCATGGTTAAACATCCCAGACTTAAAGCTTATAAGGATGATACCATGGAATTATCAAAATATTTTAAAGAATTCCAACTTATCCTTGTTCCTAAAGACCAAAACAGTTTTTCTAGAGGATTAGCCCTTGTGGATAGCACATGTCTAAAACCTTGGGAGAGCAAGAAATATACTATTCAAGAAAAATTCAGACCTTCTGTCCCAAAGAATAAAAGATACTGGAAAAACTTTGAAGGAGAAAAACAAATAGAAGACTATCCTACTGAGGATATACCATCTTTGCAAGAAGAAACCTCTCCATTCAATAATGTTAATCTGCCATTCAAAGAACCTAAACTTATATCAGAAGCAAGCATAAATTTAGAGAAAGAAGATATTTCACTGTTTGCTATTGTGCAAGTTAAGGATGATGATACTTCCAAGGAACATACTGAAGACATAGCCCTCAAAGTTGAAGTCTTAGAAGTAGACAAACTACCAGACATGGAGACCCAAAAAGAAGAGAATCTTCATCTCTTCTTTGTTGATCCTATGGAAGAGTGTGTGGAGTTCCCAACTGGCTCAAATTATCAAGCATGCATCCTTTGCAAGAGACAAATGCATGAGAAACTATCACCACTTATGATAGTCTTGGTTTTGAAGATTAATCCTCAAAATGTACTATGGATACCCTTGACAAGTAGCTAGAGTTTCTTCTTCTTCTTGACATTACTCAACTGGCTGCATTGGTACTTTTGTATCATATGAAGATGTAAATACTTCAAGTTAGAATAGGTTAGATAGGAATGTTAATAGATATCAGTTCTGAGCATGTAGTTAGTTGTTGTTTTCCGCTTTGAATAAAAATCAAAATTTCAAAAATACAAAAGCAAAGAAAAGAAAGAAAAGAGGGCAGATTGTGAAAACAAGAAAGGTATAGCCCCATACCAAAAAAGAGAAACAGAGTCTGAAAGTGTGCAAGCTCAAATACCACTCCTAAATAACAAACTTATAGTTAGTCAAACAGCCTAATCTTGACTAATTAGTTTTAAATTTTCTACTGATAGGATAGTGAATTCAATTTTCCAAACTGTTTAATCTTGGCTTATCAGTAGATAGTTTAGGATAGAAATTAAAAGGTTCAAACATGCTCAATATCTGAACCTAAGTTTCCAAAGAATGACTCAAATGTTTCAAATTACGTGTCAAGAAAGATGTAAATCTGGTTCCAATTAGTTCAAAATCCGAACCGGTTGACAAAGGAACAACTCAAACCGGAGAGTTTGTAAAAATATGATGGAAACTCATACAAATTTCAGATCCTAAGCCTTCCATATTTTTAATTTTCTACAAATAAGATCTATGTGCGGCTTTTTTTTATGCCATAGATTAGCATCGGGGATTAGGTTGTTCAATCTTGACTTGTATGCTTTTGAATTTCTGTTGTAGAATTTAGAGAAATAAAAATTTGTTAGACTGTTTAATCCTAACAGATTAGTAGATTAGGTAGAGAAGCATATGAACTCAACTGTTTAATCTGAGTTCATGCAGAAATAAGGAGTAGAATTAGATTAGTTTTATGCTTTTAAAAGAAAAAAAATGTTGTGAAAAGAGTTTTCCAATCCAAGTGCACTCTGATGAAGAAAAAATGTTAGATCAGTAGGATTAGGTAGGTAGAAAGCTTGTATTAATGAAATTCCATTGTTTTCCATGACTGCTAATATGTTTTCAGACCAAAAGAAGATCATTCAAGCAAAGGAAAGCAGCCCAATGGATGAGGCACAGATCAGCCTCCCAGAGAATAAAATGGATGAGGCACAGGTCAACATCCTAGAGAATGCAAGTCTGAAGTTCTTGATGCCTTCAAGAAGGCACCATCCCCAAGTGGAGCCACTGTTAGCCAGCTATAAATTTTTTTTACATCAAATGCTAGCTAAATCATTTTTTGAGCCTTTAAGAAACAAGTTTTATTGCTAAAAAATGTTATCTCTTGAAGACTCTTGAAGGCCTCATGCCTCTGTCCAAATCTTCACTGTTGTTTCCATCTTAAAAACTCTGAAATTCTGCTAATTCCATTGAGGAGATACTGTTGCAAACACCATTTTTCCCTCCTTCCACTTCAAAAATAACCTCATTTTTACCCCTTCATTTCCCATAAAATCTTTCATTTTCATATTTTTTCCCTTTTTCCCCTTCATCAAAACCCCTTTGATAAGGTTCAAGACCCTTCCTTTGCCTTATCAAAACCCTCAAAACCCTTGAAAAGCATTGAAAACTTCATAAAAAATACATATTTTTGTGTAAAGGTTTAAGCCCCCTTGGGCCAAGTCCTTAACCATTTCCACTGCACATGCCCTGGTACTGGAACCAGGCGCTAAGCCTTTAAAGCACTTATCACGTCATAGCAACTCACCAAGCGCGCTTTCTTTGTTTAAACCAAACTCCGATGTTGATTAGCCCTGTGCATAAAACCCCCCTAGTCGTATTGCTTCCCATATAGACCATGGCCCTGCAGTCGGGCACCTAGCCAAATCGCGAATATAAAACCCTCCTGACACAAACCTTTGTGTATATTTAATTTTTGGGTTTTTAATGTTTTATTGTCATTATATTAAAAGAAAACTAAGCGGAATTCATCGCACCGCTTTTGAGAGGGAGGCAGTTTTCTCCGTTTGGCAGTGATCAGCGCCACCGGCCGACATGTGGCCTTAAGCCATTTTGAAATACCACCCTCATCGCGCATTAAAAGTTGACTATGGGCCCGACGTGATATTTACATGCGCCATCCGATCTAAGGCCAGCTCATCGGACGGTGATCGCACCCAAAAGAAGCTCGAAGGATAAACTCCCCCTCCCTTTACCTCTGCCCGTGCATCTTTCTAGAATCGCGCTTTTTCTCCACTGTCAGATATGAGGCCCCAAATCTGACGGCCCTCACTCTAAATCACGTGACTTTCAGTCCAAACTTTATTTCTCCCAAGGCCACGTGAGAAGGGTGGTTTTCTAAAGCCACGTGGCAGGCAGGGATGTGTATTTCATTCCAAAGGGAAATACTGCTTACCCGCTTTTCCTCACACGAAAATGGTGGTTTCTGTCCCCGAAACTACTTTTCCCTCTTTCCATGTGCGTTTTTCACACGCCTCCTTAGCCGTTGATCTTGTGGGCTGATCCCATTCGGCGGCCCATGATCATCTCGAACCCCAAATGCCATTTTTAACCATTTTGTCTCATAACAAAGATTTTTTAACCTTATTCAATCAATTTTTTTCCATTTCTTCGTAGAGAAACTCTTTTTCTTTGACTATTTGCCTTCGCTCCCAACCGTTGATCTCAACGCGATCGATGGTTCTGATTTAATTCTTCCTCCACTTTCCCTCTGACCTCCTCTAATCAATCTCGACCGTTGGATGATGCCATCCAATGACCATGCTCTCTCCACGTGCCTTATAAAGCAGCAAACCTATATATGTAGGATTTTATAATGTTGTTCGTGTTTTGCAGGGTTTAAATGGTTTTCTGCTATACTGAAGAAAATTTCAAAGGCTGAGGGTGACGATCCTCCCGCCTTCGATTCATCAAAGGGAATCATTCGTAGGATTCGACTCCACGTTTCTTCAATGATTCATGAAGCATTGATGCCACGCGGCCCCTGCGTAGCCTTGCACACCAACAAACACAGTAAATCAAGCACAGTCAGAGAGTATCAGGGTCGAAGATAGAATGCGCTAGAACAGAAGATTGAAGACAGATTTGCGGGGATCACGGCTAATATTGATTATCAAAATCCTAATCCCCCAAATTAAAACATAATTAAAGAAAATCATAAGTGTTTATCAGAAAGAAAAGCCTTCACTACCACATCTGAGGCAAATTGATTCCTCTCAGCTACCATAGTGCCACCTGTACTTCAAAGCATGAAAATAGAGGCCGAAGTTATTAAGAAAAATCAGATATTTGCCTCAACGCAGCTGAAGAATTAATTTTTCTAAGGGAACTTAATGCAAAAAATATCAGCAGAGTTATTACAATATGACATAGAGCCTCAAAAGTCAACAAAAGCTCCCACCGGGCTTAATCTTAAGTGTAAAACAGTTAATACAGACAGAACGTTTGTAAACTTCTTCATCGAGCCCCTCAACGGCTGAGAAGCCATTAAGACTGTATTAATTATCTTGGGAGATATTTTATCAAATCTCACCTCCTCATTCTTGTATAAATACTTCTGTAGAAGATGAGAAATTGTTGGTTGATTAGGTTGCTAAACTTTGAAATTTAATTGAGCCTGAGACTTCTACTTGTAAATAGTGTTCACTGGCTCTTGGAGCTCTGCTTGTGATAGATAAGTTAGTCTAGGAAGTGTAGATGATTGTTAAACTAAAGCATTGGACTTAAAGCTGTAAATAGTTTGGAGCATCAATATAAGATGATTTATGGGATCCTGGTCTATGTTGATGGTGATGTTTTCCTCATTGTAAATTATCGTTTTATTTCTGTTTTCACTGTGTTCATCTTCTCTTATAAAGAACAACATGCATAGTGTTAGGACCTACTTTATATCATTACCCTTCTCTGACTGAAAATCTTTATCTTTATGTTTTCTTCCAAATCTGTGTTATTTAGGAATGATTTAATTCAGTTTAAGCATAGGAATGCTGGTGTTCCCTCATCTTATTTTCTTAGCTTAATATTGTTCTTGTATGTTACTTTCATTTCATGTTAATTAGAGATGAACTAAGGAAGATATAGTGTGCCCTGGTCCTAGTTTTATCCCCAAAGACTGTCTGAATGTTTCCCTTGGAATGTGTTGAAAGCTAGCTAGTTTCAAAGTACTTACCAGATCTTAGGCCATTCTGTGTTATCTTTGTGTTTGTCTTGAAAGTAACCAAGTAAAGCAGAGCTAGGAGAGGATTTGTGGTCAGCCTGACCCGCTAGTTTCTACTCCAACAGTTGCCTTCAAGTTTCCCTTTGTTTTAAATTTTTTTCTATGGAAATTATATCAAAGGCTAGCTATTTTCAAAATACTTACCAGATCCTACATTGATTTTATGTCTTTCTTAAGTGTTTGTCAAAGGTTAGCTAGTTTAAAAGTACTTACCAGATCCTGGTCTGCTCTTTGTTCTTCATTTGTTTAAATTCCCCTTCTTGATGTATCATTTCATTCCATAAATCAAACTTTAAATAGATCCTTATACATATATGACTTGCCCCATGGACCACTCTTGAACATGATTGTTTCAATTAAACCCTATTATGACTCCATATCCCAATGGACTAAAACCTGCAATAATCTATCTTCCTGGCCAAAACTTGTTCTATTTGCTTGCAACTTCACACCTTTGAAACTTTTTGCCTTTAGAAATTTCCACCTCAAACAGTAATCATGCTCAACCATCCAAAAAAAAAAACAAACCCTCGGCCTTCATAACTAGCCTAATATCATTACCCAAAACTTCAAAGACAAATCCATCTTTGCACTTATTGGAGAGATCCCTCTCCGAATTCAGGAGGGCTAGATCCTAGAATCCCAAAGTGGTTGAAACGATGTTTCTCCCTGCGATCGAAATTTGCCAATCTTGCTGATTACAGGGAGCTAAAAACCATAACCCTAACCTTGACCAAACTCTTAACCTTAACCTTAACCTGACTAAACCCATAACCTTAACCTTAACCTGACTAAACCTGTAACCTTAACTTTAACCTTAACCTAACCTTAACCTTAACCTTAGCCTAACTATAACCTTAACCTTAACCTAACTTAACCTTAACCTTGACCTTGACCTTGACCTTAACCTTAACCTTAACCTTAACCTTGCGCTTAACCTTCACCTTCACCTTAACCTTAACCTTAACCTGACTAAACTTTTATCCCTAAACATTAACCTTACCCTTAACCTTCACCTTAACCTTAACCTTGACATTACCCTTAACCTAACCTTAACCTTAACTATGACCTAACCCTAACCTTGACCTTAACTTTAACCTTAACCTTGACCTTAACCTTAACATTAACCTTTACCTTGGCCTTAATCTCACCTTAACCTTAACCTTATCTTACCCTTAATATAAACTTAACCTTAACCTTAACCTAACCTTAAATTTAACCATAACCTAACCTTAACCTTAACTTTACCTTAACCTTGACTTTACCCTTAACCTAACCTTAACCTAACCAACCTTAACCTGACTAAACCCTTAAGGTTAAGGGTTTTGTTAAGGCTAAGGTTATAGTTAAGTTCAACGTTAAGGTTAAGGTTATGGTTAAGGTTAAGGTTAAGGTTAGGTAAATGTTAAAGTTAAGGGTAGGTTATAGTGAAGGTTAATGTTAAGACCTGTAACTATAAACCTTAACCTTAAACTAACCTTAAACTTAACCTTATCTTAACCTTAAGCTTACCCTTAAATTAACCTAACCTTAACCTTAAATTTACCCTTAACCTTACCTTAACCATAAACTTAACCTAACCATAACCTTAACCTTACCCTTAACCTTATCTGAGCCTTACCTTAACGATAACCTTAACCTTGACCTTAACTATAACCTAACCCTCACCTTTACCAAACCCTTAACATTAAACTTAACCTTAACATAACCATAACCTTAACTAAACCCTTAACCTTAACCATAACCTTACCCTAACCATAACCTTAACCTTACCCTAGACTTACCCTAACCATAACCTTATCTTTAACCTTAACCTAACCTTAACCACACCCTTATACTTAACCTTAACCTAACCTTAACCAAACCATTAACCTGAACCTTAATCTTAACCTTAACCTGAACCTAACCTTAACCTTGAATTCACCCTTAACCTAACCTTAACCTTAACTATAACCTAACCCTAACCTTGATCTTAAATTTACCCTTAACCTTGACCTTAACCTTAACCTCAACCTTGACCTTGACCTTAACCTAACCTTAACCTTAACTTGACTAAAAACATAACCTTAACCTTAACCTAACCTTAACATTGACCTTAACTATAACCTAACCCTAACCTTGACCAAACCTTAACCTTTACCTTAACTCAACATTGTTAGGTCCCTATATTACTGGTATAGTCCCTAATTATTGTTAGTGTAACCCCCTTATTGTTATTTATGTACCCCTGTAACCCCCATATTGTTATTATTGTGCCCTTAAATTATTATTTTTATGTCAGCGAGGATTACATTGTGGCCCCACTAGGATTAAATTATGGCCCCATGGACTCCTATATATAGAAAGGAGGTTTTGTAAATTGTATCATCCAAGAATTGTTAATTTAGGTAATGTATTGGAGGTTTCCCCCTCGAAGTGGCTTATTTCTAAGGCATTGATATCTCTTTTCTTCTATTTTTGGAGCTGGTTACACAACATTTGGTATCAGAGCTTTGGATTCTAGGGTTTCGCTGCTCTAAACAAGTCATTGTGGAATTGTCACTATAACGTCTTTTCTACGCAGGTTGAGAATCTAAAAATTTTAGGGTGCGAAGCTGAAATCCTGAGGAACCTTGTCAAAAAATTTTAGAGCTTGGTTCGCAATATTTTCAGAGATATGATCTGTGAAATGTAGTGCTTTTTCAGGCTCCCGAAAATCATCTCAAAGAGGTGATCGTGGGAAAATTTTCATAACTCTCTCTCTGAAAATCGGATTGGAGTTCCATAAACATTGGTCACAAGAAAACGGATTTTAGTTTCTTGGCTATCAATTTTAGAGCTGAAGGATGAAACAATGACATGTGGCAAGTCATACAAGTTCGCTCTACTGAACTAGTCCATAATTAGGTCATTGTGGGAGATTGGACATAACTTTGTCTTGGAGGATCCAAATCAGTTCAGACCTGTGGCATTAAAAAGAGAATTCAGAAGGCTACTTTAATACTGAATTTTAGATATTGAAGAGCCACAATTGCAGATATAATCTAATTTCAATATCAAGCTCCTCAAAATCAAGAAAAAGGTGTGTATTTGTTTTCCAAATTGCATAAGTCTTGTTTGAAGAATCAATTTGAATTGATTCCAAGGGAATATTGTAGAATAGATATCAGTATTGGATTCTAAAAAATTCTCTATAAAAATAATTCAACACCCATTAAACCTTCAGAAGGCTCTACTATGACTCATGAAGATGAAGAATTGCAACATGATATATCAAAATTACAAGAGCAAGTGCACCAAATTTCGCTCTCGCAAAGAACAGCAAAAAATGAAATGGAAGTTTTGAAGAAAGGCATGGAATCGAAGATGGATGGTGTGAGGAATAATATGGATGGTTTGAAGAAAGGCGTGGAATCTAAGATATATGGTATGGAATCTAATATGGATGACATGGAAGCTAAAATGGAAAACATGAAGAATGATCTAAGAGAAGACGTGGAAGGTTTGACAAAGTTGATACAAGAAATGTTTCCTAATGGTGAAAAGATAGTAGAAGAATCTCACGATGAGAACAAAATAAATGTTAATCGTGATTTCATAAACTCTAATGTTGGCGGGAAGAATCACCATATTCCAAAAATGGATATGAGGAAGTTTGATGAAAAGGATCTTGTAATGTGGAAACTACAGATGGAGCAATATTTTGATCTCCTTAATGTGCCAAACACAGAAAAGGTACGCATTGCAACTTTACATTTAGAACAAAATACGTTTGTATGGTATCGATGGCTTTGTTCCCGTAAAAAAATTGTCAGTTGGTCAATTTTTACGGAGGAAATGATAAAACATTATGATGATACAAAGAGAAACACATTCTTTAGCCAATTGATAAATCTCAAACAAAAGGGTTTAGTGGGGGAGCACATTGAGGACTTCAAAAAATTGAATATAAGGGTAACTGATATTCTAGAGGAACATAGGATTGATCTCTTCATAGGCACTCTAAAGGATAACATCCAACATGAAGTTCGCGTTTTGGAACCTGATTCATTGGAGAAGGCATTCAGGTTGGTAAGAAAAATTGGATGTAAAAATATGGCGACAAGGAAGCCTACCATTCACTTCTATAAAGAAGGAAGTGTTGCTATGCCTAGATTTCCACAACCTACAAGGTTGAAACCACAATAATTGGAGGAACAAAGAGAAAAAGGGCTTTGCTACAGATGTGATAGCAAATACACTAAAGGTCATAAGTGTGCTGAGAAGAAATTATTTTACATAGATTGTGAAGAGGTAGAAGAAAATGAACAAGAAGAGGATATACACTAGGAAACAACCATAGAAGAGGAATAAATGAGTCTGACCATATCGTGTAATGCATTGGTAGGAATCACCACTCCTCAAACTTTCAAGATAGAAGGACATATCAAGAAGAAAAAGGTAATAGTGTTGATTGATTCAGGTAGCACCCATAATTTTATTCATTGTAAGGTAGCCAAGGAATCAAATTGTTTCCTATACCCAACACCATAATGTCAAGTGATGGGATCAAATGGAGGAACTATAAATTGCTCTAGAAAATGCCATAATATCAAGCTAACCATGGGGGGATATGTATTAAATAGTCCAATGCTTTCCATTCCTATGGTAGTTGCTGATGTTGTACTAGGAGTACAATGGTTACAATCTTTGGGGATGATAGCTTTAAATTTTCAAGAACTTTTCTTGAAATGTTTTCCAGAAGGAAAGGAAGTCAAATTTCGGGGTATTGCAAGGAAGCCGAGAAAGATAATAAGCTCTAATGTCATGAAAAATCTTCTAAAGAAAGAACAATGAGGCGTAATTGTACAATTATGCTCACTAGAAGTTCCAACATCAAAACCATCTATTTATGTAGATCTCCAACAAGTCTTAGAAAATCATTCCGAGGTTTTTGAAACTCCCAAAGGACTCCCACCTATTCGTGATCATGATCATGCTATTCATTTGATTCCAGGAAGTGTTCCTCCAAACATCAGGCCTTATAGATATCCTTATGTCCAAAAAAGCGAAATTGAACGTATGATTGTAGAAATGTTAGAGGCGGGTATAATTCAACCTAGTCAAAGCTCTTTCTCTACTCCTGTAGTATTGGTACACAAGAAGGATGGATCATGGCACATGTGTCAATAAGCTCACCATTAAAGATAAATTTCCCATTCCTGTGATTGATGAATTACATAGAGAAATTTATTTTACCGAGTTGGATCTTCGTTCAGGATATCATCAAATTAGAATGAAGACTGAAGATATTCTAAAAACAACATTTCGAACTCATGAGGGTCATTATGAATTTTTGGTCATGCATTTTGGCCTTACCAATGCACCTTCTACATTTCAAGGGTTGATGAATTCCATTTTCAAACCCTTCCTTAGAAAATTTGTGCTAGTATTTTTTGATGATATACTAATCTACAGCAGGCCTTGGAAGGATCATGTTGAACATGTTGACAGGGTGCTCAAACTATTGCAGGAGAAACAATTATATGCAAAAACATCCAAATGTTTCTTTGGAGTACAAGAGGTGGAATATCTGAGTCATATTGTATCTCATGAGGGTGTTAAAGTAGACCCTAGCAAAATTAAAGCCATTAAGGAATGGAAAGTCCCCACAACCATAAAGCAGTTGCGAGGATTTCTCGAGTTAAAGGGTATTATCGTAAGTTTGTTAAGAATTATGGGAGAATAGCAACACCTTTAACAACATTATTGAAGAAAGATGCATTTTCATGGACTCCTGAAGCAACTAAGGCCTTTGAACATATTAAAGAGGCAATGTGCCTAGCACCAGTCTTAGCTACACCCATTGCTTTTGAAAGTCGTCCAATCAAAGGAAAATATTTACAGAACCCTATTTATGAGAAGGAAATGTTAGCAATACTACATGCACTAAAGAAATTGTGAACTTACCTAATGGGAAGACACTTCAAGGTAAAAAATTATCATGATAGTCTTAAACACTTTTCGGAACAAAGACTATCTTCAGAAGAGCAGTGAAAATGGGTCACAAAGATGTTGGGTTATGAATTTGAAATAATCTACAAAAAAAGAAAGCTTAATGTTGTTGCAGATGCACTCTCAAGAAAGAATAAAGAGGTGGAAGCATTTATTTGTGCCATTTATATTATCCAACCAGATTGGATAACCAAAACAAGAGATGAATGGAAGAAGGACAAAGATGTATAGACACTCATTCAAAAATTGCACCAAGATCTTAGTACATCTGATACATTTAGTTGGAAAAATGATTCTTTATGGTACAAAGATCGCTTATATATTTGTAAGAATTCCCAACTAAAACAAAAGATTCTTTTGGAATTGCACACTTCTCCTTTAGGAGGACACTCAGGATTTTTAAAAACTTACCACAGTGTGAAGAAAGAATTTTTTTGGGATGGCCTTAAATCTGATATTCAAAAGTTTGTGGCGGAATGTTTGGTTTGCCAGCAGAATAAAGTGGAAACAATTAAGACCCCGGGACTTCTATCCATTCCAAGTCAATGTTGGGAGGATATTTCAATGGATTTTATCACAGGTTTACCTAAGTCCGAAGGAAAGAGTGTCATCATGGTGGTAGTTGATAGAATTACCAAGTATGCACACTTTTGTGCATTATCTCATCCATTTAAAGCAAGTACAGTTGCTACTACATTTATGGACAGAATTCAAAAGCTACATGGAAGCCCAAGGGTTATTGTGAGCGACAAAGATCCCATTTTTACTTGAAATTTTTGGACGGAGTTATTTTCTTGTTTGGGTACTCAATTAGCTCATAGCTCATCTTATCATCCTCAATCTGATGGTCAAACTGAGATAGTAAATAAATGTTTGGGAGGATATCTTCATTTTTTTGTATCTGATAAACAAACACAATGGGTCAAGTGGTTACCTCTCGCTGAATGGTGGTATAACACTTCCTTCCATACTGTAGCAAAAATGACCCCATTTATGGCACTTTATGGATATCATCCACCATCCATCACATCATATTTAAGGGAAAATACAAACAAATGTCCCTCAAGCAAGATAAGAAGGATAATAAATTATTGCCAAAATACTATGGTCCTTACAAGGTGTTGCAAAATATTGGTACTATGGCATACAAATTGGAGCTTCCTGTTTCTTCACGAGTGCATCTTGTTTTCCATGTTTCATACTTAAATAAGGTTATAGGTGAAAATATTCCATTTCAAACAATATTTCCAGAACTTGATGAGGAAGGAAAAATCATATTGGAACCTCAAGCGCTCACGGAAGAAAGAACTGGATAGCTACGGAACCGATCATTTTCAGAGTATCTCATCAAGTGGAAGAACTTACCCACTAAAGATTCTACATGGGAGGATGAGAATTTTATACAAAATCATCCATAGCTACTCAAGCATTGAGGACAACACGTTTTTTAAGGAGAGGGGCATGTTAGGTCCCTATATTACTAGTATAGTCCCTTATTATTGTTAGTGTAACCCCATTATTGTTATTATTGTACCCTTGTAACCCCCATATTGTTATTATTGTGCCCTTAAATTATTATTGTTAGGTCGGCTAGGATTACATTGTGGCCCCACTAGGATTAAATTATGGCCCCATGGACTCCTATATATATAAAGCAGGTTTTGTAAATTGTATCATCCAAGAATTGTTCATTTATGTAATGTATTGGAGGTTTCCCCCTCGAAATGGCTTATTTCTAAGGTGTTGATATCTCTTTTCTTCTATTTCTGGAGCTAGTTACACAACAAATATTAACCTTAACCTTAACCTTAATCTTAACCATAACCTAACCTTAACCTTAACCTTAACTATTACCTAACCCTAACCTTGACCAAACCCTTAACCTTAACCTTAATCTTAACCTTAGCCTTACCCTTTACCTAACCTTAACCTTAACCTAACCCTAACCTTACCCTAACCTTAACCCTAACCATACCCCTAACATTACCCTTAACCTAACCTTAACCTTAACCTGACCTTAACCATAACCTTAACCTAATCTTAACGTTAACATTACCCTTAAATTTATCCTAACCTTACCTTAACCATAACCTTAACCTTAACCTTAACTATAACCTAACCCTAAGCTTGACCAAACCCTTAACCTTAACTTTAACTTTACCCTTAACCTAACCTTGACCTTAACCTTACTCTTAACCTTAACCAAACCCTTAACCTTAACCTTAACGCGAACCTTAACCCTAACCTTAACCTAACCTTAACCTTGACTTTACCCTTCACCTTAACCTTAACCTAACTAAACCTATAACCTTAGCCTTAACCTTGACCTTAACTATAACCTAACCCTAACCTTAACCTTGACTTTACCCTTAAAGTAACCTTAACCTTGACTTTACCTAACCAAAGTTAAGGTTAAGGTTAAGGTTAAGGTTAAGGTTATGGGTTTAGTCAGGTTAAGGATAAGCGTAAGATAAGGTTAATGTTAAGGTTAAGGTTAATGTTAGGTTAAGGTCAAGGTCAAGGTTAAGGTTAAGGTTAAGGTCAAGGTTAGGATTAGGTTATAGTTAAGGTTAAGGTTAGGTTAAGGTTAAAGTCAAGGTTAAGGTTAAGATAAGGTTAAGGGTAAGGTTAAGGCCAAGGTCAAGGTTAAGTTTAAGGTTAAGGTTAATGTTAGGTTAAAGTTGAGATAAGTTTAAGGGTAAGGTTAAGGTCAAGGTCAAGGTTAAGGTTAAGGGTAAGGTCAAGGGTAAGGTTAAGGTTATGGTTATGGGAAGGTTAAGGTTAAGGTTATGGTTAGGGGAAGGTTAAGGTTAAGATTAAGCTTAAGGTTAAGGTTAGGGTTAAGGTTAGGGGAAGGTTAAGGTTAAGGTTAAGGTTTGGTCAAGGATAGGGTTAGGTTATGGTTAATGGTAAGGTTAGGATAAGGTTATGGTTATGGGAAGGTTGAGGTTAAGGTTAAGGGGTTAAGGTTATGTTAAGGATAAAGTCAAGGTAAAGGTGTAGGTGTAGGTTAAGGTTAACGTTAAGGTTAGGGTTAAGGGTTTGGTCAAGGTTAAGGTTAGCTTATAGTTAATTTCAAGGTTAGGTTAGGTTATATTTAAAGTTAAGGTTAAGGTAAAGGTTAAGGTTAAGTTAAGGTTAAGGTTAAGGTCAAGGTCAAGGTTAAGGTTAGGTGAAGGGTAAGGTTAAGGTTAGTGTTAGGTTATAGTTAAGGTTATGGTTAGGGTAAGGTTAGGGTTAGGTTATAGTTAAGGTTTAAGGTTAGGTTAAGGTTAAGGTTATGGTTATGGTTATGGGAAGGTTAAGGTTAAGGTTAAGGTTAAGTGTTTGGTCAAGGATAGGGTTAGGTTATAGTTAAGGTTAACGTTAGGTTGGGTTATCGTTAAAGTTAAGGATAAGGTTAAGGTTTAAGTTAATGTTAACGTTAAGGTTAGGTTATAGTGGAGGTTAATTTTAAGACCCGTAACCTTAACCTTGACCTTACCCTTATCTTTAACCTCAAATTTAACTCTAACCTTGACTTTACCTTTAACTTAACCTTAACCTTCACTATAACCTAACCCTAACCTTGACCAAACCCTTAACCTTAACCTTAACCTTTCCCTTAACCTTAACCTTAACCTTAACCTTAAATATAACCTAACCCTAACCTTGACCTAACCCTTAACCGTAACCTTGACCAAATATTTAACCTTAACCTTAACCTAACTAAACCTGTAACATTAACCTTAACCTTAACCTTAACTATAACCTAACCCTAACCTTGACCAAACCCTTAACCTTAACCTAAACCTTAACCTTCCCCTAACCTTAACCCTAACCTTAACCTTAACCTTAACTCTGAACCTTAACCTTACCCCCTTAACCTTAACCTTAACCATAACCCTAACCTTGACCAAATTCTTAACCTTAACCTTAACCTTAACCTTGACATTAACCTTGACCTTAACGGTAACATAACCTTAACCTAACCTAACTCTAACCTTGACCAAACCCTTAACCTTAACTTTACCCTTAACCTAAAATTAACCTTAACTATAACCTAACCCTAACCCTAACCTTGACCAAACCCTTAACCTTAACCTTAACCTGACTAAACCTGTAACCTTAACCTCAACCTTACCTTAACCTTAGCCTTGCCTTAACGTAACTTTGACCTTAACCTTCCCCTAAACGTAACCTTAACCTTAGCCTGACTAAACCTGTAACCTTAAATTTAACCTAACATTAACCTTGACCTTATCCTAACATAACCTTAACCTTAAACCTAATCTAACCCTAACCTTAATCAAACCCTTCAACTTAACTATAACCTAACCTTAACCTTGACCTTAACTTTACCCTTAACCTTGACCTTAACCTTAACTTCACCTTAACCTTAACTTTACCCTTAACCTAATCTTGACCTTAACCTTGACTTTACCCTTAACCTAACCTTAACCTTGACCTTAACTATAACCTAACTGTAACATTGACCAAACCTTAACCTAACCATAACATTAACCTAACCTTAACCTTAACCTTAACATTATTGTAGCCTTAACCTTACCCTAACCTTAACCTTAACCTTAACCTGACTAAACCCATAACCTTAACCTTACATTAACCTAACTTCAACCTTACCCTAACCTAACCTTAACTTTAACCTTACCCTAACCTTACCCTAAACTTAACCTTAACTTTTCCCATAACCTTACCCTTAAATTAACCTTAACCTTGACCTTGACCAAACCCTTAACCTAACCTTAACCTTAACCTTAACCTTAACCTAACCCTAACCAAGGTTAAGGTTAAGGTTAAGGTTAGGTTAAGGGCCAAGGTTAAGGTTAAGTTATATTTAAGGTTAAGATAAGGTTAAGGTTAAGGTTAAGGGTAAGGTTAGGTTAAGGGTAAAGATAAGGTTAAGCGTAAGGGTAACGTTAAGGTTAAGGTTAAGGCCAAGGTCAAGGTTAAGGTTAAGGTTAGGTTATGGGTAAATTTAAGGTTAAGGTGAATTTTATGGGTAAGGTTAAGTTTAAGGTTGCGGGTTTAGCTAGGTTAAGGTTAAGGTTAAGGGTTTGGTAATGGTTAGGGTTAGTTTATAATGAAGGTTAAGGTTAAGTTAAGGGTAAAGTCAAGGTTAAGATAAAGTTAAGGTTAAGGTTAGGTTAATGTTAAGATTAGATTAAGGTTAAGGTTAATGTTAAGGGTTTGGTCAAGGCTAGGGTTAGGTCATAGCTAAGGTCAAGGTTAAGGTTAAGGGTAAGGTTATAGTTAGGTTAATATTTAGGTTAAGGTTAAGATAAGGTTAAGGTTAAGGGTTTGGTCAAGGTTAGGGTTAGGATATAGTTAAGGTCAAGGTTACGGTTAGGTTAAGTTAAGGTTAAGGTCAAGGTTAAGGTTAGGTTAAGGTTAAGCTTAGGGTTAAGGTTAAGGTTAAGGTTTGGTCAAGGTTACGATTAGGTTATAGTTAAGGTCAAGGTTAAGGTTAGGTTAAGGGTAAATTCAAGGTTAAGGTTAGGTTAAGGTTAAGATTAGGTTAAGGGTAAAGTTAAGTTTAACATTAGGTTAAGGTTAAGGTCAAGTTTAAGGGTAAATTCAAGGTCAAGGTTAGGGTTAGGTTATAGTTAAGGTTAAAGGTTTGATCAAGGTTAGGGTTAGATTAAGTTTAAGGTTAAGGTTAGGTTAGGATAAGGTCAAGGTTAAGGCTACATGTTTAGTCAGGTTAACTATAACCCTTAACCTTGACCTTAACTGTAACCTTAACCTTAACCTGACTAAACCCTTAACCTTTACATAACCTTAACCTTAACCTTCCCATAACAATAACATTAACCTTGACCTTGACCTTACCGTTAACCTTAACCTTAACCTTACCCCATTAAACTTAACCTTAACAGTATCCCATTAACCATAACCTTTACCTAACCTTAACCTTAACTTGACGTTGACCTTAACTATAACCTAACTCTAACCTTGGTAAGGTCAAGGTTAAGGTTAAGGTTATGGTTATGGGAAGGTTAAGGTTAAGGCTATGGTTAAGATTAAGGTTAACGTTAAGGGTTTGTTTAAGGTTAGGTTTAGGTTATAGTTAAGGTCAAGGTTAAGGTTAGGTCATGGTTAAGGTTAAAGTTACGGTTTCAGTTAGGTTAAGGTTAAGGTTAAGGGTAAAGTCAAGGTTAAGGTTAGGTTAAGGTTAAAGTTAGGTTTCAGGTTAAGGTTAAGGTTAGGGTTAGGGGAAGGTTAAGGTTAAGGTTAAGGTTAAGGCTAAGGTTAGGTAAAGGTTAAGGGTGAAGGTTAAGGTTAGGGGTCTTAACCTTAACCTTAACCCTAACCTTCACCCTTAACCTTAGCCTTAACCTTAACCCTAACCTTCACTATAACCTAAAATTAAGCTTGACCTTAACTAGAACCTAACCTTGACCTTAACCTTAACCGTAACTTTACATTTACCTTAACCTTAACCTTGCCCTTAACCTTAACCAAACCCTTAATCTTAACCTTAACCTAACCTTAACCTTACCCTTAACCTTGACCTTAAAATTTACTTAACCTAACCTTAACCTTAACCTTAACTTTAACCTAACCCTAACCATGACCAAACCCTTAACCTTAACCTTATATTAACCTTAACCTAGCCTTAACCTTAAACTTAACCTCATTATAACCTTACCCTTGACCTTAACTATAACCTAACCCTAACCTTGAGCAAACCCTTAACATTAACCTTAACTTAACCCTAACCTTGACCAAACCCTTAACATTAAAATTAACTTTAACCTTAACCTTAACTTTAACCTTAACCTTAGCTTAACCTTAACCTAACCATAACCTTAATCTAACCTTAACCTTAACCTTAAATTTAACCTTAACCTTAGCCTAACCATAACCTTAACCTTAACCTTAACCTAACCCTAACCTTAACTTTACTCTTAACCTAACCTTAACCTTAACCTTAACCTTAACCTAACCCTAACCTTAACTTTACCCTTAACATTAACCATAACCTTAACCTTAACCTTAACCTTAACCTGATCTTAACCATAACCTAACTGTAACCTTAACCTAACCTTAACCTTAAACTTACATTAACCTTAACCTTAACCTTACATTTACCTTAACTATAACCTAACCCTAACCTTGACCAAACCCTTAACCTTAACCTTAACCTGAACCTTTACCCTAACCTTATCTTAACCTTAACCTAACCTTAACCTTAGCTTTACCCTTAACCTTAACCTAACCCTAACCTAACCCTTAACCTTAACCTTAACCTTACCTTGACCATACCCTTAACCTAATCTTAACCTTAACCTTGACCCTAACCATAACCTTAACCCTTAACCTTAACCTTTACCTAACCTTGACCTTAACCTTAACCTTGACCTTAACTATAACCTAATCTTAACCTTGACCAAACCCTTAACGTAACCTTACCCTTGACTTTACCCTTAACGTAACCTTAACCTTGACCTCAACCTTTCCCTTAACATTAACCTTAAACTTAAATTTATGCTTAACCTGAACCTTAACATTAACCTTGACCTTAACCTTACCTTAACCTAACATTAACCTTAACCTTAACCTTACCTTTACCCTTAACCTAACTTTAAGGATTTAGTCACGTTAAGGTTAACGTTAAGGGTTTGGTTAATGTTAGGTTAAGGTTAAGGGTTTGGCTAAGGTTAGGGTTAGTTTATTGTTAAGGTTAAGGTCAAGGTCAAGGTTAACCTTAACCTAACCTTCCCTAACCTTAACTATAACCTAACCTTTACCTTAACCAAACCATAACCTTAAACTTAACCTTGAACTTAACCTTAACCTTAACCTTAACTTAACTATAACCTTAACCTTGACCTTAACCTTAACCTTTATTTTACCCTTAACTTAACCTTAACCTTAACCTTACCCTTAACCTTTACCCTAACCTTAACCTTAGCCTAACCATAACCTTAACCTTAACCTAACCCTAACCTTAACTTTACCCTTAACCTAAACTTAACCTTAACCTTAACCTTAACTTTACCCTTAACCTTGACCTTACCCTTAACCTTCACTATAACCTAACCTTAACCTTAAGTGTTAGTATGAATCTTTTGTCGAAGTGTACGAAAAAATATCAATTTAGCTACACATAACAAATAGCCCTAACATCAAATATGGTTGCCAATATCTTCAAATCTCTAGTTAGTTGATCAAGACAAAAGCTGCACAAATCCAGATCTATGCATAAAAAGACATTAAGCAGTGAAAATAAGGTTTAGCTCCATGCATCCAATAGACAAGACAAGAAAAATAATTTTGAAATAATTTTTATATTAAGGGCACCTGGGAGGAAAACAAGAAAGGTGTTTCCAATTCTCCACAATGGGATGGGTTCTTGAAAGTCCTCAGTGCTTCAGATCTAGCATTTCTCTCTCTTGTTGGTGTATAAAACCTAGACAAACATAAAACTCAAAGGGAGCTCAAAAACAAAATAATGGAGAATGTGACAATGATAATGGCTCAGAGTCACACCAAGAGTGTAGATCCAGAGTGATTTAATAGGCAACAAAAGGTGAGAAATGAATGGGAAAACCCTTCTATTTATAACAAAATATTGGGTCATTCTAGATCTTGGTGCATGATTAAAATAATATTAACCAAATCTATATCCACCTTTTATGGAATGTTTTATTATATTTGTTGGAGGGAAAAGGTATTTGACTTGGGTCAAATCCCTTCATTTGTAAATAATAAATAAATAAATGATTTATTTATTATTTTAAGGAAGTGGTTGAATGATAATTAAATAAATAATTATTTATTTAATTATTTATAAATGATTTAGTCATATTTAACAAGGAATATTATTTAAATAAGATTTAAATAATTATTCCTAGAAAATAATAAGATAAATAAGGATTTAGCTAATTAATTTCCTTGTTTTGAGTTAAATATAACCAAAAATAATAATTAAATTATTGTTTAATTAATTATTCCATGAGGAAAATCAAACAAATATAGATTTGTTTAATATTTCCTTTTGTGGTTTCTTGTTTAGACCATAAACAACCTAATAAATATGTTTTATTAAGTTATTTTACATAGTGAAAGCAATTTTACTTAGGGTAAAATTGGTCTTACATAGTGTACTTGGGTCCATCTAATGATAATAGGTTAGATGACCAAAAAATGGTGTAACATTAAGGTTATGGTTAGGTTAGGGTTAGGTTATAGTTAAGGTCAAGGTTAAGTTTAAGGTTACGAGTTTAGTCAGGTTAAGGTTAAGGTTAAGGTTAATGTTAAGGATAAGGTCAAGGTCAAGGTCAAGGTTAAGGTTACATTAGGGTAAAGTCAAGGTTAAGGTTATGTTAAGGGTTTGGTCAAGGTTAAGGTTAGGTTAAGGTTAGGGTTAGGTTATAGTTAAGGTCAAGGTTAAGTTTAAGGTTAAGAGTAAGGTTAAGGTTAAGGTCAATGTTAAGGTTAATGTTAATGGTTTGGCCAAGGTGAGGGTTAGGTTATAGTTAAGGTCAAGGTTAAGGTTACGTTATAGTTAAGCTTATGTTTAAGGTTATGGGAAGGTTGAGGTTAACGTTAAGGTTAAGGTTAGGTTAAGATTAAGGTTACAGGTTTAGTTAGGTTAAGGTTAGGTTAAGGGTGAACTCAAGGTTAAGGGTAAAGTGAAAGTTAAGGGTAAAGTTAAGGTTAAGGTGCAGATTAAGGGTAAGGTTAAGGGTAAGGTTAAGGGTAAGGTTAAGGTTAATGTTAGGTTAAGCGTAAAGTTAAGGTTAAGGGTAAATTTAAGGTTAAGGTTACAGGTAAGGTTAAGTTTAAGGTTAAGGTCAAGGTCAAGATTAAGGTTGAGTTATGTTAAGGTAAGGTTAAGGTTATGGTTAGGGTTATGATATAGTTAAGGTTAAGGTTATGGTTAAGGTTAAAGTTAAAGTTAAGGGTAAAATTAAGGTTAAGGTTAAGGTTAAGGTAAGGGTCAAGGTTAAGGTTAAGTTAGGTTAAGGGTAAGGTTAAGGTTATGGTTAGGGTTAGGATATAGTTAAGGTTAAGGTTATGGTTAATGGTAAAGTTAAGGTCAAGTTAACCTTACCCTTAACCTTCACCTTAACCTTAACCTTAACCTTCACTATAACCTAACCTTAACTTTGACCATAACTCTAACCTAACCTTGAACTTAATCTTAACCTTACATTTACCTTAACCTTAACGTATCCTTCCCATAACCTTTACATTAACCTAACTTTAACCTTAACCTTCCCCTAACCTTAACCTTAACCTAAACTTAACCTTAACATTACCCTAACCTTAGCCTAACCTTAACCTTAACTTTACCCATAACCTTAACCTTACCCTTAACCAAACCTTGACCAAACCCTTAACCTAACCTTAACCTTAGCCTAACTTAAACTTAACCTTAACCTTAACCTTCCCATAACCTTAACCTTAACCATAACCTAACCTTAACCTTCACTTTACCCTTAACGTAGCCTTAACGTTAACCTTAACCTTCCCATAACCATAACCTTAACCTTAACCTTAACCTTAACTTTACCCTTAACCTAACCTTAACCTTAACCTTAACCTTATCTTAACCTTAACCTAAGTTAACCTTGACTTTACGCTTAATGTAACCTTAACCTTAAGGGTAAATTTAATTTAACCTTACCTTTAAACTTATCTTAACCTTAACCTTACCTAATCTTAAACTTAACCCCTAACCTAATCTTACCTTAACCATAAAATTATCCTAACCTTAACCTTAACCTTACCTTTAACCTTATATTAACATTACTTTAAATTTAACCTTCCCAAATCCTTAACCTTAACCTAACCTTAACCTTCACTTTACCCTTAATGTAACCTTAACCTTAACTTTAACCTTACTAAACCCTTACCCTTAACCTTATCTTAACCTTAACCTTTACTTAACCTTAAGGGTTATATTAAGGTTAAGGTTTTGGGAAGGTTAAGGTTAACCTTGAATTTAACCTTAACCTAACCTTAACCTTAACTATAACCTAACCCTAACATTGAGAGTAAATTTAAAGTTAAGGTTAAGGTCCAGGTCAAGGTTAAGGTTAACTTAGGTTAAGGTAAGGTTATTGTTAGGTTAAGGATAAGCTTAAGGTTAGGTTAAGGTTAAGATAAGGTTAATGTTAAGGTTAAGGTTAGGTTAAGGATAAAGTCAAGGTTAAGGATAAAGTCCAGGTTAAGGTAAAGGTTAAGGTTAAGGGTAAGGTTAAGGTTACGTTAAGGTAAAGGTTATAGTTAAGGTTAGGGTTAAGGGTTAATTCAAGGTTAAGGTTAGGTTAAGGCTCAAGTTACAGGTTTAGTCAGGTTAAGGTTACATTAAGGTAAAGGTTAAAATTAAGGTTACGTTAAGGTAGAGGTTATGGTTAAGGTTAGGGTTAAGGGTAAATTCAAGGATAAGGTTAGGTTAAGGTTAAGGTTAAGGGTTTGTTCAAGGTTAATGTTAGGTTATAGTTAAGGTCAAGGTTAAGGTTAGGTTAAGAGTAAAGTTAAGGTTAAGGTTAAGGTTAAAGTTAAATTAAGGTTAATGTTAAGGTTATAGTTAAGGTTAAGGTTCAAGTTATGGTTAAGGTTAAAGTTAAGGTTAATGTTAAGGGTAGGTTATAGTGAAGGTTAAGGTTAAGACCCGTAACCTTAAACCTTAACGTTAACATAACCTTAAACTTAAACTTATCTTAACCTTAAGCTTAAGCTTAACCTAACTTAACCTTAACTTTACCCTTAACCTTATCTTAACCATAACGTTAACCTAACCTTAACCTTAACCTTCCCATTAACCTTATCTTAACCTTACCTTAAACATAACCTTAACCTTGACCTTAACGACAACCTAACCCTAAACTTGACCACACCCTTAACATTAACCTTAACCTTAACCTTAACCTTAACTAAACCCTTAACCTTAACCTTAATCTTAACATTAACCTTAACCTTAACTTTACCTTAACCATAACCTTAACCTTACCCTAACCTTACCCTAACCATAACCTTAACTTTAACCCTAACCTAACCTTAATCAAACCCTTAACCTTAACCTTAACCTAACCTTAACCAAACCCTTAACCTTAACCTTATCCTTAACCTTAACCTTAAACTAACCTTAACCTTGACTTTACCCTTAACCTAACCTTAACCTTAACTATAACCTAACCCTAACCTTGACCTTAACTTTACCCTTAGCCTTGACCTTGAAATTAACCTAACCTTAACCTTAACCTTAACCATAACTTACCTAGGGAAAATTTTAAGGGCTAATATTTGCAGGTGGGCTAATTTTCTATAATTTTTATAAAAAAAATATTCCTCAATTTCCATTTTTTCTAAAAATAATTTGCCTAAGTTTTATAGTATGAAATTATTTTATCTTAAAAATCGCCAAGATATTATATAGTATAATATAATATACTAATAAATTTAGATATTCTTACAAAAATATAATCAAACATTTTACAATTTTTCTATCAACATTTACTAAGATTCGCCAAGGTTTCTAAACTTTCAAATATATATCCATTCTTAAAATTTTTCCTGATCTTACCCTTAACCTAACCTTAACCTTAACTATAACCTAATCCTAACCTTGAATTTACTTTAACATAACCTTAACCCATTAACCTTAACCTTGACCTTCCCATAACCATAACCTTAACCTTAACCTTAAATTAACCTTAACCTTAACCTTAAACTTTCCATAACCTTAACCTTAACCTTAACCATAACCTAACCTTAACCTAGACTTTAACTGTAACCTAACCCTAACCTTAACCTTGACTTTACCCTTAACGTAACCTTAACCTTGACTTTACCTAACCAAAGTTAAGGTTAAGGTTAAGGTAAAGGTTAAGATAAGGTTAAGGTTAGGTTAAGGTTAAGGTTAAGGTTATGGGTTTAGTTAGGTTAAGGTTAAGTTTAAGGGTAAGATAATGTTAATGTTAAGGTTAAGGTTAGGTTAAGGTCAAGGTCAAGGTTAAGGTTAAAGTTAAGGTCAAGGTTAGGATTAGGTTATAGTTAAGGTTAAGTTTAGGTTAAGGTTAAAGTCAAGGTTAAGGTTAAGCTGAAGGTTAAGGGTAAGGTTAATATTAAGGGTTACACATTGACTTTACACTTAACTTAACCTTAACCTTCACTATAACCTAACCCTAACCTGACCAAACCCTTAACCTAACCTTAACCTTAACCTTAACCTTCCCATAACCATAATGTTAACCTTAACCTTAACCTTAACCTTTACCTAACCTTAACCTTAAGCTTGACCTTAAGGGTAAGGTTTGGTCACGGTTAGGGTTAGGTTATAGTTAAGGTTAAGGTTAAGTTAAGGTTAATGTTAAGGGTTTGGTTAAGGTTAAGGTTAAGGTTAAAGGTAAAGTTAAGGTTAAGGTTAAGCGGTTAAGACAAGGTTAAGGTAAGGTCAAGGTTAAGGTTAAGGGGGTAAGGTTAAGGTTAAGGTTAAGGTTAAGTTAAGTAAGGTCAAGGTTAATGTTAAGGTTAAGGTGAAGTTTAAGGTTATATTTAAGTTAAGGCTAAGGTTAAGGTTAAGGTTAAGGTTATGGTTAAGGTTAAGGTTAATGGTAAAGATAAGGTTATGGTTAAGGTTATGTTAAGGGTAAAGCCAAGGTTAAGGTTAGGATAAACTTAAGCTTAAGGTTATGGTTAAAATAAGGTTAAGGTAAGGTTAAGGTTAGGTTAAGGTTATGGTTAATGTAAGGTTAAGTGTAAAGTTAAGGTTAATGTTAGGTTAAAGTTGAGATAAGTTTAAGGGTAAGGTTAAGGTCAAGGTCAAGGTCAAGGTTAAGGTTAAGGGTAAGGTCAAAGGTAAGGTCAAGGTTAAGGTTATGGTTATGGGAAGGTTAAGGTTAAGGTTATGGCTAGGGGAAGGTTAAGGTTAGGGAAAGGTTAAGGTTAAGGTTAAGGTTAAGTTAAGGTTAAGGTTAAGGTTTGGTCAAGGTTAGGGTTAGGTTATGGTTAATGGTAAGGTTAGGTTAAGGTTATGGTTATGGGAAGGTTAAGGTTAAGGTTAAGGGGTTAAAGTTAGGTTAAGGATAAAGTCAAGGTAAAGGTTAAGGTTAAGGTTAAGGTTAGAGTTAAGGGTTTGGTCAAGGTTAGGGTTAGGTTATAGTTAATGTCAAGGTTAGTTAAGGTTATGGTTAAATTTAAAGTTAAGGTAAAGGTTAAGATGAAGTTAAGGTAAGGTTAAGTTAAGGTTAAGGTTAAGGTCAAGGTCAAGGTTAAGGTTAAGGTTAGGTTAAGGCTAAGGTTAAGGTTAGTGTTAGGTTATAGTTAAGGTTATGGTTAGGGTAAGGTTAGGGTTAGGTTATAGTTAAGGTTAAGGTTAGGTTAGGGTTATGGTTATGGTTATGGGAAGATTAAGCTTAAGCTTAAGGTTAAGGTTAAGGTTAAAGTTAAGGTTAAGGCTAAGGTTAAGGGTTTGGTCAGGGATAGGGTTAGGTTATAGTTAAGGTTAAGGTTAGGTTGGGTTATAGTTAAAGTTAAATTTAAGGTTAAGTTTCAGGTTAATGTTAACGTTAAGGTTAGGTTATAGTGAAGGTTAATTTTAAGACCCGTAACCTTAACCTTGACCTTACCCTTATCCTTAACCTTAACTTTAACCCTAACCTTGAATTTACCCTTAACTTAACCTTAACCTTCACTATAACCTAACCCTAAACTTGACCAAACCCTTAACCTTAACCTTAACCTTAAATATAACCAAAACCTAACCTTGACCAAACCCTTAACCTTTACTTTGACCAAATCCTTAACCTGAACCTTAACCTGACTAAACCCGTAACCTTAAACTTAACCTTAACCTTAACTATAACCTAACCCTAACCTTGACCAAACCCTTAACCTTAACCTGAACCTTAACCTTCTCCTAACCTTAACTGTAACCTTAACCTTAAGCTTAGCTCTTAACCTTAACCTTACCCCCTTAACCTTAACCTTAACCATAACCCTAACCTTGACCAAATTCTTAACCTTAACCTTAACCTTAAACTTGACCTTAACGTTAACATATCCTTAACCTAACCTAACTCTAACCTTGACCAAACCCTTAACCTTAAATTTACCCTTAACCTAAAATTAACCTTAACTATAACCTAACCCTAACCTTTACCAAACCCTTAACCTTAACCTTAACCTAACCAAACCCATAACCTTAACCTTAACCTTACCTTAACCTTAACCTTGCCTTAACCTAACTTTTACCTTAACCTTCCCTTAAACGTAACCTTAACCTTAACCTGACTAAACCTGTAACTTGATGCTTAACCTAACCTTAACCTTGACCTTATCCTAACCTAACCTTAACCTTAAACCTAATCTAACCCTAACCTTGATCAAACCTTTGACCTTGACTATAGCCTAACCCTAACCTTGACCTTAACTTTACCCTTAACCTTAACCTTGACCTTAACCTTAACCTAACCTTAACCTTAACTTTACCCTTAACCTAACCTTGACCTTAACCTTGACTTTACCCTTAACCTAACCTTAACCTTAACCTTAACTATAACCTAACCGTAACATTGACCAAACCTTAACCTAATCTTAACCTTAACCTAACCATAACCTTGACCTAACCTTAACCTTAACCTTAACATTAACCTTAACCTTAGCCTAACCATAACCTTAACCTTAACCTTAACCTAACCCTAACCTTAAATTTACCTTTAACCTAACCTTAACCTTAACCTTATCTTAGCCTTAACCTTACCCTAACCTTAACCTTAACCTTAACGTTAACGTTAACTTGACTAAACCCGTAACCTTAACCTTACATTAACCTAACTTTAGCCTTACCCTAACCTAACCTTAACTTTAACCTTACTCTAACTTTACCCTAACCCTAACCTTAACTTTACCCATAACCTTACCCTTAAACTAACCTTAACCTTGACCTTTACCAAACCCTAACCTTGACCAAACCCTTAACCTTTACCTTGACCAAATCGTTAACCTTAACCTGACTAAACCCGTAACCTTAAACTTAACCTTAACCTTAACTATAACCTAACCCTAACCTTGAAAAAACCCTTAACCTTAACCTGAACCTTAACCTTCCCCTAACCTTAACCTTAAGCTTAGATCTTAACCTTAACCTTACCCCCTTAACCTTAACCTTAACCATAACCCTAACCTTGACCAAATTCTTAACCTTAACCTTAACCTTGACCTTGACCTTAACGTTAACATATCCTTAACCTAACCTAACTCTAACCTTGACCAAACCCTTAACCTTAACTTTACCCTTAACCTAAAATTAACCTTAACTATAACCTAACCCTAACCTTGACCAAACCCTTAACCTTAACCTTAACCTAACCAAACCCATAACCTTAACCTTAACCTTACCTTAACCTTAACCTTGCCTTAACCTAACTTTTACCTTAACCTTCCCTTAAACGTAACCTTAACATTAACCTGACTAAACCTGTAACTTGATGCTTAACCTAACCTTAACCTTGACCTTATACTAACCTAACCTTAACCTTAAACCTAATCTAACCCTAACCTTGATCAAACCTTTGACCTTAACTATACCCTAACCCTAACCTTGACCTTAACTTTACCCTTAACCTTGACCTTAACCTTAACCTAACCTTAACCTTAACTTTACCCTTAACCTAATCTTGACCTTAACCTTGACTTTACCCTTAACCTAACCTTGACCTTGACCTTAACTATAACCTAACCGTAACATTGACCAAACCTTAACCTTAACCTTAACCTAATCTTAACCTTAACCTAACCATAACCTTAACCTAACCTTAACCTTAACCTTAACATTAACCTTAACCTTAGCCTAACCATAACCTTAACCTTAACCTTAACCTAACCCTAACCTTAAATTTACCCTTAACCTAACCTTAACCTTAACCTTATCTTAGCCTCAACCTTACCCTAACCTTAACCTTAACCTTAACGTTAACCTTAACCTGACTAAACCCGTAACCTTAACCTTACATTAACCTAAATTTAACCTTACCCTAACCTAACCTTAACTTTAACCTTACTCTAACCTTACCCTAACCCTAACCTTAACTTTACCCATAACCTTACCCTTAAACTAACCTTAACCTTGACCTTTACCAAAACCTTAACCTTAACCTTAACGTAACCCTAACCAAGGTTAAGGTTAAGGTTAGGTTAAGGGTAAATTTAAGGTTAGGTTAAGGATAAAGATAAGGTTAAGGGTAAAGGTAAGGTGAAGGTTAAGGTCAAGGTCAAGTTTAAGGTTAAGGCTAAGGTTAGGTTATGGGTAAAGTTAAGGTTAAGGTGAAGGTTAAGGGTAAGGTTCAGGTTAAGGTTGCGAGTTTAGTCAGCTTAAGGTTAAGGGTTTGGTAATAGTTAGGGTCAGGTTATAATGAAGGTTAAGGTTAAGTTAAGGGTAAAGTCAAGGTTAAGGTTAGGGTAAGGTCACGGTTAAGGGTAAAGTAAAATTTAAGGTTACATTAAGGGTAAAGTCACGGTTAAGGTTAGGTTAAGGTTAAGGGTAAAGTCAAGGTTAAGATAAAGTTAAGGTTAAGGTTAGGTTAAGGTTAATATTAGATTAAGGTTAAGGTTAATGTTAAGGGTTTGTTCAAGGTTAGGGTTAGGTCATAGTTAAGGACAAGGCTAAGGTTAAGGGTAAGGTTATAGTTAGGTTAAGGTTAAGGTTAAGGTTAGGTTACGGTTAAAATAAGGTTAAGGTTAAGGGTTTCGTCAAGGTTAGGGTTAGGATATAGTTAGGTTCAATGTTAAGGTTAGGTTAAGTTAAGGTTAAGTCAAGGTTAAGGTTAGGTGAATGTTAAGATTAGTGTTAAGGTTTGGTCAAGGTTACGGTTAGGTTATAGTTAAGGTCAAGGTTAAGGTTAGGTTAAGGGTAAAGTCAAGGTTAAGGTTAGGTTAAGGTTAAGATTAGGCTAAGGGTAAAGTTAAGGTTAAGGTTAGGTTAAGGTTAAGGTCAAGGTTAAAGGTAAATTAAAGGTCAAGGTTAGGGTTAGGTTATAGTTAAGGTTAAGGGTTTGATCAAGGTTAGGGTTAGATTAAGTTTAAGGTTAAGGTTAGGTTAGGATAAGGTCAAAGTGAAGGTTAGGTTAAGGTTAAGGTTACATGTTTAGTCAGGTTAACTATAACCCGTAACCTTGACCTTAACCGTAAACTTAACCTTAACCTTAACCTGACTAAACCCTTAACCTTTACCTAACCTTAACCTAAACCTTAACCTTCCCATAACCATAACATTAACCTTAACCTTGACCTTACCGTTAACCTTAACCTTAACCTTAACCTTACCCCATTAACTATAACCTTTACCTAACATTAACCTTAACCTGACGTTGACCTTAACTATAACCTAACCCTAACCTTGGTAAGGTCAGGGTTAAGGTTAAGGTTATGGGAAGGTTAAGGTTAAGGTTATGGTTAAGATTAAGGTTAACGTTGATGGTTTGTTTAAGGTTAGGTTTAGGTTATAGTTAAGGTAAAGGTTAAGGTTAGGTTATGGTTAAGGTTAAGGTTACGGTTTTAGTTAGGTTAAGTTTATGGTTAAGGGTAAAGTCAAGGTTAAGGTTAGGTTAAGGTTAAGGTTAGGGTTAAGGTTCAGGTTAAGGTTAAGGTTCGGGTTAGGGGAAGGTTAAGTTTAAGGTTAAGGCTAAGGTTAGGTAAAGGTTAAGGGTGAAGGTTAAGGTTACGAGTCTTAACCTTAACCTTAACCTTTACCCTTAACCTTAACCTTAACCTTCACTATAACCTAACATTAAGCTTGACCTTAACTATAACCTAACCTTGACCTTAAACTTAGCCTTACCTATACTTTTACCTTAACCTTAACCTAACCCTTAACCTTAACCAAACCCTTAATCTTAACCTTAACCTAATCTTAACCTTACCATTATCCTTGACATTAACCTTAACTTAACCTAACCTTTACCTTAACCCTAACTATAACGTAACCCTAACCATGACCAAACCCTTAACCTTAACCTTATGTTAACCTTAACCTAGTCTTAATCTTAAAATTAACCTCATTATAACCTTACCCTTAACCTTAACCTTGATCTTAACTATAACCTAACCCTAACCTTGACCAAACCCTTAACATCAACCTTAGCTTAACCCTAACCTTGACCAAACCCTTAACATTAATTTTAACGCTAACCTTAACCTAATCTAAACCTTAACCTAACTGTAACCTTAATCTAACCTTAACCTTAACCTTAGCCTAACCATAACCTTAACCTTAACCTTAACCTAACCCTAACCTTAACTTTACCCTTAACCTAACCTTATCCTTAATTTTAACTTAACCCTAACCTTAAATTTACCCTTAACATTAACCATAACCTTAACCTTAACCTTAACCTGATCTTAACCTTAACCTAACTGTAACCTTCACCTAACCTTAACCTTAAACTTACACTAACCTTAAACTTAACCTTACCTTGACCTTAACTATTACCTAACCCTAACCTTGAACATACCCTTAACCTTAACCTTTACCCTAACCTTACCCCAACCTTATCTTAACCTTAACCTAACCTTAACCTTGGCTTTACCCTTAACCTTAGCCTAACCCTAACCTAACCCTTAACCTTAACCTTAACCTTACCTTGACCTTACCCTTAACCTAATCTTAACCTTAACCTTGACCCTAACCATAACCTTAACCCTTAATCTTAACCTTTACCTAACCTTGACCTTAACCTTAACCTTGACTTTAACTATAACTTAATCTTAACCTTGACCAAACCCTTAACGTAACCTTAACCTTGACTTTACCCTTAACGTAACCTTAACCTTGACCTTAACCTTACCCTTAACATTAACCTTAACCTTAACCTTAACCTACCCTTAACCTTGACCTTAATCTTAACCCTAACCTTGCCTTAACCTAACATTAACCTTATCCTTAGCCTTACCTTTACCCTTAACCTAACCTTAAGGGTTTAGTTAGGTTAAGGTTAATGTTAAAGGTTTGGTTAAGGTTAGGTTAAGGTTAAGGGTTTTGCTAAGGTTAGGGTTAGGTTATAGTTAAATTTAAGGTCAAGGTCAAGGTTAACCTAACCTTCCCCTAACCTTAACTATAACCTAACCTTAACCTTAACCTAAAACTTTACCCTTAACCTAACCATAACCATAACGTTAACGTTAACCTTAAGTTAACTATAACCTTAACCTTGACCTTAACCTTAACCTTGATTTTACCCTTAACTTAACCTTCACCTAACCTTAACCTTAACCTTACCCTTAACGTTTACCGTAAATTTAACACTAACCTTAACCTTAACATAACCCTAACCTTAACTTTACCCTTAACCTAAACTTAACCTTAACCTTAACCTTACTTTACCCTTAACCTTGACCTTACCCTTAACTGTCACTATAACCTAACCTTAACCTTAAGGTTAGGGTTAGGTTGTAGTTAAGGTCAAGGTTAAGTTTAAGGTTACGGGTTTAGTCAGGTTAAAGTTAAGGTTAAGGGTAAGGTCAAGGTCAAGGTTAAGGTTACGTTAGGGTAAAGTCAAGGTTAAGGTTACGTTAAGGGTTTGGTCAAGGTTAAGGTTAGGTTAAGGTTAGGGTTAGGTTATAGTTAAGGTCAAGGTTAAGTTTAAGGTTAAGGGTAAGGTTAAGGTTATGTTATAGTTAAGCTTATGTTTAAAGTTATGGGAAGGTTAAGGCTAATGTTAAGGTTAAGGTTAGGTTAATATTAAGGTTATGGGTTTAGTCAGGTTAAGGTTAGGTTAAGGGTGAACTCAAGGCTAAGGTTAAATTTAAGGGTAAAGTGAAGGTTAAGGTGAATATTAAGGGTAAGGTCTTAAGGTTAACATAAGGTTAAGGGTAAGGTTAAGTTTAATGTTAGGTTAAGCGTAAAGTTAAGGTTAAGGGTAAAGTTAAGGTTAAGGTTACAAGTAAGGTTAAGGTTAAGGTTAAGGTTAAGGTCAAGGTGAAGGTTAAGGTTAAGTTAGGTTAAGGTAAGGTTAAGGTTATGGTTAGGGTTAGGTTATAGTTAAGGTTAAGGTTATGGTTAAGGGTAAAGTTAAGGTCAAGTTAACCTTACCCTTAACCTTAACCTTAACCTTCACTATAACCTAACCTTAACCTTGACCTTAACTATAACCTAGCCTTGACCTTGACCTTGACCTTACCTTTACCTTAACCTTAACATATCCTTCCCATAACCTTTACATTAACCTAACTTTAACCTTAACCTTCCCCTAACCTTAACCTTAACCTTACCCTAACCTTAACCTTAAATTTACTCATAACCTTAACCTTACCCTTAACCTAACCTTAACCATGACCTTGACCAAACCCTTAACCTAACCTTAACCTTACCCTAACCTAACCTTAACATTAACCTTAACCTTATCTTAACCTTAACCTTCCCATAACCTTAGCCTTAACCTTAACCATAACCTAACCTTAACCTTGACTTTACCCTTAACCATAACCTTCCGATAACCATAACCTTAACCTTAACTTTACCCTTAACCTTAACCTTAACCTTAACCTTAACCTTATCTTAACCTTAACCTAACCTTAACCTTGACTTTACACTTAATGTAACCTTAACCTTAAGGGTAAAGTTAATTTAACCTTACCCTTAACCTTATCTTAACCTTAACCTTAACCTTAACCTTCCCAAACCCTTAACCTTAACCTTAACCTAACCTTACCTTACCCTTAACCTAACGTTAACCTTCACTTTACCCTTAACGTAACCCTAATCTTAACTTTAACCTTACTAAACCTGTACCCTTAACCTTATGTTAACCTTAACCTTTACGTGACCTTAAGGGTTAGGTTAAGGTTAAGGTTAAGGTTAAGGTTATGGGAAGGTTAAGGTTAACCTTGAATTTACCCTTAATCCAACCTTAACCTTAACTATAACCTAACCCTAACATTGAGGGTAAAGTTAAAGTTAAGGTTAAGGTCCAGGTCAAGGTTAAGGTTAACTTAGGTTAAGGTAAGGTTATGGTTTGGTTAAGGATAAGGTTAAGGTTAGGTTAAGGTTAAGGTTAAGGTTAGGTTAAGGTTAAGATAAGGTTAATGTTAAGGTTAAGGTTAAGGTTAGGTTAAGGATAAAGTCAAGGTTAATGATAAAGTCAAGGTTAAGCTTAAGGGTAAGGTTAAGGTTACATTAAGGTAAATGTTATAGTTAAGGTTAGGGTTAAGGGTAAATTCAAGGTTAAGGTTAGGTTAAGGCTCAAGTTACGGGTTTAGTCAGGTTAAGGTTACATTAAGGTAAAGTTTAAGGCTAAGGCTACGTTAAGGTAAAGGTTATGGTTAAGGTTAGGGTTAAGGGTAAAGTCAAGGTTAAGGTTAGGTTAAGGTTAAGGTTAAGGGTTTTTTCAAGGTTACGGTTAGGTTATAGTTAAGGTCAAGGTTAAGGTTAGGTTAAGGGTAAAGTTAAGGTTAAGGTTAAGGTTAAAGTTAAGGTTAATGTTAAGGTTATAGTTAAGGTTAACGTTAAGGTTAAGGTTATGGTTATGGTTAAGGTTAAGGTTAAGGTTAGGTAAAGGTTAATGTTAAGGGTAGGTTATAGTGAAGGTTAAGGTTATGACCTGTAACCTTAAACCTTAATCTTAACATAACCTTAAACTTAACCTTATCTTGACCTTAAGCTTAAGCTTAACCTAACTTAACCTTAACCTTAACTTTACTCTTAACCTTACCTTAGCCATAACGTTAACCTAACCTTAAACTTAACCTTCCCATTAACCTTATCTTAACCTTACCTTAATCGTAACCTTAACCTTGAGCTTAATGATAACCTAACCCTAACCTTGACCACACCCTTAGCATTAACCTTAACCTTAACCTTACCTCAACCCTTAACCTTAACATTAATCTTAACATTAACCTTAACCCTAACCTTACCCTAACCATAACCTTAACCTTACCCTAACTTTACCCTAAGCATAACCTTAACTTTAACCCTAACCTAACCTTAACCAAACCCTTAACTTTAACCTTAACCTAACCTTAACCAAACCCTTAACCTTAAGCTTATCCTTAACCTTAACCTAACCTTAACCTTTACTTTACCCTTAACCTAACCTTAACCTTAATTATAACGTAACCCTAACCTTGACCTTAACTTTACCCCTAGCCTTGGCCTTGACCTTAACCTTAACCTTGACCTTGAACTTTACATAACCTTAACCTTAACCTTAACCATATATTATCCAGGGAAAATTTTAGGGGCTAATATTCGCAGGTGGGCTAATTTTCTATAATTTTTACAAAAAAAATATTCGCCAATTTCCATTTTTTCTAAAAATAATTCGCCTAAGTTTTATAGTATGAAATTATTTTACCTTAAAAATCGCCAAGATATTATATAGGATAATATAATATACTAAAAAATTTAGATATTTTTACAAAAATATAATCAAACGTTTTACAATTTTTCTATCAACGATTGCTAAGTTTCACCAAGGTTTATAAACTTTCAAATATATATCCATTCTTAAAATTTTCCATGATCTTACCCTTAACCTTACCTTCACCTTAACTATAACATAACCCTAACCTTGACTTTACCTTAACATAACCTTAACCCATTAACGTTAACCTTAACCTTTCCATAACCATAAGCTTAACCTTAACCTTAACTTTAATGCGACTAAACCTGTAACCTTAACCTTAACCTAACCTTAACCTTGACCTTAACTATAGCATAACCATAACCTTGAGCAAACCTTAACCTTAACCTTTGATTAACCTTAACCTTAACGTTAACCTTCCCATAACCTTAACCATAACCTAACCTTAACCTAGACTTTAACTATAACCTAACCCTATCCTTGACCAAACCCTTAATGTTATAGGTCAATTTGGGCACCATTCCCAATGACCTGGTTAAGTAGACATCATCTCCAGGACCAATGATCAAGGGTCTATCATTCCCTATCATTTCAGTTGCTACATGCCCTAAGACAAGAAACAAGACAAATCAAGTAATACTTTCATCAAGAAAAGGTTTCCATGGTTTGAAGCTTATTATATAGCATATGAGAGCTCACCAACGCAGGATCTAAGGGGCCTAAGTGTGTTGCATATGCAGACCGCCCCATGAAAGGCTACTCTGCAAATCACTTCCTGACATTCACAGGTATGTTGGTCACATTGGGAGTGAAATTCTCATTGTACCAGAATCTCCACTTGGCTAGTGCCTTCTAGAAGAGTTCACATGCGTCAAGCTTCAGATCCAAGTGTCCATTTGACATCTACATGACTAGAAACATGTATTGTCTATTTTTGGAAATTTATTGATTTCAAAAGAACCTACAATTCATCTATAAATTGAGCACAGATCTAAGTGCTTGAGAAGGAAAAATTTGAGTAGAGAAATGTTGGAGAATTTTCAATTGAGAGCTAGATTTGTGAAGCTACTGCTGGAGAGATTTATACTATGATGAGGCTTGGGAACGTTGCTGGAAGGTCACTTCAAATCATTCACTAGGTTGTAACCTCTCCTTCTATCATCAATAAAGAGTACTGCTTATTTTACCCTATATACATTTGTATTGGCTTTGATTTTCCATATTGTAAGATCTTGGTTGATGTATATGGTTTATGCTTTACTGATTTAGCTAACTAGCTTGAACAAATATCTATATTATTGCATATTCTGTTGTTTTAGTGTTCTTTCTTGCAAGCAGCATTCAGCTCACAAACCGCTTGAATTTGAAGCTGCAACTGAAGCAACAAAAGGATTCATTTGGAAGCGACTGAAAAAGTAAGCCTCCAATATTCTCTATGTATCTGTTCTGAGTTAGGAGAAATAGTCGTATAGTCTTTCACCTGTTGTTATAGACTAGCACCTGTCTAGATAAGTGTGATTTATCTGTAATTCACAATTCTAGCCCAACAAATTGGCGATTCCACAATGGAGAATTTCTCTTAGTTCTAGGTGTTTTAGCTCTGATTTTCTTTGTTTATCCACCCAGTAGTTGTTACACATAAAGATTAAACCTTTTCAGAGCTTAATTTTCAAAGACAATGAATTAAAAAATAGTATTTATTTTTGTATACTACGCCCAACGCACCCTTAGACTGGACACAATGCTTTGCAGAGCACTGTCTCCCTTTCTAGCCTATGTTGCAGAGCATTGTCTCCCCTTGGAGACTGCATTGACTCCTGAAAGTGACGAAATTCCTTTGAATTTGACTTTGCAACTTGCTTCAGTTTTGTTTGTTGTTGTGTTCTGAAAATTTTGATGCTCAATTGACCAGTGAATCTATATACTTCTTCCTCCTTTGGCTGAAAATTTGTCCAATGTTTGTTTAAAAAAAAAATTTATTTATCATTGGCAAGTTGGCTTCAAAGTATTTTTATGGTCGCCTTAAAAATCATTTTCTTTCAAAATAGGAAATTGTCGTAAAATCTTCATTTCCCTAATAGGAGAAATTGTTGTTGAAATCCTCGTTTTTCCTTCAAAAGAGAAATTGTTATTTGTATTCTTCATTTCTCGAAAGTAAAAGGCATTTGAATTATTGATCTAGTGCACCTAGTTTCTTTTCTGCATTCATAAAATTAAGGAAACTGAAAATAAAAACTTGCATTTGCATGTAGGATTGTGTGTGTTTTGCAAAAGGAACATTATGAAATATGCATCTAGTTTGTGATTCATTGATTTTGATTTTGTTCATTGATTTTTTTGCTCACGAACTATTTGCTCTCTTCCCTTAGTAGCTAGGTTCTTCATTGAAAAAATTGAAAGTGAATGTTTGTTTATCATTCTTATCTTGCATTTTAGGAATTGCATATACATCATCATGGTAAACCTTTGAAAGAAAAATTGTTAAGCAAGATCAACATAAAATAAATCTCAATTTACTTAACAATGCATTGGAACCATAACGATAACATTTAGAAGGTCTAGGCTAGAGACGTGTTCCGACGTCATAAAACATAGTAGTTGTCGTTAACTTGTCTGCGATACATTCCGAGTGTGATACCTCACTCCACTTACGTAAGTGTATCATATCTCGTCTGCGTACTTTCGAGTATATCGGGCGATGTTATAGTACGATAAGTATAAAGGGGTGCTCTCACTATGCGGTTTCACATCAGACAACGCTAATACAGACTTGGGCCTCCACATACCTTCAGGCATATTTGGGAGGACAAATTTTAGGTTCTATCCATCCATAGTGAACCGAGTCGGCCACCTTGAAATTGTGATACACCAAACACAACATTTGGGGAGATTACCTGCTCATACTTCTTGGTTCGCCAGAAGGTATTCTGCAGTTCACAGTTTCTTGGTAAACCCTTTTGCCTAGCATTACCCTCTTTTTGTTTTTTTGTTTTTTGGTTAAAATAAATCAGTAATCATGGAAGAACAAAATCCTATCCCCTGTTATTCGCGTAGATTAGCTTTAAAACCACCTTTACCATCGGAAGTTACTTTTGGTAGGCGAAGGTGATCACGATCTGCTGAATCAAGTACAATTCATACCTCTAGTGAAACATCATATTTTAAACTAAAGTTAGCTCAAATTGTTTCCACACATCTTGGTTCATTTATTATTGTTGAAACGGAGTCTTCACAGCTACCTATGGTCATGATCCATTCAATCGCTAAGACCATACCTCCTGGACACGACGTTGTTCAATCACAAATTGATCCAGATCCTGTCTCTTCTTTTCCAGAAAATCTAAATCCTAAAGTCGAACAACCATAATTTTTTCCTACCTTGGTCACTCCACAAATTTTTGTAGCCACTGAAACTCCTATATCACACAGTCAACCATCTGAAATATATTTTGGGCCTGACCGTGAAGTTCTTCCTCGGGGTTTAATTACGATTGAAGAAATCCCACAAGACGATACACCTTTAACTCCAACCCCTTTTTTTTTTTTGGGGGGGGGGGGGGGGGGGGGCGCTTACTCTGTACCATTATTTTCCTCAATTGTTTCCATCTGCTTTTTTTGGATCCTATTTCCATTCAATCTCTCATCGATTTTCGAGGGTATACATTCGATCACACAACCATGTCTAAACTAACATCTTAGGTTGGGTATGTTGTTCCAATTACGTCAGATCCTACCCTCACTACTCTGTCGATGTTCACAACCTCACCAGAGTCATATTTGCACGGTGGCCCTTCAGTCCCAACAGGCTACAAATCATTGTCTGACACTTTCTCTGGTGCATATTCATGTTCATGGTCTTTTCCAATGTCATCATCTGGTATTTTAACTAGTATTCCTATCGTTAGTACTGAATGAATTGATTCATTACATACATCATCAGGGCAATATCAAGTCAGTCCTTTTGGGTCAATTCCTTTAAGTACCATATCAACTGGACTCCCAACATTTGGAGAAAACTATTTTCCGTCTTATTATCCTCCTTATGCTGGGGGGAAACCTTTGGTCACCCAATATGACAGTAATCATTCCCTTTTTGTTCAAACTAATGTTGACATGAATGTTTGTCAATGGCAGCCCATTCTGCCTATCCAACCACAAATGGTTGTACACTTGTATCAACTGGTTCAACCTATTACACCAAATTCATTACCACTTGTTAATACATCCATACCCATATTACAGAATCAAAATATTGTACATCAACCTTATCAGGCAAGTTCTTCGACTCAATATCATCAAATGTTGGGTCCACAGACTCAAAATCCTTTGGTTAATTTACAACAACCTGTATCAGGGATCATTTATTCACAAGTTGGTGTACCATTTTATGGGATGTCACAAACGCAACTTGTTTATACATATCAAATGAATACAACTTATACTAATTTGGGTCATAACATTGGCAGACAGACCCCTTGGCAGCCACAAGCACAAATGCCTCAAACTTCATTTCAACAAGTATCATATCCAGGTTTTGGTCAACAGAATTCTGAAGCATTTTTTATTAAAAACAACCCCTATCTGGGTTATCAGCAGCAAATTCCATATGCTGGTGGTCAAATACCTATTTCCCAAGAAATTGCATCTTACCCTGGCTATGCTCAACTCGACCTTAATAGACAGTTGCCTTTTGTTGCAACCTTGGAATTACCAGATTTAAACTGGTTAACCAATGATCCTATCAATTATACTCCTTGGTGGCCGGTGATACCTCATAAATTACCCTCCAATATTCGTAAATTCAATGGAAACCCCGGAGAAGATCTATCAACTCATGTCATGATTTATCATTTATCGTGTTCATCAAATTCCCTGAATGATGATTCTGTTCGACTACGTCTTTTCCAGCATAAGCTCACACGTCTAGCTGTTAAATGGTACATTGAGTTACCTAGAGCTTCTTTCGACAATTTCACTGCTTTAGCTACTGTCCTTTTGACCCATTTCTAGTTACCGATTAGATATGAAACTGGAACGGAACTCTTGAACAATTTCAAACAGACTAATGCTACTCACATTTCCGATCATATTCATGAGTGGCGTCACCATCGATGAATGGTTAAGATATTTTTTACTGATGAGCTCCTTTCTGAATGGTTTATTAAGTCCTTGTTACCATCTATAACTGAGGATGTGGCTAAAGGTGGCGTCGTCACAGAAGAGAAAGTTATCGCTTGTGCCCAATATTTGGACTTGATTTACACTCAATCTAGCACACTCTATGAAAAAATCCCTAATGCGCCACGATCTAATTTCAATGTTCCTCCTCAAATAAAGGAATCTCATGCCAGAGACGGCTTGATAGGCACTGCAAACACACACCATGCTACTGCATCTGATCTTGCTCCTACTTCCGAAATTAATGCCATGTCATTTGACAAAGGAAAAAGTGACAAGCAACCAGGAGGTAAGAAAAATGGGAAATCAAAGAAAAAGAAAAATTCTAACCCACAGGAAAGATCATCTAATAAACCATCTGGACCATAGAAACCTCGTTATCCATGCATAATCTGTAACGAGGAACACTTTTTTAGGGATTTTCCTCACCGTGCTGAAGTCTCAAAAATCATCAATACTTCTCATGCATCAGTTGTGCTGACAGACCCATTTCCAAATCCGAAAAAAAATTTGGTTTCTACAGATCCAGCTCCTAGTACCTGTGTGTTAATGTTATCCACCACAAAACCTTCACAAGACATTTTGGTGTCCACGCAGAATAAATAATATGGTAGTCCGGCCACTGATCAACCTACTACCTCGACAACGAATCCATCTAATGAATCAGTACCACCCACTGTTATTCTTGAATTGACAATTAAGCCAACGAAGGGAGTAATTCATAAATCGACATATAATCATCGAGCAAGAGCTGCACATAATTATAATATAGTTGAATATTTGGCTCAATCCCCTTCATTTATGTCTGCTCTTGAGGTATTACAAAATTTTCCCTCCCAAAAACAGGCTTTATTGTCGGCCATTGGTGGAATTGATCCGACTGATTCTAATCTCGTCGTCTTTAATCATACGGGCTATGTGCCACAGCTACTAGCAGAATTGGAATTCTCCATACAAGTAAATGTTCTCGATCACCTTGTTCATCGCACTGTTATTGATGAGGGAGCTTCTACGTGCATTATGTCTCTAAAATTTTGGAAGTCACTTGGCTCGCTGCGATTATCACAATCATCAACGATGTTGAAGGCTTTTGATGGAAGAACATATAAACCTTGTGGTATTATCAATAACTTGCATGTTGAACTAGGAGGAAAAACAATGAATATTGATGTCGAGGTTGTTGACGGACCCCTTGACTATAATATTTTACTTGGAAGACCATGGGTATATGCAATGACTGCCATTATTTATACATACTTTAGAATGATTTCCTTTCCACATAAAGGTACAATCACAGTCACTAATCAATTATCCTTTTTTTCCTCCGCTTCACAGGTAACTGGAAGCATTCCGTTTGTTCACTTACCCCAAATAGAAATTCAGAAGATTGGTGTAGGACTCTTAAAGGATTCTACTCTTATGGAAACCTTTTCATTAGCATTGCCAGCGACGTCGGCAGAAATTGCAAGTATAGAGACCTGCTACATTATCTCTTCCACTTTATGCGGCAAGGGATGTTAGCCATCAGTATTTTTACATGTTAGTGATGACTATATCTACAGCTGAGTTTTCTAGAAAATGATTTCCTTATGTCAATATGTCATCCAGAAAACCCTCCCAAAACTTTTTTCGCCTTTCTACCTTTCCAGTTCGCCCATGTCAAATATCAAAACCTCATATCACAATCCTATCCAGCTTCAGCCTTATTGGTCTGCCCATCAGCCTTAAAAGGCAAATCCACATATGTTTCAATAGTCTCCCCTATGTTAGGAAGTGGCGTTTTAGGACATTTCACCTTTGGCAATCATCAAAAAGCCAAAAAGCCTCCATCTGCAAAAAAACCTGCCATGACTGATTCCTTATTTTGCAAATGAAATTAACAAGCAGCCCTAAGTCGCGCCACTCACACCCCCTAGATCTCAGCACTGCATAAAATCCAATCCCAAGCTGACTATTAGGTTTTTCACAGTGTTCTATGGTTCTACAAAGACAGGAAATATATTTCATCTCATGGAGTAAATGTTTGAGTTTACAATTAGAGGAACAACTGCTTCTAAATGTAACTTGAGCCTTTAGATATGTCTGCAAAACAGAAAGCTACTCATCTGGAATTCACAGCTCTTTCCAGCATGAAAATCACAGGAAAAAGGTCACCACTGTCTCAAAAAACTGGTAAAATGTCAAGGCCCAGAACCTCCTTCATTTACAAGCAGAGGGTTAGGGCGCCTCCTTCATCCATAAGCAGAGGGCGCGGGCCAGTATTGACTCAAAAGATTGCAAGGGTCCAGGTTTGCTTTGTATTGAACAGTGAAACAATATCTCCAGGTTTTATGAATATTACTGATGATCATAATAGGAATGTAGTGGAAATATGATAAGCTCAAAGGAAAGGGGAGTTTGGTCTGATAAAGGAGCTCATTTCAAACTTGCAAACCATATGAATTGTTGAACTTTAGAAGGGCCTGTCATCAGTAAACATCCAAATCATAAGAAGCCTGTTTTGTTCAAGATCAAATGGAATAGATACTGTTAACCAATGCCATTACACAGGCAGAAAGAAAGCCCTTAGCTTTTTCAAATGCACTGACCTTCATAGTCACAAAGAGTTTTTGTCAAGTAACAGGTCATGAGATAAACAATCCAAATGATAAATTTCTCAGTCACCCTCAGAACAGTGTCACTGTGGCTAGGGTTTTCTTCTAAAACACAGTGATGCTTGCAAGTAAAGATGCTAAGATTGGTGTTTTTCAAGAAGTTTACTTACCACCACATTCAGAGAAAGGCTGTGTCGAACCTAGTGGTAAAAAAGTCTCCGGACACCTTATCTGATGAAGAGCCTCCTCCATGCATGAGTAGAGGGCCAAAGCTACTGCAGGTTGCTGAAACTGATTGATATAAGAAAGCAGTGGAAGGATACCAAAGACTGAATCAAGGTCATTACACAGATGAAAGACAGTGCTGATAATGTAAAGGTATTGGTACTCCTATTTCAAAGAACTATCTGTCAGGCTATACCTACAGTAGGAAAGAGACAATATTGAATATATGTGTGCCACTGATACCAAAAAGAAGATTGTCTCCTTGAGGAAAGGTCAAGCAACAAAACAATATCATATACCAAAGGGCCCATGAAGCGCCTTTCAGGAAATGGTGTTTACAACTTTCAAATGTTTTGGTGCATTATGAATAGCCCTTCCTTGCTAAACATCGCCAAGAGAGGAAAACAGTGAACATAGTTCAGTTATGAAATGGTTCTTTGGGCAAAAAGAGGTAACACAATGATCAGAGCAAAATAATGACTATGTATCAAAGAGTCCTGTTTTCATATTGCACAAGCTTGTCTTTTCAGATGGAGGAGGCGAGTGGTATTCAAACTTATGAATAGGCAGAAGAAGTTGGTTGTGATGAATCACCAATGTTTATATGTTTTAAAAACAAACACACTTGTTATCATTCCAAAGGGCAGATTTAGCACAGAACTGCATGGAAAAGATACCTGCAGACAAGACCTTTTAAAATTTTGTCACCAAGAAGATTTCCCCTTTAAAGTTATTATTCACTGTGTTCCAAAGGTCTTTCAGCCTGTGATCATTGTTGGACAGTTTAAAAAGAAGAAGCGCAACCTTTATTTTGAGGGAAAAGGGGGTACTGTATACTACACATACAAACAGAGATTTGAAAACCCACTATAGGTAAAAGATGAAGGAGTTGTCAAAGCAAAGTGACAAATCACCTGTGGTATTGAAACACCGTAGCAGAAGTGGTGGAGTTGGTCGACTTAATTGATCAAAGTTCAGAGCTCGGGGTCAGAATCAAAGGGCGGGTATATATATTCAAATAACGAACCAACTGTTTGAAAAAACAAACAGAGTTAAAAATCAATGTTCAAATGACCGTTGGGATGTTTATTTGAAAATGATATAAGGTTGAAGGTGTAATTAAAGAGTGGAATAGGAAAGTAAGTAAGTCATTGACGAAATTCAAAGCAAACTTCCGCAGCTCCCAAGTATCACAACGTTTTTCAAGCAAATTGAAGTTTTCTGCACTGGTTAAGGCCGCGCGACGTGCCTGGATTTGGGCGCGACGTGCCTGGGCAGCATTTTACAAAGGCTTTCTTCGTCGGCGCGACGTGCCTGTAGGTGGGCGCGACGTGCCTGTAGGTGGGCGCGACGTGCCTGTAGGAGGCCGCCCGACCACACGACAGGCCGACCCGACACGTTTCTTTTGCGCGACGGGTTTTTCTCCGAAGGTTGCCGCGCCAGTGTTGAAGGGTTCTGGTGCATTTCAAGCTCCCTCCAAGGGATTTCTTCTCAAAAACTCACAAGGTACTTCATCTCCTACCTTGAAAAACTCGAAAAATCAAGTTTAAAACCTGTATGCCGTGGTTTGAAACTGTGCATGGTTAAAAGGGCTTTGACCATTTCTGAAAAGGAGAAACTGTCCTCACAGTCCCCCACAACAGCACACTACCTAAGCAGATTGCCTTTTATTCACCATATTCTCCCACTGTGAATTTGTTAACAAAGATTTTCCAAAGATGACAGCACATTGAAAACGCAGAGTTTGTTGATGAGAAGTTAAACCTTGGAGGCAGGGGTATAGAGTGTATTGGTGTATATCTCAAAACTCACAAGCAAAGAGTGTATTGTCTAAACTACTGTGTGCACTGATTTTACACCCAACCTAGGTCTACTTGTTCTTTTACACTACCTTGTATCATATTGAAGATTTATTAACAGGGATTCTGAGAGTGAAACAGGGCCATTTTCTAGAAGGCAGGGTTGTTGGTGGTTAAATCTAAGCTTTGAAGGCAGAGGTATACAAGTAATGTCTGATTTCTTAAAACTTCACAAGAAAAAGTGTCCCTCATAAAGCACTGTGTATTGTTAATCTAGGTCTGCCCTCTTTCTTCACCTCATTATCATGTTGAAAAGTTGATTGACAAAGAGACTCTAAGGATAAATGTTACATTGAAGGGGAGATTTCATTGATGTGTTTCTAACTTTGGAGGCAGAAGTACAAAAGCAGTTTTTGTTCTCTTAAAACTTCACAAAGGAAAGGGGCCTTTTTTCTGAAGAACAGAGTTGTTAGTATTTGAAGTTAAGATTAAGACAGAGGTACAGGTTGAAGATTTGTTAACAGGGTTTTTCTGAAGGTAAACAAGGCCATTTTTCTAGAAGACACGGTTGTTGATGATCAAGTTTAACATTTAAAGCCAGAAGTACACGGTACACTAAGGAGCAGAGGTTGTTGATGGTTAGATTTTGACATTAAAGGCAGAGGTACCAAAGTGGTGTTGGATTTCTCAAAACTCCACAAATGAAAAGGGCCACTTTCTAAAGGGCAGAGTGCTTGGTGATTGCATTTGATATTAAAACAAAGGTGCAGGTATTATGTTGATCTCTTAAACTCACAAGCAGAGAGTATATTTCCTAAAAACCACTGTGCATTGGTTATACATCCAACTTGAGTCTGCCTTTCCTAGAAACCATATTGTATCATGTTGAAGACTTGTTGACAGAGATTTTTAAAAGTAAAACGGCATAGTGAATGGTAGAGGTTGTTGATGTTAGATTTTGACATCAAAGGCAGAGGTACAAAGGTGGTGATTGACTTCTCAAACTTCACAAGTGAAAGGTGTTTTCCTTAACACTGTGGGCTAATTTTTCACCTAACCAAAAGGTCTCCTTTCTTTCCACTGTATGATCCCTACAGAAATCTGTTGACAGAGGTATTTTTCAAGATGAATGACCTGAAGAGCAGGGTTTTTTATATTGGAGTTTTGTTTTGAAAACACAAATACTAGTGTTGGTTGATCCCTAGCAGACTCACCAAGAGGAATGATTGCTTAATACTACATACAGGAAATTTATACAGCATATTGTCTCATCTTTATTGATGGTTTTCTATTGAGAAGTTTACATAGCTGAAGTGTATCCAGATTTGAAGGACTGTTATTTATAAGTGCAGAGGTGGCTTATTCCAAGAACATTGTTGCATTTTATTCAAAATCACAGGGTCCATATCTGTCCAAGCAGTGTAGTGGCCAGTTTCAATCCAGCAGAGCATTTTTCATACATTGAAGGCAGTTTGCCTCTTCCAAAGCCTGTTTCAAGTCAGAATGCCTCCAAAACGAGATCACAAAGGCGGAAAACATAAGAGATATGAGCCTATCTCCATAGAAGAAATCAATGCTCACCCCTCAGTGCTTTTCAATTTCCATGAAGTAGGCTGTCTTGATTTCTGTCAGAGGATAGAAGAAGTCAAGAGTTTCTCGCCACTTACCCATTTGTGCGCTTTGAGATTCAAGGACAAACACTTCCAGTTAGCAGGTCTTGACTTCAAAATCTCCCCAAGGTATGTATCCAAGGCTACCAAGATCCCGTATCATGGTGAAAAGTGGTTTAAACAAGCACATCTTGATCTGGAGGATTATAAACTTTTCATCAAGCCGGAACATAGAGAAACCATCACTGCTATTTTCCCTTTCTCCTATCTTCTTGACAGTTATGCTCCGCTGATGAAAGCCATAATGAGATATTTCACTTGTGAAGGGAGGTTTAGCCAAATTTTTGCCTATCATGTTCGCTTGTTGATGCATTTTACTAGAAGCAGGAAATTAAACCTTCCATACTTTTTTTCCAAAAGCATAGAGAAAATGGCAGCTACTGTCCAAAAGAAAGCTCCACTTCAGCAAATCCCTTCTCTCTTTCACCATTCCTTGATCAAAATCATCTTCTTACACAAGCTGGAGAAGAAAGGGGTTTCATGGGATTCATTCATTATCCATGCCTATTTCGCCACTGTCCCTCCTGTTCATGTGCCTCCTACTCAGCCTGTCCATCGCCCAGTGCCTTTATCTAGTAGGCCTACCCCTAAAAAACTCAAGATGACCACTGGGCAGTCAAGTAAATAGGGAGAAGGAGAGGACAGTGAGCCACAGGGAGAAAAGGAGGATGATGAACAACAGCAGCCAGATTTTGAGGGACAGCAGCAGTTGGAAATCAGTGGACAGCAGCTAGAGTTTGATGGACAGCAGCAGTTGGAGATTAGTGAGCAACAGCAGCAAATTCAGGAAGAGGAACAGCAGCAGACAGAAATTGAAGAGCAGCAAGTTGGGCAAACAATTGAAGCACCTTTTGAGCCACAAGCTGGACAGGATGTTGAGGAAGGACAGCAAGCTGAAGCTGCCTCCTTAACAGTGATCAAAACTATTCCTAAAAAGAGGAAATTGCCCAAAAAGACAACTTCTAGCTTGCCAAGGAGAAAAAGCGCTAGATTGGCATTCAAAGGCAAAAGTAAAATTGGAGAAAGTACAAAGCATGGAGGTGAGTTAGCTATTATCCCTATCCAAAGTGATGATAGTGACAATGAGGCCCGCATCCTTGAAAACCTCCTCATTCACAAAGAAGAGCAAATTGAAGTGTTACAAGAAGATCTTCAAAGGGCGAGGAATTTCAACCACTTCTTGGAGGTTGAAAACAAACAAATGAAGTTTCATGCAGCCATTCATGAGGCAAGGGCGATCAAGTATAAAAAGGAGGCAGAAAAGGCACAAGTAAGAATTGAAGAGCTCATTGGCGAGTTTGATGATGAAGAGGAAGAGGACCAGCCTAGGCGAAAGAGGCCTAGGACCATCGGGCTTAGAAAAGCCTTGGAGAAACAGTGAGCAGAAGAACAAGCTCAATTCGAAGCCTTTCCTCTCACTGCCCTCTTTGAGCAGGAAATTAAGGAAAACAAGGAAGCATGGCTTGAGAGGGCTAACCAGCATTTGGAAACAAAGCTTGAGAAGGAAAACAGGGATCTTGAGCTACAGAGAAAAAGGACTCTTCACTTTCAGAAGCTAAATCAGTTTGCCAGGCGAAAATTGAAGGTAGCACAGGAGAAATTGAAGAAGTTGAAGGAGAGGCGCCTAGCACGGAAATAAGCAAAAAGCATATCAGCCCTTGATATTTTGGCTTCAGCTTCGGAGCATGTTTCTATGGACCCTTGAGGGTCATGCATGCCAATTTTGGGCCTGTTTCGGAAACTTTTTGTTTTTTGGCATTTTTGGGGTTTTTTGGCATTTTTGGGGTTTTTCGCCAAAAACTCATAAATGCGCCATTTCAGTTTGATGAGTTGTCAAGGGAGGAGGATGATCCCAATAGGTTCCATAATTCCATGAGAAGATCTCCAGCGATTTTCAGGGCATTTGAAGATCATTCGCCCCCCCAAATTGGCGAAAAACAGCCTCATTTTGCACATTCTGCCCGCCATATCAGCAGCCTGCTATTTTCTGGGTTTTTGCGCACAGGTACAGTTTTGAGGGACTTTCAGAGATCAGATTGAGGTGATTCCACTTGCGCCGGAAAGAAAACACAGAGAGCTTTCCAACGAGCCATCATGAGCCTCATTTCGACATCAGGAAGGCTTCCATTTGCATCCAGCAAGTCAGGGGACCTTTTTCAGGCATAAATATGAAGTATTTTTGTAATTTTTGAACTCCAAAAATCTGCTTTTCCCAAATGTGCATTAAGCTATTTTTATCATTGGGAAATGATGTAAAGTCAATATAATTTCCGTTTTTAGCAGTTTTTTAGATATTTTATGGGATATTTTGTGCCTTGGGCTTTGCAAAGCCTCAAGGACAAGTTTATATATTTTGACTTGGCCAATGGGATAGCTAGTTGCTCCATGAGGTTTTCCTCCTTCTAGCCTATTTATCCCATGGTTCTCATTGTAAATCAGAGGCTGAACTTGGGAGAAGAATTAATGCATTGGTCATATGAGCTTTGAAGAATACACTTGAGTTATGATGTTTGGATTGCCTCTTGGATGCTTTTGAGGAATGTTGAAGGCTTGTTGATGGATTCTTTGACATGGTAGAATGGTATAGTGCTTCTTAATGTGTTTTGTCTTCTAGTTTTCACTCATAATTCATATTTCTTGCTGCTATAGATCAGTAAAGATTGATTTTGAGATCTGCCCATGGAGGCACCTCAAAATCCCTGAATCTTCATAGCTTGATGTTTTCTTCTCCCTTAGTTATGCTAAAGAATTCTTAGCTGCTCTTTAGTAACCTGAGGTATTGTTGCTAAGTTTTATTCATCGGTTCTATGTATGTTAAGTAGGATGTATGGTTTGCCCTACCTACCTACAAGCTGCCCATAGTTCTGTCCATAAAACTTTCTCTTTGACTGATTTGTTGATCATCTCGTTGAACCAAGGAGGCCTAGTCCCGATCTAGCCCTTTGCCTAAAACTATGAAAACTTATTTTTCCAAGTGCCCAATGACTTAGAGACTATGTTTAGGCGTTCCGGCGTAGTTGATGAGTTGTTAGTTTGTCTTGTGTGTTTTCCCCAAAGTCTGATAGCCATTTCCCAAAGTTAGAGGGTCTTATACCTCTATGTATGGCTGGAATGTTTGATTTCTATGTGTTAATTAGCTTATAGTTATACTTAGCATGATTAATGGTTTGCTATTACATGTTTATTGTCTGCTATTAACTAGTTACACTTGAAATCCCTTTTCTTTCACCAACTTGTTGTCCACTTAATCCATTTTTCCCAGAGATCCCTTCTACCGTGAATCAAATTGGCCCTACAGCAGCTTTACATCATCACTTCATAGCTTCCTCGACCTGTTTGACCCCATAGCCCAATTTATCTACATCTTGTTATCCAGTTTATGTATTTTATCGGTTTCATCCCTCACAAACTTAAAAACTAAAAAACCAAAAACACACTTCATAACTAGCCTAATATCAGAACATCGCAAGTAAACACACCGACATCTTTTGCACTTATAGAGAGAGCCCTCTCTGAGTCCAGGAAGGCTAGGTCCTTGGGCTCCAAATCTTGGTTTGATGTTACATCGTCATTTGGCTAGCCAATCGGCCAAATCACGGGACCCTAACATAATGGCGATCACGGTGGGACTCTGAGTGATTAAAAGCTTAGTTTCCCTCATCTTTAGAAGCCTTTAAGAATACTATCTGATTGACTTATCCCGTTGCTCACTAACATAGTGACACTCACAGTAGGACCTTCCGAGTTAGTGGCAATCTAAGTACAACTTAGTAACTCCCGAAGTCTCAATCAAGCTTAGTAAACTTAGAGATTGTTTGAAGAGTAGAAAATAGCTCTTTCACCATCTTAGCAAAATGATGAGTCAGTTATAGAAAACTCTTCCAAACCTTGTAGGCACATAAAAATCAAAAAACCCCAAAACATTCCTTTAGATTGGTTTTTAACATTACTGGTGGTGGGCCATACAAGTTTATCTCAAACAACTGACAATCCACCTGGCGACTCCACTAAACTTCTAGTAAGCCTTACTACTTTTCAAAACTCTAGGCTACTATCCGATAAACCTTTCCCATCACTCACTAAAATAGTGGGAGATGGTAAGACACTGAGTACATAATAGTCCAGCAAACTCTTATAGACTCTTTGGTCCTTTAGGTACCATAAACAAGCAAGCAGTCCATAGACTCATTTTTTAGAGTAAACTCTTTTTGTTCTCATCACCCTAGAAAAGTGTTGAAACAAGCCTAGGATACTTTAAACCATAGGCTGCACATAAAACTCAGATAATCCAAAAAACATTCTCAGATTAGTCTTGGTGGTGGACCATAGCTTTATTCACAAAACAACTAATTTTCCACCTGGCGACTCCACTAATCCATCCCTTTACTTTTTGACCATCCTTCACCTTAGTAAAACTTTAAAGAAATCACTCATCCAAAACATTCACCAATATCATTCTCTCTAAACTCTGGATCTAAAATCTGGCTTCACGAAGAATCAATACCAGATCCCATCCAGACCCAAAACCCCCTATCATAGTAGATGACCCAGAAAAGATTCTGTGGCAAGCTTCCGAAACTGATCATCTAGCTACCGATAGATCCATCCGTAGAACAAGATCTGTACCTAAAACTCGCAATATCCTTCTAGATTCACCTTCGGAATTAGAGTCATCACAAGCTCTTCCCCGAAGCAAATCATATAGTAAGATAAACTTCGACGATCTTGAACCCCTGAACCCACCACAGAGTCCTATTAGAGAAGCTTCACCAACCACTCCTCCTGATTTCCAGCTTCTTTATCAATTTGGCTCCTATCATCCCAGATCTGCTCAAAACCAGATCGCTAGTCCAAGTTCATCCGCTACACCTGGTCAAACCACCACTGTTCAAACCACTTCATTTCAGCCTACTAGTCCTCATCTTGTATATCATCCATTAGCTCCAGTCATGGCAGCCTGGTACGCACCTTTGGTGCTGCCACCACCTTTAGCTCCTCTCCCGAACAAATATCAAGACAAGATCCCACACTTTACTGGAGAAGACACCACCACACCTCAACAGCATATAAGTAGAATGACTGATGCTTATGAATACCTAGAGGTACAAGGCAGAGGCCCATCGAGGAATGAGAATATTTGCCCAAAGTCTTGTGGGCGGGCCCAAGCGTGTGTTCAGCTTAGCTCAAACGGTATCCATGATATACGATCTACGTAAGTTTTCCGAAAGCAGTTGGAGAATCGGAAAGCCGACCAAATCTCGTCGTATAACGACCTAAAACGGGAAAATGGGGAAAGTGTCCAAGCTTACTGTACTAGGTTCAACAGTGTACATAACTCCCTCCCACCTCATTTCAAACCTCCACTTGGTTTAGCTTTGGCAAAATTTCCTGAGGGTTTTGATCCGGACATGACATATCATCTGAGAGATAAGGATCCCCCTACCTTGGAGGAAATGCAACAAATAGCCATAAAAGCAGATGCCAACTTAGCTGAAAAAAGAGCTAGAACTAGATCAGAAAGAAAAGTCACATATAGAGATGAGGTCTTCACTTCATCACCTTCCCTAGATCCCAGAATAGATGACTTAGTCAAATCCATGGCTAAAATGTGGGAAAAGATCAATGAAAAAGCTCTTGTTAGGGACAACCAGCCAAACCCTCCAATCAGAAACCGAAACCAAAACTTTAGGAGGGAGCAGCCCCAAAACAGACCAAGGGATAATGACCAACAGATCAGGCCACCATTCAATGAAAACTATGTAGAAGAAGATGATAGGGATACAGAACCTCTTGATGAAAGTCATCTAAACCTCATAGGGTCTGACAATGAAGGTGAGGTGTACCTCACCGAAGAAGAACAAGCCTTCTTTTCGCCTGATCAAGATGAGACCAATTATGAGGATCCTGATGATCCTGCCATAGAATTTCAAAATGCTATTGAAGAAGCCCACATGCAATATGACCTTAGAAGCAAAAGAAACCAAGATAATGTCAAGAAAGGTAACTCTGATACTGCTAAAGCTCCAGATACCATCCTCAAAAAAGCATCAAGCAGTGACAAAATCAAGGTTGAAAAGACTGATCAAAGCCAAGCTAAGGTTACCCAAACTAGTCCTCTCTCAGATACTCCTGATACTTCTACAAAGGTCACCAAAAAAACTATGGCAAACAAAACCCCTAAACAAGGTCAACAAACTCAGAACATAGACAAGGTCTTAGCTGAAAAAGCTGAAACAAACATATCTAAACTTCAAGTGCCTTTTAGCTTTGAAGGCGAGATCGCTAAGATCAAAATCACCATGCCTCTTACTGAACTCATTGCCCAAAACTCTTATAAATCCAAAGTACTAAAAGTCTTAAATCTAGGGAATGATGCGAACACTGTTAATCTCACTGATGACATTCCTGAAGTATTGTTCGGTCCAAAGGTAGAAGGAAAATTCCAAGAGGGAGTTACTCTTCCTTTTTACATTAGCCTAAACATCCACGACCAAATCCTCCATAATGCCATGCTAGACTCCGACGCCTCGCATAATCTTATGCCGAAGGTAGTAATGGAAAGATTAGGCTTGGAAATCACAAGACCATACAAAGACTTGTATTCATTTGATTCAAGCAGAGTCCAATGCCTGGGTTTGATCAAAGACCTTTGTTTTATTCTCGCCCAAATACCCGCGAAACATCTAATCATGGATATAGTAGTGGCAGACATTCCTCCCAAGTACGGGATGCTCCTATCCAGATCTTGGGGAGCCAAACTCCAAGGGAACATCCAACTAGACATGTCATATGCCACCATTCCTGTGTTTGGTCAGACCAGAATTCTGTACCACGAATCACACATGAAATACATGATCAGCAGTCAAGATAGGCCAGATAACATTCCAATGTGTTCTTTGCGGTCCGACCTAAACTCTTTCATTATGCATATTGATGTAAACATGGAAGAAGAGTCAGAAGAAACTGATAAAGACTTAGAGCCACCGCATCAGTTGTCCCTGGTACCCTATGATGAACTGGACACTCAAAACTACCATGATCATGAACAGCTGTGTCTTGAAGAAAGTAAGTTTCCCCCCTCCCAAGTAGGATTAGAGCAAGAAGCACAAACTCTCATGTACTATCAAGAAAATTTCTCTAGCTTTAGTCAAACACCAGCAGTAGCTTGTGGAAATTTCTTCCGGGTAAAAGCTTTAGAAGACCTACACATCATAAACCTATTTGGAACCCGGGAGAAAGGGAGTTTAATGTTTCTACCATACCTCAAATATTTACCATCATGTGACCCTCCTACTGCAAATAAAACTTTGACCATAACCTCGGTAGCTTCAACATCTTGATAAAATGACAGATGAACTTCTTATGAGCCTTTGCGGTCGATAGGAAGCTCTTTGATCGGGCAATCCGGAATCCCGAAGGCCAACCCATCTATGCACTGCTGAAGCTCAGCTAGAGTCTCAGTCATATCAAGGTCTTGAAGGACTGTTCGCCCGACATCCTTCTCTGTTGGCGCATCTGCTTTGCGCTTTGGTTCCTCTATTGGTTGAACACAGTCGATATCTGCATTACATCAAACATTTAATTTAGTCTTGGAAAGAAATCAAAACACAAAAACATTGTATAAACCTTATAAAAATAAAAAAACATGGTCAAATCATTCTTACCTATTGCACCCCACTGAGCGCATTTTGGTAATACCAAATCTGTATCTCCTCGGAAGTCGATGCCTATGTATGCGTACTCATCGATGGCGATGATATGTCGCTGACACCAGGTGAAGAATGTAGTAGAGAACACACCGGTCGATTGGCCTGCATGCCGACCCATGAGTTCTACCCATCTCTACATTCGAGGATCTCTAGGACTAGATATATCCAGTGTTACATGCTATGGCTGCATCAGTGGAATCCGTTCCAAAGCGAAGGAAATAAGGATTGAACCATAACTGAAAATTTTCTTCCTTCCTCCCTTTGCTTTGTTCAGTTGTTCCTTTATCTGAGATAGAACAACTTCAGACCAGTTGAAGACTGTTGGCTCTAAGCACTCTAGCACATACTGCATATACGATCTGTTCGCTACATGCAGTGTAACAGTGCCAGCAAGTTTAGCGATCGTGAAAAGGATGGTTCTCAAAGGCAAATCCCTGACATCCCATATGTTTTTTTTTCCATATTTGCTAGGTTCTACCCCTGGATAGCAATACTGTATAACATAATCCCTCACTGTCTCTCCTCCAACGGTAGACCCTGTGAGAGAAATGAGCAAACCTTTCCTCGACAAACCTGTGAGAAAATACACGTCCTCAACTGTTATGGGAACCACTTTTTTTTTTAATTTGAAATGCCTATATTACCGGATCCCATGCTCGAACTAAGAACTCCACGAGTTTTGTTTGTTGCCTCATTCCCGACAATTTAAAGTACTTAAGTAGTCCACAATCTCTTAGGGCTCTTACAGTACCCGGATCATTCAAGGAAATCATATATTGTTCTTCTTGTTCTCTTTCCCTCCATTTAATCATCATTATAATCCGATGGAAACCTGATATACAACCATAAGATCCATTAGATTCCATTCATTGCAAAAAACTAGGCAAATTTTGGGCACAACATGAAAACCAAAAAATTGAATTTTTTCCAACGCACTCCCTGGGTTGAGACAATGCGTTGCATATGCAAGTACCCTTCACTGTACCTGCAATGCAATGCAGGTTTCGACATTTAGGGGTGCGTTGCCCTCATTTTGGGCAGAATTTACCCTAGGGGCCTTAAAACCCTAAAAATATGCAAAGAATGGAAATGAAATGAATACCAAAGGGAAGAGGAGGTTCATGGTACTAACTTGGATCAAAAAACGATGAAATCCGTCCACAGAAATGACTGCAGTCGACGACTGAAGTTTGGGGGAAAAATTAGGTTCGGAGCTCCAAAATGCAAATGGTAACTATGAATGGTAAAAATGAATAGTGAAACTACTTTTTATAGTCATTTAATTGTTTGCAAGTTAAATTTATTGCTATGACTATAATTTTATTATGTTTTTATCATGAAACAGGTATTTTTAATCCATTTGATGTCTTTCTGAATAGGAAATACAACTGATGAACAGATTAGTCGTGCAGATTTATTCAAAGAATGACTTGACCACAAAGCATACTCTTCCTCCTTATTTTTCGAGCTTTGTTAAAAACGAAAAAGGATTTGAAGCACACTTTTATCTCTTTTTCGAGCTTTGATAACAACGAAAAAGGAACTCCTAGAGTCTTCTTTCAACTCTTTTCAAACTTTGATAATGTGAAAATATTGTCGAGCACTTGTATTTTCGAGCTCGTTAAAGTAAATGAATTGATATCTACTCAGTAGAAGTTTAACCCTTTTCCAGACTGAGATGGATTATTTACGAAAAAGGAATACCTTGGTTAAACATGACCAAAGAGGTTCTCTCAGATATTATTTTACTCTTTTTTCGGATCTGAGTGGAAAATTTACGAAAAAGTACTTTAGGAGTTCTCTTTCATCCTCTTTTTCAACCTCTATAAATATGAAAAAGGACCGAGCTATCACTGTCGTTAAGCTCGTTAAAACATAAAATAGTGACGGGCTTGTCAATCATGGCAAGAATCAAGTTTCATTCATTGCTAGACTCGTTAAATTATTAAATAGCGATACTTTATTCTCCCAAAGGGTTGAATTATAGATCAAGCAAATGTTATCCTCCTCAAGCTTGTTAAAAAATAAAGAGGTACTGGTCGACAAATGACAGGGGAAAATTTGGGAAAAGTGAGCAAAGTTTCTTTTTGGTAGCCAATCGGAATAGTGTCACAAGCTTCTTCCTCCATTTCCGTGACTATTTGGGTTAGGTGAAAATAAATGCTTGGCGGTTCATTCACACATGGTTCCGTAGACCTTCACTTAGGTTTGAGTCAATCTTTGTCGACTCATCATGGATTTCGCCGATATGTTCAAGAGAGTCATCTAGTGATTAAAAAGTCATCCTTCTGCAATACTCATAAACTTTCATTCTCATGACCGTCATCCCTGAAAATTGCTATATCAAGTCATACCCTTGTCTCCGAAATTAGTAACTCTAGTTTTGCAATAAGGTGACTTCCTGTTGAAGACAAATCAATATCCAGGAAGTTCACTTAGAAACATCAAATTCCAGTACCATGAGGCTTGTTACAGCATCGACAAGATCCTCGCTTCCGGACCTTTGACCGAAAGATTTTGTTTGGCGTTCGACATCAAATCATCTATTCACGCCTTAAAAAATGTATTGCAGTACCTTCAGGGCCATTGACATTAATGGTGGTTCTCTCGCATTTGTTAAATACTCACATCATTGGCTGGTAATCAAACGATGTCTTTCCATCTTCGACTACAAATCATATATTCGCATGGCTAGAATTGTACTCGAATGATTGAGTGAACGAGATAAGAAGGCCTCAGATCTAGTTTCAGCCATCCAGTCTGCGATTTTAGGATTGTTGTACACATCATATGTATGGTGACCTTACATACAGATTGTCATCCAAACATGGGCCTATATCTGTAGGCATGTCTGCATTTGGGCAACATTCCAATGAAGATGACTTTCTGAATTATGTACATGTTATTAGATTGTTTTATGTGCTAAACATGGGAATGCCTACCCTCAGAAATTATGATCAAAGAGGATATATCATGATGTAGTGTATTGTAAGATTGATGCAGGTGACCACTCCGCTTCGTTTCCAGGCTCGTCACAGTGTAAAGCATCTCAATCAAATGTTCTTATTATTTGGATCTCATGCTTTAGGGGGCAATTGTTATAGGTCAATTTGGGCACCATTCCCAATGACTTGGTTAACTGGGCATCATCTCCAGGACCAATGATCAAGGGTCTATAATTCCCTATCATTTCAGTTTCTACATGCCCTAAGACAAGAAACAAGTCAAATCAAGCAAGAATTTCATCAAGCAAAGGTTTCCATGGTTTGAAGCTTATTATATAAGATATGAGATCTCACCAACGTAGGATCTAAGGGGCCTGAGTGCGATGCATATGCAGGTAGCCCCATGCAAGGCTACTCTGAAAAGCACTTCCCCATATTCACAGGTACTTTAGTCACACTGGGAGCGAAATTCTCATTGTTTCGGAATCTCCACTTGGCCAGTGCCTTCTAGAAGAGTTCAGATGTGTCAAGCTTCGGATCCAACTGTCCATTTGACATATACATGACTGGAAACATGTCTTGCCTATTATTGGAAAGTCATTGATTGCAAAAAAACCTATAGTTCATCTATAAATTGAGCACAGATCTAAGTGCTTGAGGAGGAAGAATTTGAGTAGAGAAATGCTGAAGAATTTTTAATTGAGATCTAGATTTGTGTAGCTGCTGCTAGAGAGATTTATACTGTGATGAGGCTTGGGAATGTTCCTGGAAGGTCACTTCAAATCAGTCACTAGGTTGTAACCTCTCCTTCTATCATCAATAAAGAGTACTGCTTATTTTTCCCTATATGCATCTGTATTGGCTTTGATTTTCCATATTACAAGATCTTGGTTGATGTGTATAGTTTATGCTTTACTGATTTATCTAACTAGATTGAATAGATATCTATATTATTGCATCTTCTGCTGTTTCGGTGTTATTTCTTGCAGGAAGCATTCAACCCAAAAAACCACTTGAATTTGAATCTGCAACAGAAGTGACAAAAGGAGCCATTTGGAAGCGACTGAACAAGTAAGCCTCCAATCCTCTTTGTGTATCTATTCTAAGTTAGGAAAAATAGTCGTATAGTCTTTCACCCATTGTTCTATACTAGCACCTATCTAGGGAAGCGTGATTTATCCGTAATTCACAATTCTGGCCCAACAAAGAGAAAAGGAGAGTATGAGCTAGCCAGAAGTCAAAGGAGCCGAGTTAGTGGGCGAGGAAGGACGTGTTCAAGGTCTCTTATTCTATGTATGATCTAGGCTTGTGGATATGCTCGTGGATTTTTCTTGCAGGGATATGGGCATATGATTGAGGATTAATATTTGTGAAAGTGTTGAGATAATTTTGAGTCGTGAAGGAGGGATGAGACCCTGATTTCCAGTGCACAAGAGGGATGTGAGGGATGCAGTTTTGTTTGGAATGAAAGACAAGATTCCTCAAGTGTATGTGGAGAAGTTGGAGGCCTAAAGAAGAGGTTTATGCTGGTGTTGGAGAGGTTGTTAGGGTCGAGATTAGGGAAGACATGTGAATTCTATAGGAGCCCTAAAAGGGGGCCAAAAATCTTAGGGATAAGTGCGCAAATCTGAGACCTTGTGAAGGTGGATCAAACTTCAATTCAAGGTGTTATGGAACCAACTCACAAAATAGAAGAAAATAAAGATCAACGACTTAGAAATCAACCACTTCGAGGGGGAAACATACTTTACATTACATAAATGAAAAATTCTCAGATGATTCAAATGAAAAAACCTCCTTTCTATATATGGGAGTCCATGGGCTCACAGTATAATCCTAGCTGACCTAAAAATAATAATGTAAGGGCACAACAATAATAATAGTGGGCTATTATGGGGCACAATAATAACAATATGGGGACTACAGGGGTACAACAATAAAAATAATGGGGCTACACTAAAAACAAGAAGGGACTACACTAGTAATTTAGGGCCCTAACATTCCCTTCTCCTTCAAAAAAGTGTTGTCCTCAACGCTTGAGTAGTTCTGGATGCTTCTGTATAAAATTCCATCCTCCCATGTGGAATCTTCAGTGGGTAAGTTCTTCCACTTGATGAGATACTCTGAAATTAATCGATTTCGTAGCCGTGGAGTTCTTGTAACCATGACTGCTTCAGGTTCCAATATGATTTTTCGTTCCTCATTAATTTTTGGCAATATTGTTTGAACTGGAAGTTTGTCACTTATATCCTTCTTTAAGCATGAAACATGGAAAATTGGGTGCAATCGGGAAGATGCAGGAAGCTCCAATTTGTATGCCATAGTACCAATATTTTTTAACGCCTTGTAAGGACCATGATACTTTGGCGATAATTTATTATCCTTCTTAGCTTATTTGAGGGACATTTGTTTGTATGGTTGTAGCCATAAAAATACCTAGTCGCCTACATCAAAACTTCTCTTGCTATGATGTTGATCTGCCTGTTGTTTCATCGAATATGTGCCAAAATTAGGTTATCCTTTAAGAGTTGGAGAACTTGTTTTTGATGCTCGATGTGATCTTCCACTGCTTGAACCTTAGAATTTTCTCTTAAAGATGATGTGATAGAAGTCGGATGATATCCATAAAGTGCCATAAATGGGGTCATTTTTGCTGCAGTGTGGAAGGAAGTGTTATACCACCATTCAACCAGAGGTAGCCAACTGACCCATTGTGTTTTTTTATCAGATACAAAGCAATGAAGATATCCTTCCAAACATTTGTTCACTATATCAATTTTCCCATCAGATTAAGGATGATAAGATGCGCTATGAGCTATTTGAGTACCCAAACAAGAAAATATTTCTATCCAAAAATTTCCAGTGAAAATAGGATCTCTATCGCTTACAATAATATTTGGGTTTCCATGTAGCTTTTGAATTGTTTCCATAAATGTAGTAGCAACTGTACTCACTTTAAATGGATGAGATAATGCACACAAGTGTGCATACTTGGTAAGTCTATCAACTACCACTATGATGACACTATTTCCTTCAGACTTAGGTAAACCTATGATACAATCCATTGAAATATCCTCCCAACATTTACTTGGAATGGATAAATGCCGTAGTAGACTCGGGGTATTAATTGTCTCAACTTTATTTTGCTGGAGAACCAAATATTCCGCCACAAACTTTTGAATATCAGATTTAAGGCCATCCCAAAAAATTTCTTTCTTCAACCTTGGGTAAGTTTTTAAAAATCCCGAGTGTCCTCCTAAGGGAGAGGTGTGCAATTCCAAAATAATATTTTGTTTTAGATGGGAATTCTTACAAAGATATAAGCAATCTTTGTACCATAAAGAATCATTTTTCCAACTAAATGTATGAGATGTAATGGGATATTTTTGCGACTTTTGAATGAGTGTCCATACTTCTTTTTCATTCTTCCATTCCTCTCTTGCTTCAGTTATCCAATCTGGTTGGATAATAGAAATGGCACAAAGCAATGCTTCCACATCCTCATCCTTTCTTGACAGTGCATCTGCAACAACATTTAGCTTCCATTTTTTGTAGATGATTTCAAAGTCATAACCCAAGATCTTTGTGACCCATTTTTGCTGATCTTATGAATATAATATTTGTTCCAAAAAGTACTTAAGAATATCTTGATCATTTTTTACCTTGAAGTGTCTTCCCATTAGGTAAGTTCGCCATTTCTTTAGTGCTTGTAGTATTGCCAACATTTCCTTCTCATAAATAGATTTCTGTAAATACTTTCCTTTGATTGGACGACTTTAAAAAGAAATGGGTGTTCCTTATTGCATTAAAACAACACCAATTCCATTTCCTGAGGCATCACATTCCACAATAAAGGTTTTTGTGAAGTCTGGCATAACTAAGACCGGTGATTGGCACATTTCCTCTTTAAGATGTTCAAAGGCCGTAGTTTCTTCAAGAGTCCATGAAAATGCATCTTTATTCAATAGTGTTGTTAGAGGTTATGGTATTCTCCCATAATTCTTAAAAAACTTGCGATAATACTTTATTAACCCAAGAAATCCTCGCAACTGCTTTATGGTTGTGGGGAATTTCCATTACTTAATGGATTTAATTTTGTTAGGGTCTACCTTAAAACCCTCCTGAGATACAATATGACCCGAATATTCCACCTCTTGTACTTGAAAGAAACATTTGGAGGTTTTTGCATATAATTTTTTCTCCTCCAATAGTTTGAGCACCCTATCAACATGTTGAACATGATCCTTCCAAGACCTACTATAGATTAGTATATCATCAAAAAACACTAACACAAATTTTCTAAGGAAGGGTTTGAAAATGGAATTCATCAACACTTGAAATGTAGAAGGTGCATTGTTAAGGGAAAAAAGCATGACCAAAAATTCATAAAGACCCTCATGAGTTTGAAATTTTTTTTTCAAAATGTCTTCTGTCTTTATTCTAATTTGATGATATCCTGAGCGAAGATCCAACTTGGTGAAATGAATTTCTCTATGTAATTCATCCAATAATTCATCAATCACAACAATGAGAAATTTATCTTTAATAGTGATCTTATTGAGCTCCCTATAATCTAGACACATGTGCCATGATCCATCCTTCTTGTGCACCATTACTATTGGAGCAGTGAAAGAACTTTGACTAGGTTTAATTATACAAGCCTCTAGCATTTTTGCAATGATATGTTCAATTTCGCTCTTTTGGACATAAGGATATCTGTAAGGCTTGATATTTGGAGGAACACTTCCTGGAATCAAATGAACACCATGATCATGATCACAAATAGGTGGGAGTCCTTTGGGAGTTTTAAACACCTTGGAATGATTGTCCAAGACTTTTTGGAGATATGGAGAATTAGATGATTTTGGTGATGGAACTTCTAGTGAGAATAATTGCACAATTACACCTCGTTGTTATTTATTCAAAATATTTGTCATGAAATTATAGCTTATTATATTTCTTGGCTTCTCTTTGATACCCCATAATTCAACTTACTTTCCGTCCGAAAAAAAAATTCAAAAAAAGTTCTTGAAAATTAAAAGCTACTGTCCCCAAAGATTGTAACCATTATACTCCTAGTACAACATCAACACCACCCACTGTAATGGAAAGTGTTATCACATAAATAGGACCTGATAGGCTGCTGGTAAGGCTAACTCAGTGTAACTATTTCAAACCAGAATTTTAGTTGAGGCTTAGCCTCCTCAACCTGAGAGGGCTCTCTCACTAGGTTTAAGATTTTGAATTAAGGATTAGATGGCTAACTCTGGGAATAAATTGTATAGAAGTGTATGATTGATTGAAAAAATAATCAACAAACATCTATTGGGCTATGGAATCTAGGTATTTTCCCAAAAAACATCAACATAAACTTATCATGGAAGTCAAGGCATTTCAGATTTTTTAGGTGTATCAGTAAAAAAAAACAGAGTGAAAAAAACACAGTTTACAAACATATGAAGGAAATTAGAGCATTTTCCAATGAATTCTAAGTAACATATGTTTATACCACTGCAAATAGATAGATAAGGAAAGCCATAGGAAGATCACAAATTAAAAACTCTTTTTGAATCCTGAGTAGTAAGCCAATATCTGTATTATGATAAAAACACACAGTTTGCTACAATGACATAATTTGCTTGTAATTAAAATTTTCCAACCTTGAGGAATTTGACCTCATGTCTCTTATAGATCCATCATTACAATCTTGTATTCCCTCATCTAGCTTGAGGAGAATTCAAATTTCTTAGCTTGACACCTATCTACTCCTAAAACAGACTATTAATTACATGTGACAGTTAACTGTCTGTTGAGTCCTAATACAATTAGGAGTAAAACTCTTTATTATGACTAAAACAACCTTATCTAGGAATTTAATATTATGTTTGACAGCTACTCCTCCTTATCTTCAACCTTGATGGTGTCCATAACCTTGTTGTTATATTCTGTTAACTTATCCCTTATCTGTCCTGAAACCATGTCCTTCCACCTGCGCAAAATTTAGTCCTTGAAAGAGTGTAAAGAGAGCTGATGTATCTGCACTACAAAAATATCAGCTGTTTTCGTAGCGCAGTAACTATGCCTTTGTAAACACATCTTAACATCCAATTTCACCTACTTTAACACCTGGAACTTCATTTTTGAACCATTTCCATCTTCTAGTAGCATCAAAACTTCAAAAACCAGGTGTTTTACCTCTTGAAACCTTAACAAAATGCTCAAAACTGCACCTACAGCAGTTTCGTAGCGCGCTACAAAACTGCTGTGTATCTCCTTATTACACAGTTTTTTCATCATCTTCAGATCTTAAGAATATTTACAGCCCTTTAATGATTACCTTGATGCTAAAAGACTTTAATAATCAATATAAGTCAACTTTGCCATGCTTTCAAAAAGTGGTGTTCTTCCCAAAACAAAATTATATTAGGGATTTGTCGCTTATTGCCTTACTTCTGCTGTAGCTGACCTTCAGAGTTTTCCAATTGGATTTCAAGATATTCAATCTGCCTCTTCAACCTTCTGTTAGTATCCCTTAAATTTACATTTATCCTTCTCACAAATTTAGCCTCTTTGATTGCAGGAAGAGTCCACATAAAAAACTAAGCTTCACTGTTGTCTGTTTCAGGTTTTGAGACTCTTTCAAGTTCCCACAAAGCCTTAATTCTGTCAAAGTTTATCTTCTCAACAACATGTTTTCTTGCTTTCTTATTAAGCTTAGCAATTTGAAGATTAGCTAGTCTTAATTTTTCTTTAATTCCTTCACAACTGCTCTTTTTTCTTTGAGTATGGAAAACTCTGTTTCTGTCATCTTCAGGCATAGGTGATGAAAGGTCTATGGGTTCCTCATAAACTTTTGAAACTTCTTCAGCTTTATCTAAATCCACATCCAGCCCTTGCAACTTTTTTTAATTTCTAGTTAGAGGCCTTCTGGGCTTGAACACAAACTCTGAAATTTCATCATTAAAATCCAGCTTTTTGGAAGACTTGATCTTCTTAGATTTCCCTTCATCCAAATTTATAAAATCTGCCTGCACTAAAGGAGATTCCTCAATATCAATAACTTGTAAAATATCATTCAAACTACCCTTTAAACCTGGATCTTCTTCTGAAACCACTGTTTTGCCTTTTTCCCTTGCTATTTGACTTCTAGTCAATCTTTTATGGGTTGATTTGCTAGTTGACTGTTCCCGTACTGCTTCCTTACCTTTGGTTGTCCTCTTTTGTGCAGGTTGAGAGGTTTCTTGAATAATCACTGGTGTTTTAATCTCTGGCTCTTTCACTTGATTTCTAAGCCTTTACCTGACAAATCTCTTTGATCTTGTTTCTGCAGGGTCAATGGTTTCTGAAGGTGATTTTTCTTTGGCCCTAGGGCTAACACCTGTTCCATGTGTTTCCACCCCAAATCCACACAAAAATAGAAATGCAGACCATTCTCTATTCACCCTCTGAAGTTCATGCAAAACTATTAATTTAATAAGACCATGATGGAATAATGAAGTTTCACATGCCTGAGTTTTCATCTACACCTTATCTGCCATCTTGGCCAAACTTCGAAACAAGAAAAAAGATAAATCTAGAGAAATTATTCTAGTGAAATGCAATAAGAGCTTGAAATGGTAAGAATACACCTTATCGTATATTCCTTCACAGGTGAAGTACCTTTGAATGTTGGAGAGAAGTTTAGCATATGTATCCTTGAAATAACCTCTTGGCACTGCTTTGGTTAAATCTGTGTCCACATACTCTGGCTTCAAAAATAGTTTACAAGGTTCCATTTCAAACCTGAAGTTCTTGAACCACCTTTCTTCTCCCCTTGGAATATCTGTCACTAATGATATAATTTCAAGAGAAATTGGCATGTTTAAAAATCCAACCTTTGTATTTGAACCTGTGAAATTAATGGAAAATTCTTTTGTGACTTGATTATGACCTCCCTGTAGCTTTTCATAGAATCTCCAGCATCCTACTTTCTTGAAAGCTTCTTCGACTAATTTATCCTTGGTGAGAGCCTCTATGCCTTCAAGTTCCATTCTCAAACAATGGCCTGACTTGTGGTTTCTTTTTTCTTTTGTCATCTTTCCCTCGAAATCCCTGTGGCTGTAGAAAACTTGTGATAAACTGCCTTGCTTGATTTAAGAGAAAATGGCTCGCTTGATTAAGGGTTCAACCTTGCTTGATAACTAGTTCAACCTCGCTTGAAAATTGAGAGAAGCTCTGGTTTATGCTTACCATAATCTTATCGTTCGAAGAAATACATGCACCAAGTGTTTTTTCCATGAGACAATACAACCAAGGACAACCATCCCTTTTTCAAATTTTAAAATGACTAATGATAAATGATCCCTAACGAATCTCATGATGGTTATAATGGTTAAAGGATTCGTGGAATGACACCTTATCATGAATATTTAACGAAATTTAATGGATTTGACATTTGGACAGGATTGGTTACGAATGCCTAATTTCGTAGTGCATGTAATGTATTTTCAGGGTTTTGCGCTACGAAAAGACCAGCGTTTTCGTAGCGCAAAAGCAATTTTTAACACTGTCTGCAATACGAAAACGTGGTTTCATGGCTTATTCGAATTTTTTTCAAAATGACTAAACACATGATTTCCGAAACATAACATGGGACCCTTAAAGTGTGAAAAAAAGTTTTTGGACTTTATTTGATGATGGAGATGAGACTCTAACCTTATGAATTAGACTCTAAAAACATAAAAATGACTTATCCCCTATTTAAGAACATGACTTAGGAACAAATGAAAACTGTTCAAGTTTGGAAAATTTTTATAGTGATAACAGTGGCTCCACATGGGATAGTGTGCCCCTGTGGTACACTAAGAACCCACAACTCCAGTGCTATCCATTTTTGATAAAAACAGAAATTTGTATTGACAAGCATCTTCTTCAAACTGTTTGGGCCTTCACCTCGGGCTTAATATCTCTGTTTCAGCTTGTCATTATTAGCAATAAAACTGACAAAGATGGAATATATACAATGTCATGAGTGACTAATAAAATTTCAACAAGCATAATTCTTTAGGAACCTACCATTAACAGGCCCTCCAGCATATGATCCTTCGTCAATTTCCTGCAATATATAAGTGTTATTCCCATGAAAAACAACAATCTTAAAAGGACCCTTCCATAAATTCTCAAACTTACCGTGCTTGCCCTTTTCCTCAAATTTGGCCTCCCATTTCAACACTTTGTCTTGTAGCTGGAAACTGTCTTCTTTGATCTTCTTATCAAATGTGTTCTTGATTATGTTTTGAACCTGTTGATGACTGTTATAGACTTCATTTCTCTTTTCCTGCAAGGCTATCAGCTGGTTGATTCTCCTCTGAATGGCATTTGGTTCCCCTTCAAATCCTTGAATTAACTTCATGACTGGTACCCCAAGTGATGTCAGAAAAACAACTTCAACACCATAGACAAGTTCATATGGAGAAGTCCCAATTGACCTCTTTGTACAAATCCTATCAGCCCATAAGGCGCACTTCAGCTTTAAGTGCCAAGCTTTTTTGTTTTCCGGCAATATATTTTTGATGATCCTTACAATGCTCTTATTTGATGATTCAACAAGACCATTCCCTTGTGGATAGTATGCAGTAGAATGTACAAGAGTACTGTGGTATTGATGGCAGAAATTTATCATTTTCTTGGACTTAAATGCTTGAGCATTATCTGTTATAATCTTCATGGGACAGCCAAATCTAGACAATATATTATTCTCTAGAAAAGAAATAATTACATAATCATTAGCTTGCCTTGTTGGTATCGCCTCTATCCATTTGGTGAAGTAGTCCGTTGCTGTGAGAATCCAGCGATGCTGCCCTGATGATGGTGGATGTATCTCTCCAATAAAGTCTAACCCCATTTCTGAAAAGAAGCTTCCACATATATAGGAACCAAAGGTAAAGGTACAAGCTTTCTTCTTCCTTCAAAAATTTGGCATTCGTGACATGCAACAATTATTTTATAAATATCTTTAAACATTGTTGGCCAAAAATATCCCGATTTGAGAATCTTGTTTGCTGTAGCTTTCCAATAATGATGTCCTCCGAAATCACCTTTATGAAATTATTCAATGACTTTATCAGCCTCTTCTTCAGTGAAACAATTCAACAAGATTCCTCCTGTATCTTTCCAAAACAGATTTCTGTCATATATAAAATATCTTTAAGATTTCAACTTTACAAACCTTGCTTTGGAATTTGTTAGATCAGCGGGAGCTTTGAGATGTTGTAGAAAAAAAACCACATCCTTATACCACTTAGAAGTGATGTATTTCTCTTCAATTTCAACCATTTCCTCTTCATCATCAGAAATTTCTGATATTTCTGCATTCATATTTATGTCAAGACAATCCAGATTTGACTGAGTCATTAGTTTTTCCAAGCCTTGTCCCTTCATCAACTTGGTTGGTTTTATGTCTATATCATATTCTAGCAATTTGGCGACCGATTTTCCCCTCTTACCATCGGGATCTGCCTAAGTTATAATTTCTTTTACCACAACACTCGGAACATATGCCATGACATGAGAATGCAGAATATAAATTCTGAAATATTTTATAGATTTCACCAAAGCATAGGCTTGTTTTTCTAGAATATTATACTTCATCTTAGAATTTGCTAATGTTTTACTAAATAAATAAATAGGCTGCTTAGTACCTTGCTTTCATTTTTGTAGCAAAACTCCAGCAATTGTGTTTTCGGAAGAAAATGTAAAAACTAGAAATTCTTTGGAAAAATCTGGGCTGATGAGTACCGGTGCTTGTGTGAGTGCCTGCTTAATTTGCTCAAAAGATATTCTATCTTCAGCTATCCATTTTATATCAACTCCTTTCTTTGACATCCTTGTAATATCTTTGGCAATATCAGCAAAGTTAGGAATGAAGCGTCTAAAAAATTCACTTTTCCAAGAAATGATTGAATCTCTTTCCTACTTCTTGGAAAATCTACCTTTTGAATTGCATTAACTCTATCAAGATCAATCCTGATTCCATCTGCAGAAATGATATGACCAAGTAATTTTCCTGAAGTTAAAGAAAAATTTCTTTTGGTAGGATTAAGGGAAATACCAAACCTTCTACATTTCAGCAGAACCTTTCCTAAGTGTTTCAAACGATCTTCTTCTTTCTTTGAAAAGACTGTTATATCATCAAGATAAACAACCACCCACTTATCCTTTTCTTCAGAAAAATCAATATCCATTGCTCTTTGGAAAGTAGCTCCCACATTGATGAGACCAAAAGGCGTATTGGCGTACATGATTGTACCCCATGGTGTTGTGAAAGCTGTTTTCTCCTGATCATCCGGATGTACAAGAATTTGGTTGTAACCTGAAAAACCATCAAGCATTGACATTCTTTGAGAACCAAAAATATTTTGCAGAATTGTATCCATCTTGGGAAGAGGATAGTTTTCCTTCAATGATGCTTTGTTCAAATTTCTGAATTCAATACAAAATCTAATTTCTACATTCTTCTTTCTAACCGGTACCAAATTTGCAAGCCAATTGGAGAATCTGATTGGGACAATGATTTTTGCATCAAAGAGTTTCTTGATCTCCCTTTCAATCAACGGCATGAGAAGGGGGTTAATTCTCCTCAACTTCTGTTTGAATGGTTTCTCATTATCTTTGATAGGAATAATATGCTGAATAATGGAAGGATCATATTGCTTTAAATCAGCATAACTCCAAGCAAAAACATCCATAAACCTCCTCATCATCTTAATATATTTGAATTTCATATCAGCTAAAAGAAACTTTGAATTTTTTGTCATTTTAGGCAAAACTAATGTACCAAGATTACAACTCTCTACTTCCTCTTCATTAGCTTGTAATTTTGGCGCTTTAAAAACATCATTTTGATCAAAAGGCTTCTCAAGAGGAATAAGACCCTTTGGTATTGCATTATTCTTCAATTGCAAAACTTCAGAATTTCCTTTAGACTCAACAAACAAATTTTGCTGATCTACATGTGTATTTTCAAATTCTTCTTTCAGCTCAATAAAATTCTTTAACTACTGATCATCTTCAAAAACTTGCCAGTTTGTGATATTGGCCGGTATGGTTGGTTTATGACGAATGAGATTATTTCAATCTCATATTTTTTAGTTGAATGCATAGGAATGATGAAGAGACTTGTAGAGACAACAATAGAATCAACAATGGAATTTTGATCTCTAGATTTGACTATGAAGGAAGAATATTTAAAATTCTCCAACATGTCTAAAACTAAATTTCTGTAAGCCCTCATTCTTACATCCTTTGTTTGATAAACACCTTCCACTTGTCTAATAACCAATTCTGAATCTCCAAAAACAAAAATATTTCGGGCCTTCATTTTTTTAAGAAGATCTAGACCCAAAATCAAAGACTCATATTCAACAATGTTGTTTGTGCAATCAAAATTCAGTTTGTAAGAGTAGAACTTACTCTCATCAGTTGGAATTGTAATCCAAATCCCTGCTCCTGCCCCCTCTTTTCCTGCTGATCCATCAAAGTATAGTGACCACCATTCTTCAATTTGTTTTTCATTTACTTGCTGATTTTCTGCTCTTATTTCTTCATCAACACTATCAGCTGACTCATTAAAAAGAATGGCAGATCCAAGCTCAGTATCAAAGGCATCAATAGGAAAATTCCGAGGCTTATCTTTGCTACTTACCATGTAAGCCATTCTAGTCTCTCGATACAATCTCCTTTGTTCACCAAAAACTGGAATATTGGCGTAGGTAAGGTCCATATGCATTGTGCCTTTGATTTTCACTGCCCATTATATTGACAATAGCATACCAAACTTGGGAGGAACATCAGCCACAAAAATGTCCATAACAACTGTCTTTGCTTGGATTTGCGTTAGACCAACAATAACATCCTTGATTAGACCAATACATTGAACTCTTTTTGAATCAAAGGAAAATAAATCCTTATATGGTCTTGTGATTTGTATCCTTTCCATGATTACTTTGGGTATAAGGTTATGCGAAGCCCCGGAATCCAACATAGAATTATGTAAATTCATATCATGAATACTAATGCTTACATAAAAAGGAGGAAACTCTTCATTTTTTTTCATCTTCTATCCTCGGACCCAGATATATAGTAGGATTATCTTCTTGAACATTCAAAATATCAGCAGCTCCTGGTTGTGAGTTTAAAAACTTAACAATCTTGCTTCTATATTCATTTACCTTGAGAATCTCGCTAAACAGGACTGATATTTTAATTTTTGAAATTTCATTCTCAAGGTTGAAAACAAAAATAGATTTTTCAACTTCTTTGATAGGAGGAGGAAGTTGAGTGTTTTTATTACCAAGCGGAGTGTCCTTTTTACCTCCAGCCACCTTTGAGGTATCATTTCTAGCTTCAACAACCTTCAGAGCATCTTTCTTAGGCTGTGTTTTTCTTGCAGTGATAGGCACATTTATGTTTCTGAGATTATATTGCTTTTGCATCTCAAAAATGGCATGCTGATATCCCTTAAAATAATCTGACGATTCTCCCTCTTGGTTAGCCAAATCTAACTCATCATGCTCTTCCTTAGTCATAAAATTCCTAACATCTCTTCATCAAGACAATGGATGGATTTTTCAGGAATTTCAGGTTCATCTTCTTCATCTACCAAATTCTACTGAAAATGAGGTCTCGCTGGAGGATCAGGCTGTTGATTTCTATTTTCTCTTAGCCTTTGCTGGTTCTGAGGTATCCTAAATTGAGGATTTCTAAATTGAGGTTCATGTTGCACAAGAGGATCTGAAGTGTTTCCAAGAGCTAACCTATCCATCAACTTATCCATGGTTTTCATCATTGAATCAAATTTGTATTCAAAAGTTGAAGTGGAAGGTTTCTCTTCTTCTTTCAATTTAGTTTTTCCCATTTTTGAATTTTTAGCAACTATCATGTTTACCTCCACTTTAACTGCGTCACTTTTCATTTCAGCAAGTGAAGGTGATTCTCTCTCTCTCAACAAGATAGAAAATTCATAATCAAATGCTTCAACATATCTCATTTGTGCTAAGGCTTCTGGAGGTTTCAAATGAGATGGAATTGAGTCAAAAGCTTTATTAAATATCTTCGAAAATTTTTGGACAGACTTAGCAACTGCCTTTCTAAGGCTGTTATATTCAGTAAGCACTTGAACTGGATTGGTTCTATTTCCCCATTTCTTTAAAAATTTATCTTCAAACTCATCCCAATTTCTAATGCTTCCTAGTGCAAGGGATTTAAACCATTTTATAACTTCGCCAATAAAACTCTATGAAAATAACCTTAGTTTCACATCTTCATCATCAACTTATTCCCTGTCTATAAAATCATTAAATCTATCTACAAATTCCTCTGCTGTAATTTCTTCATCGCTACCCGAAGTCGGAATCCTAGAAGTATATTTACTAGGAAGGTCATGCGGGAGCATTAGCTCCAGAAAAACACCTTGTATTTTATTTAAGCTAGGGGGTTTCATGTTTTGAAGAAATATTAAATTTCATGTAAATATTAATATTATTTTGAGTGATTAATTATATTAATTATTTGTGAGAATTTGTAAATGTCTCCAAACAACTGGAAACATGAGAGAAATTAGTTTCAAGATAATTTAGAATTAATGATGGAGCCTAAGTTGGAATTAGTTTCAAATTTTTAGGGATAAAAATCTATCTTTTAGGGATGTTGAGAGATTTAGGGATTTGTTGAGATTTTAAAGGGATAGAACTCAATTTAGTGCATTTTTAATTTGTATAAATGAGAAGGCCTCAAAGGTAAATGAGACTTGAATAGTGTGAGTGATTGAGAGTAGGTTTTGAACAGCCAAGGCTGTAAGCCTCTGGCAATTTGTAAGGGCCATGAACGTTGAATACTTGGCTAGGAAGAAAAGGTTGTAAGTATTTTCATTGTTAATGTGGAAGTGTTTTCAGAATTTTGTGTTTAATTCATTGAGTAATGTATATTTCTGTATATCGACTTTGAATTCGTTAAGGCACACTCACTTTGGTGAAATCAAATTAAACTATTGTGATGAGGTACCAGAATTTGGACTGGTAATGATGGATCGACTTAGTGATGGTATGGGATACGAATGTATGGTTTAAATAGTGCGTTGAGCATGGCAAGATAACATTGAGAAGAGTTGTGTTCACATGTGAATGGAACAGCCTGGCGAAAGTTTGAAATGCTTGGTCGATATGGTTAAATGTTGATTGGTATATGTAATGCATAAGAAAGTTGGGCAATCAAAGGGCGTTGGATGCAGAATTCGCTTCAGATTCTGCCTATTTTGAATGGGACAGAGTATCGATCAGAAGCAAGGGCACGTTAGTAAAATTCGATCTGCAAATTAATTAAAGATGCAGGAACGAACATCAGTAGGAGACTGATCGGTAAAGGGAAAGTGTTCCAATTAGAATGAAGAAGCATTGTAAGGATCGATGGAAATCGAGTAAATTAAATCTGCTACAGCGTTGAAATTGGGCGTATGCAATCGAATGAACTTCGATTGGCAGGTTTGAATTCGTATAAATTTGCTGGATAAATTCTGTTTGTAAATGTCAGGTTGAATTGTGGAGATATCGATTAGCGCTGAAGAAATTTGGACTCTGTCTATTATGAATTAATGAAACAGTAATCTCAAAAGTCGATTTGTGTTATAGCAAGACGTGGAGGAATCAATGTCTGCGCGAAGGGTTCTAGAGGTTATGCTCTGCCTTAAATTAAATAATTCAATGAATTGAAATCGATTCAAGTCGTGGAATCGATCTGGGAAATTAATGAACCGTATGAATGGTTCTGGAGTTATGTTGATCAATGATTGAATGCGTAGAAGAATTTCTGGGTAAGTGAAGTTTTAATGTTTTTTAATTGCACTGCCATCAGCGCAAATTTATGGCAAGATTCATTGTAGGTTCTTTATAAACCTAATTATGAAATGTCGAGCTGAACGAAGTTCGACAAAGAAATGTTAAGGGGCATCGATGTGCTGAAATCATTGGTAATATGCGCAAAATAAGTTTAGTTTGCATTCAAGAAATTGGTAAGGAACCGCCATAGCATTTCATTTTTATGGGCATTGTGATTCTGTAGGAAATTATACAATTTGTTTGAGATCTTGCTCTGTATATTGTGATCAGAGATCTTGCTTTGTATATTTGGATCAGAGGAGATTAGATATTCCGGCTTCAATTCATGGATAAAGAGAATTCACACTAGAATTCTCGAAACTAATATTGGAAACAAGCAAGCGTGAGGCGTTAACCCAGCTTGGTTGGGTTGATTAAAATAACATCGAATTGAATTTTATAACATGGGCGTATGTGGTTCATTGAGTTTTGATTATAGAAAATCCAATACTGAAAACATATATGAAAATTAATAATAAAAGGGAAAGGATGAATGTTTGAGTCATTGGATTTGCTTGAAAGATTCAAAGTATGAATTTGCCTGAAGAGAAGTAAATATTGGAATTGATATAATTCCATATAGGTTGGCATTTAATTAATGTGTGGAATCTATGGTGAGTGATTGTTGGAGCAAGATGTTTGATTAGTTTCCGCATGTAAATGATAAAAATTTGCTTATTACTGAGGTTATTGGTTGGGCAGATGCTTCAGATGCACACTTATATGCACAGAGAGTACTTAAAGATTCTTTGCATGTGGCAAAGTTAGCCCCGCACGTAAGGTCATGCAAAACAGCAGGGAGTACAAGTGGTGCATACCTAGCTGGAGCAGCCATGCTTGAAAGATGAAAAGTAGTTTAGGAATGACATAAATAGAAGATGAAGAACTGATATGAGGAGGTCTACTTGTTTTCTTCAAGCCACTAACAATTGAGCTCCAATTTGGAAGGGGCAAACCAAATTTGGATTTTAATAGGACTTCAAAAGGGTCAAGTTCTTTAAGTTTATCCAGAGACTCTTTTTCTAGCAACAACTCAGAGGTAACAACTTCCCAAAATTCTTCTTTGTCCTCTTGGGTTACTAGGGCTGAAGTGTCAATTCCCCTCCTTTGCAAGTCTAAAATAATATCAATGAATTCCTTTTCACTTTCTGACCTAAACAACAATTCATGAATTTTATCATCAACTCTTTTGTCTTCAAGACTTCTTAATATTTCAGAGGAGAAAGATTTCAGATGAGATGGAGTACCTGATATTTCTAAAATTCTTTGACTGCCTCTTGAAATAGTGTTTGGATTGTCCACAACGGTAGGTGGATTGGGATCGAGAATGCTCCATGTATATCTCCTTCTCTAAGCCACCTTTAAAATTTAAAAAAGTATGGAGTCACCAAGGTAGATTGCAGCCTCGAAAAAATTTCTGAGCTCCTGCTACCTTTAGATCAAGTTCAACTTCTTGATTTCATGAATGATTAATCTTTAGGCTCCCGGCAGACGCACCAAAATGTTATCACCAAAATAGGAACTGATAGGCTGCTGGTCAGGCTACCTCAGTGTAACTATTTCAAACTAGAATTTTAGTTGAGGCTTAGCCTCCTGAACCTGAGAGGGCTCTCTCACTAGGTTTAAGATTTTGAATTAAGGATTAGATGGCTAACTCTAGGAATAAATTGTATAAAAATGTATGATTGGTTGAAAAATTGATCAATAAACATCTATTGGGCTATGGAGTCTAGGTATTTTCCCACAAAACATCAACATCAGCTTATCATGGAAGTCACGGCATTTCAGAGTTTTTAGGTGTATCAGTGAAACAAAAAAAGAGTGAACAAAACACAGTTTACAAACATATGCAGGAAGTTAGAGCATTTTCCAATGAATTCTAAGTAACATATGTTTATACCACTACAAATAGATAGATAAGGAAAGCCATAGTAAGATCACACATTAAAAACTCTTTTTGAATCCTAAGTAGTAAGCCAATATTTGTATTATGATAAAAACACACAACTTGTATATTATGGAGGTCAAAGTATTGCTCCATTTGTAGTATCCAAGTTATCAGATCCTTACCATCAAACTTCCTCATATCTATCTTTGGAATATGGTGGGTCTTAAATCCAACATTAGAGTCTATGAAATCATGATTAAAATTTATTTTATTCTCATCATGAGTTTCCTCCACTACCTTTTCACCATTAGGGATCTTTTCGTGTAGCAACTTTGACAAACCTTCCTTCAAACCTTCCATGCCTTTCTTCAAATCTTCTATGGGATCCTTGCCATAAAAATTCCTCATATATATCTTTGGAATATGGTGGGTCTTAAATCCAACATTAGAGTCTATGAAATTATGATTAACATTTATTTTTTTCTCATCATGAGTTTCCTATACTACCTTTTTTCCATTAGGAAGCCTTTCTTGTAGCAACTTTTCCAAACTTTCCTTCAAAAATTTCATTTCTTTCTTCAATCTTCCATGTTGCCTTCTATACCATCCATCTTAGCTTCCACTCCATCCATCTTAACTTCCATTCCATTCTTCAAACCATCCATATTAACTTTCATGCCCTCCATCTTAGCTCCCATGCCATTATTCAAACCATCCATCTTAGCTTCCAGGCCTTTCTTCAAACCATCCATCTTAGCTTCCATTTCATTTTTTGTTGCTCTCTGCGAGAGCGAAATTTGTTGCACTTGGTCTTGTAATTTTGATATATCATGTTGCACTTCTTCCTCTTCATGAGTCATAGTAGATCCTTCTGAGGGCTTAATGGGTGTTGAATTATTTTTAGGGGGGAATTTTGGAACCCAATACTGATATCTATGCTTCAATATTCCATTGGAATCACTTCAAACTGATTTTTCAAGTAAGACTTATGCAATTAAAAAAAATACACACATTTTTCTTGCTTTTGAGGAGCTCGATATTGAAACTGATTTATCTCTGTAATTTCGGTTCCCAAAGATTTTATCTTTGGTCCTTTAGTAGCCCTCTGAATCTTCTTTCCAATGCCACAAGTCTTACTTGATTTGGATTCTTCAAGGAAAAGTTATGCCCAATCTCCCACAGTGACCTAATTATGGAATGGTTCATTAGAGTGAACTTGTATGACGTGCCACATGTCACTTTTTCCTCCTCCAGCTCTGGAATCAATAGACATGAAACTATAGTCTGTGTACTTTTGTCCACATCTTACAAAATTTCAATTTGATTCTTAGAGAGAGAGTTATGACGATTTTCCCAAGGTCACCTCTTTGAGATGAAATTCAGGAGCGTGCAAAAACCCTAAGTTCCACAAATCATATATTCGAAAATGTTGCAAAACAAGATTTTTAAATTTTCTATGATGTTCCTCCAGAGTTTGGTGCAAATGGGTTTTTTTTTTAGCTTCTGAAACTTCGTAGAAAAAAATCTATAGAGAGAATTCCACGATGACCTGTTTGAAGCAGCAAAACCCTAGAATCCAAAGCTCTGATACCAAATGTTATGAAACCAGCTCACAAATAGAAGAAAAGAAAGTTAGAAAATTTAGAAATCAACTGCTTTGAGGGGGAAAGCTCATTTACATTACATAAATGAACAATTCTCATATGATTCAAATGACAAAGCCTCCTTTTTATATATAGGAGTCCATGGGGTCACAATTTAATCCTAGTCGACCTAACAATAATAATGGAAGGGCACAACAATAAAAATAGTGGGCTATTATGGGGCACAATAATAACAATATGGGGACTACAAGGGTACAACAATAACAATAAGGGGGGCTACATTAACAATAATAAGGGACTACACTAGTAATATAGGGCCCTAACACAAGGTATATTGATTTTTATTTTATGTTGATGAATGCAAGGCGATGGTAGGTCTGTTCATACGTGTTGAAAAAGATAATTTGAAAGCCCTAAGATCAAATATTTATAATGGTTTAAAGGACTGTTAGAGGGTTAGTTGGTGTGCCCTAAGGATTGATATTTTTGAGTAGCAAAAGTGCAGCCAAGAGGGTTGTCTATGTGATGCCCTAGTACATACTTTTGGAGCAAAAAATTGGTTTGTTAGTGGGCAGCCTTGAAGCCCTATGTCTTGTCTTATTTGAAGTATCAAATAGATAGGAAGAGGGAATATTTGAAGACTGTAAATTTTGGATATATTGGAGAAACATGAGAGTGACTAGAGGCAAGTGTGGTTGACCTTATGATAATGATATTGGAGCAATACATACACTGTGTGAAGGCAACTGTGTATTGTTCACAAAAAAAGTTGTGAACAATGTTTCTCGAGGGCATGCATGCAATGGTTAGATGGAATTATATAGTGTGAGAAGCCAGTTTTGAGGAGTTGAATATGCAAGCATTTTGAAGTTTCAAAAGTCTTGTGAGCAATAGAAGAGGTGAAAAATGACTTGCCACAAGTGTTCAAGGTACGTTGACGGAAAGGGATATGGAAGTGCCACATCAACAAGTAAGTCAAGTGTACTTTATTTAGGGTATATTGATGATCATAAGTTGTTGATCTCAAGGCCTATTTGTTCTTGTATCAAGGCTAATATTAAGGGCTATGATCCCTGATACGGAAGGCCTACGTTTCTTGTATTAAATTTAATAATATAACAAGTTTTGGGTTGAAAAATTGTCTTTTGTACTGCATTGATTCAATGATGTCCATTTTCCATTGTGCAAAGTGCTAATGTTGTGGTATTTCAGTGTGTTTTTTATCACGATCTTAGAGATAAACATTATTTTGAAGTGTCAAGGAAAAACCAACATGGTATCAGAGCCAAATTTTAAGGGACAATTGAATCTGAGTGTGCACAATGTACAACTCAAGAGGGATTTGGTTGCATTGTTATTGAAGGAATAATAATAATGGAAAATTTGTTATTTGGTCTATGATACGAGGATAGATTGGATGGGTTGTCCAACTATAGTTCTTGGAAGGAAAGGATCAATATGGTCTTGATAGTGAACAAGATCTGGGAGTTTTCCGACAAGAGGATCAAGAAACCAACATACGCTAAGGTGTTGGAAGTGTATGAGGAGTTGTATATTAAGGCTAAGCTTATCATCCTATATGCTGTCAAATATCTCTTAACACCTCATCTATCCGGTAAGAAAAATATCCATGAGACGTCGAAAGCTCTTTAGGATCTATTCCAGAATAAGAACAAGAACTGTATGTTGGTATTGAGAGATAAGTTGAAGAACACCAAGATGTCATATGGTGAAGGTATTGGTCCGTATATGATGAGAATTTCTGAGGTTCGAGATGAGCTTGCTGCCATTGGTGGAGATGTTATATATTTTGAGCTTGTGAGGACTTTTTTGAAAGGGTTTACCAAGGAATGGAAGCCGTTTATCAAAGGGATCGTCAGTTGAGAAAATATTTCAAGTTGGAACATGTTATGGGATGACTTCATCCAGGAAGAATTGTGAGACACATAACTTCATATGAAGAATAAGTATTCTGATGATAATTTGGCTCTTTTAGGGAGGATATAGGGAAAGGAAAAGGGGGGCTTGAGTAAATTGAAGTGTTATACATGTGGCGAATATGGTCATTATTTGAGAAAGTTTTCATGGAAGAAGAAGAGAGAAAATGAGAAGAAGAAGGGGAAGGAGGTAACAGTGCTGCTACATATTCTGACCTGGATGACCTCTCGAGAAGGTTGGAGGATGAGGACTTTTCTTTCCTTTCTCATTACTCCAAGGGTACCATGAATGGGAATGCATGGTATATGGACATTAGTGCATCAAATAATATTATAGGTTCACGTGAAGTTTTCAAGAATCTGACTAAATGGGACTCGAAGTTTCACATGGTGTTTGGCGACAAGAGTCATAAAGCCATCAACGGGGAAGGTTTTGTGCCATTGAGGATGGATTCAAGTAAGATTCTATGAGTTCAATATGTACTGTGGGTACCATAGTTCAGATACAACATGTTGTTTTTCTCAGTGATCGAGGCGAAGGGGTTTGAAGTGATTTTATAGGAAGGGAAAGTGAAGTTCAGGCCCAGAGGATATAACTCTATTAGAGTTATCATTGGAGTTAGGGAGCATGACCTATACTGGATGACAGGAAAGCTAATATATCACGAGAAGGAGCAAGTTCCGAAGACTCATAGGGAGTCAAGTTCGAACAAGATTATGTGGGTTCAAAGGGAGAATTTGCAATCCAAGAAGAGTGCATGGTCATTTGGGAGTAAGGGGACTTATGAAAATGGAAATAAGGAATCGTGGGATGACATGAAGGCCTATCAGGAAAGGAATAAGTTGGAAAATTTTGATGGCAAATATGCTAACAAGAAGAGTGTGGTTCATTCTACAGGGTATGTTGTAGTTGTGAATGCCAAAGATTAGGCTAGTGTCGCTGAAAATGACGAGAGACTTCCAGGTGGTGGAAGTACCTCCCTCGCTAAGAGGGAGTGTTGATTTGTGTAGCTTGGAAGGTAGTCCCACAAACCCTGTGGTACTTGGTTTGAGATGAGTTGACCCATAAAAGTGGTTTGTGAGCAGTGTACCCAAGCAGTAGGTTTTGTACCCAAAGTTGTGGGCACGAAAACAAGTGGAAAAAGTAATATTTTATTCATTGAGAGAATGTGGGGCACCCTTGAAGGGTTAAGGGAAACTCAAGGCATCAAGGTTAAGGCACGGGTTAAGTGAAATGAATTTTACTCCTTAAGAAATTGTTGTTTAAGAAAATTTCTTGGGTTAGCTTGAGTGAAAAAGCATGACCCTTAGTGAGATGTAAACCCACCATGAAATCTATAGGAAGGAGTGGAGTAGAACTCATTTGGAATCCATCCAAGTGCATTTGATCAAGATAAAATGAAATTATAAGCTAGTCGTAGGTCAAAGGATACAAGTTGGAGGGTGATGAAGGACGAGTTCAATGTCTCTTCTTCTATATATGATCTAGGACGAGTTGTGGATCTGTTGACCGAGTTTTCTTGTAGGGTTTTGGGCATATGATTGAGGGTCAATATTTGTGATAGGTATGAGATAATTTTGATTTGTGAAGGAAGGATTAGACCCTAATTTCCAGTGCACAAGAGGGGCATGAGGGCTGTGGTTGAGTATGGAATGAAGGCCACACTTCCTCAAGTGTATGCACAAAATTTGGAGGTCTAAAACTAAGGTCTATGCTGGTGTTGGAAAGGTTGATAGGGCCAAGTTTAGGGAATACCTATGGATGCTAAAGGAGCACTAAAATATGGGAAAAATTCTCAGGGATAAGTGCACAAAACCGAGACCTTGTGAAGGTGGAGTAGACTTCAGTTCAAGGTATGTTGATTTGTCTTTTATGTTGATGAATGCAAGGTGATGGTAGGTCTATTCATAGGTGTTGAACAACAACATTTTAAATCCATAATATCATACCTTTATAATGGGTTAAATGAATATTAGAGGGTTGGCTGGTGTTCCATAAGGATTGAGATTTTGGAGCAAAAAAAGAGCAGTGAAGAGGGTTGTCTATGTGATTCCCTAGTTCAAAGTTTTGGATTAAAAAATAGGCCTGTAAGTGGGCAACCTTAAAGCCCTATGTCTTGTCTTCTTTGGAGAAGTAGAGAGATAGGATGAGGGAAAATTTGAAGACCCTAATAGTTGGATATCTTGGAGGAGTAAGAGAGTATCTAGAGGGAAGTTTGGTTGACCTTATGAAAATGAGCTTAGAGCAACAAAGACATTGTGTGAAAAAAACTGAGTACTATTCAAAAATAAGATGTGAACAATGTTTCTGGAGGGCGTGCATGCAACATGTAGATGGAATTATCTAATGTGAGAAGCTATTTTTGAGGAGATAAAGATGCAAACATTCTGAAGCTGAAAAAGTCTTGTGAGAAACGAAAGAGGTGGCAAAGGACCTATCAGAAGTGTTCAAGATATGCAAATTGAAAGGGCTATGGAAGCACTACATCAACAAGTAAGTCAAGTATAATTTTTTTAGGGTAGAAACGAAAGAGGTGGCAAAGGACCTATCAGAAGTGTTCAAGATATGCAAATTGAAAGGGCTATGGAAGCACTACATCAACAAGTAAGTCAAGTATAATTTTTTTAGGGTAGATTTATAATCATAAGTTTTTAATCTGAAGCCCAAGTTGTTCTTGTATTAGAGATAATTGTAAGGGCCATGATCCTTTGTACGAGAGGCCTACGTTTGTTCTATTAAATTTTGTAATATAAGAATTTTTGGGTTTAAAAATTATCTTGTGTACTACATTGATTCACTGCTGTATATTTTCCACTGTGAAAAGTTCTAGAGTTATGGTATTTCAGTGTGTTTGTGATCATGATCTTAGACAAAAACCTGATTTTGAAGTGTTGAGGAAAAATCAATAGCGCTTAGAGCAATGAAAGCTATAGGAAGAGTTTCTAAATGAAGCTACTCTCTCTTAATTGTAGAGGGTTAGCATGTCCCCCCAAAAGACGTGCTCTGAAGAGGCTAATTGATACCAATCATTAAAATTTTATTTTCCTTCAAGAAATGCTAGGAGAAGGAGACTCTATATCTAGATGTCTTAAATCTCTCTTGGGTGAATGAAATTTCATAGGATTAGACATGAGATTAAGGTTGGAAGGAATACCAATGGGCCGGAATGGGTGGGTTCTCCAAGTAAAAAAAATCTAAAGTGTGGAGCATGACCTAGGATTGGAAGTTTTATCTATGGAACTAGGCTCTTTTGTTTTTGTCCTAAAAAAATACGGACCCCCTACAAATTGAAACAAGTTCTGGGACAATTTTTTTGACAATTGTCTAATAAATTCAAACAATCTAAACTTATCTCTGGGAGAAGCTAAATCCTGGGGTCCTAGGGAAAAACCAGATTTGCTCGCTAAATATTTACTGAAAAAATTGATAGGAGCAAGCTTGTAGATGTGGGTCTAGTCAGAATTGTCCCTACCTAGAGAAATCATTGAACAAGGGAAGATAAAGTTGCGAAGAGAATATAAATATATCTAATTTAAAAAGCCTCGACGATAGTTAATCTCATCAAACAATGGGTAGTGATAGAAGGAGACTTGGATAACTCCCCAATATTCCTAGAGATAAATGGAGCCTTTATGAATTCGACTACTCCTTTCTAACTAGTTAAAAGAAGAATAATTAATAAACCTTGTTAACCCCCATTGGAAAGCATACAACCCCCAAGATGGTATTTCTACTTCCAACTAGTTCAAAGCCAATATGAAGCTCATAAAATAAAATTTGAAGGAATGGGATAAGAGAAAGAAATTAGAAACATATGAATATTTGGTAGGAATAGAGAACCAAGTACTAACGTTTTCCAGTCGGAAAGGGGAAATTTTTGAATCAATTGAAGCCAGAGCAAAGCTTTTAAAATTGGAAAAAAGGAGAAAAGAGATATTGGAAGAAAAGGAGGTTGAATGGAGATTATAAAGCAGTGCTATTTGGTTGGAATGTGGAGATGAGAAGACCCAATTATTTCAAGCTTACACTAAAGGAAAGAAATTGTGCAACACTATTTGGATCCTAAAGAACACAAAGGGGAGAGAGGTGTCAAATTTGGAAGGGTTAGCAAACCTTGGAAATAACCACTTTGAAAACCTATTTTGAGCTCTAGAGGAGACTTCAAATGCAGAAATTATTAGAACAACTATGCTATTCCCTAGGTTTGTACAAGAAGAAGAGAGTAGAGCCCTCATGGAAGAAGTGTCCAATGATGAGCTTAAAATCATATTACACAACTTCCAAAAGGGAAAAAGTCTAAGGTTGGACGGTTGGCAGTCGATTTATTTCTAGGTCTATATGAAATTATTGGGAATGACTTGCTTTCAATAATATAAGAATCCAGAAGGGATTAAATAATGTTTCCAACCTTTATCTCGAACTTGATAACACTCATTCCAAAAGTGGACTCTCCTAAGCCTTTTGAAGATTTTCTGCCCATTTTTCCGTGTTATGTGATCTACAAAGTAGTATAAAAAGTGATAGTCAAAAAATTGAAGCTAATCTTATCAAAAGAAATATTAAAGGAATGATATTCTTTTTTGGGAGGAAGGAAAATTCATGAAGCGATTGGAGTGGCTCGGGAAGGCCTCCATAGTATAAAGGTTTAAAACCTTAAAGGAGCAGTACTTAAGATAGATCTCTCAAAGGCATATGATGGGGTTAACTATATATATACTAGATTTATTTTAACTCATGTAGGGTTTAGTCTAGACTTCATTTATTGGGTAATGAACATAATTTAGACACTTTCTTTTGAAATGTTGATAAATGGCTTTGTTTCCCCATTCTTTCATTACAAAAGAGGGCTTAGCTAGGGGTGTCCTTTATCACAATTTTTGTTTCTTCTACTAGAAAAGGAAATGAGTTGTCTCATGGTGGAAGTGAAAATAAGAGGGAAGTTCTAGGGAACTCTTATTGCTAGTGCCATGGCACTGACAACCTCCTTTTTGTCGACGACATTATAATATTTTGTAATGGATCTTTGAGATATGTGGGAAAGCTAGTAGAAATCTTATCCCTTTGCAGAAGAACCATAAGGATATATACAAATAATAGAAAGTCAAATCTCACTCACCATAATATGGAAGAGGAGGAAATGAGAAATATTACCCAACAAATCCCTTTTGAGGCAAAGACTTTAGAAGAAGGTCTAAAGTATTTGGGATTCAAACTAAAACCAAAGAGCTATAGTAAGTTGGATTGGTCATGGCTCATTTCTAAGGTAGAGAAAATATTGAAAAGATGGAGCCTAAAATGGTTATCTAGAGAAGGTCACCTAGTATTAATAAAATTTGTCTTTGAAGTCATACTGGTCTATTGGATGTCCCTAGCATGGGTCCCAAAGTGCATTATAGAAATAATAATAAGAATGCGCTTCAAATTCCTTTGATATGGGAATCAAGAGCTAGGAATCCTCCCTTGGGAAAAATGGAATAAACTAGCAACTCCAAAACTCCTGGGAGGATGGGGCCTAAAAAACATTTTGATGTTTTTAAAGGAACTTGCAACAAAATGCAGTTGGAGATTGCTCACAACACAGCGCCTTTGTACATTAGTAGTTACTTAGAAATATATAGCCCCGAGTCCATTGGAGGAATGGATCAGGAGGGAGGACACGCCTAGAATAAACATATTGATTATATGGAGGGTGGTTTTAAACTCGTTTGACCTCATAGGAAACAAGATGTCATGGAAAATAGGAAATGGTGGCATAATGTGGATTAAAATCAATCCATGGGCAGGGAGTGGTGAAGGCCACATCCTCCTTCAACTTCTTATTGATTATTTATAAGACAAAGGTATTTCAAAGTTATCTCACATTGCTACCTAGGATAAAAACACCATAAGTAGGCAAGGATGGAGATCAATAAAGGATCTTGGGATAGAGGAAAAATTCCACGTGGCATTGAATGGTCATCTGAATGCTTTGAAAATCAGACACATAAGGCTCACATGAAGAGAGGAAAAATTGGTTTGGAGATTTTCCTCTTTTGGATCTTCCACCCCTAAGCTTGTTTATTTAGTTGTAAATGCAGACATGTCTCCTAAAGAGCCAAAATGGTGGTGGACGATGGTATGGAAATCTAAGTGTCCAACAAAAGAAATATTTTTTAAGTGGTTCCTAATGGAGAAGAAATTCCCCACCTGGGATGTCCTTTAAAGGCATTTGACCAATGGTTCAGGATGGTGCTCCCTTTGCAATGGAGGTGAATAAATCCCTGAGCTTGTGTTCAATTAGTGCCCATTTTTTAATCAAGTGTGGGTTTCCTAGAAGTTAGCAACGGGTCTAAACCGAAATTGGGAAGGGGATTGGGAAGGGGAAAAATTGGAGGAAGCATGGAAAAAATAAAACTAATATTTGATCACTCACCCACACAGAGGCCTCCCACTAATAATATGATGGGTGGTATGGTTGGCATGAAATAAGGCCATCTTTCAAGAAAATCCCTCAGCCCTAGAGCACATCACGATAAAATGTCTAGCAATTCTATCTCATTTCCCTTAAGAAAAATGCATTAGTCATCCCAAAATTATTGTAGATAACAATTCGGACCACACAAAGCCATATGACACCCACGATAGGAGTGGGACCATTTTTGTTCTCTTTATATATACTACTCATTTTTTTCATGTAAAAATAAGATTTGGTCGAGGAACAAGCAATCAGGCTGAATTAATGGCATATAAAAATATGTTGGTATTTTTATTTTTGCAAAAGAAAAAGGACATGCTCAACTCAATTTTATGGGGACTCAATGCTTGTAATATTTTTTTTTTTATAAATAAATATCAAGCATGAAGAAATTTACTTCTAACCCCCATGCTGGAAGACGTATAGATGATCAAAGAATCATACGTTTTATTTGACTGTTCTCATATTTACACAGAGCAAAATTGTAACACCCCACCCCACATTTACCCACATTTACAAGCTTCATAGGGTAAAAATGAGCTGAGAGTTACTATGCATGACCCAACATTCGAGATCTAATAATGGAAGTGGGGTCCACTATTCCGACTTACTGCAACACTCAGAGACACCTGAACACCCAAATATCAAACACTTTTCACTAGTGACCTTTAACCTGAGATATAACCACCTTATTACTTAGCTTATAACCCAAACACATGCATGAAAGCTAGTTAGTGTGGCCAGAGGGATCCAGTCGCACACAAAAACCATCCTCCATGCGGATGTGGCCAAAAATTTCCTATTAAGACAGTGTAAGGACAAAATTTGCTCTAGATTTTTAGGGCTAGCCTCCACTCCAACTGCCCAGAACTTTCTAGAAATTACTCAAAAAGCTTCCCGAGTCCTGATACTGTGTTTCCAAGCTCTGTTCTTGCTCAAAATTTTCCAACACATGTGAATCATAATTTAAAACACTTTGTAGCCATTGTGCCTGTAGGTTTTAATACTTAGTTTATTTACTGTTTCATAGTTTCATCAAAGTATCATCAAGATGGCTCACGACCCTCTCATACTAGCTGTATAAACACAGGTTAGCCCATACATACATAAAAAACATCTAAGATCCTGTTAACCTTGAACAATATGAATACCAAGAGCACATCACATCATGCAAATATATCATGAATGTAACCAAAATTTAACCATAATGATGCCATAACAAACCAATCACATAATCAACACAATAAACCAATACTTGTGCTGCTTGATCTAAATATTAATATCACATATTAACATATGCATAATACCAACCAAGTCAGGGATTTCCATGTGCCACCCAACCATATATTGGGCTGAACTAAATATTTCGTCCAGCCCAATCACCCCCGTGACATATTCTAAGCATGAATTTGAGATCACATGGGATAAACCAACACATAACCAAACAGGGAATACAAAGTAAATCCACATCCACACTTAAGCCACAATGATTTTGCCTAAACCAGTCCAAAAATCACCAAAACCAACACAATCTTGGATGCCTCAGAATTTCTTCATCATACCCAGAGGAATTTTCTTGTCTCCACCCACCTATCAAGAGCTTCATAGAGAAAACCATCTCCACCCTCAACCCTTGGTATTTTCCTAATACCATCTCAATAAGGTACAAAATCTATCGACAATCCAAAGCTCAACCAAATAGGGAAGCCACTACATCATGGCTATCTAGGAAATGGAAAAAGGAAAGGTTTTACATGAATGTCAATCCATGAAAATCCCATGTTATTGACAACAAAAGTGAACAAAAAACCAATGCATGAACCATGCATTCAAATTATAGCGAGATAATCAAACATGCACACTGTTACATGTAAATCCACAACTATTTTCTGCCCTTGCTTCTTGTTTTCCAAATATTTTTCTTGGTTTCCCACGAATTCCTCTTACGCTCCCTTGCTTTCCTTGCTTGTGTCTAAGTTCTCTTCTCCTCTCCCTTGTTGTAGTGTTCTCTCTTTCTTTTTCCCAAAGTGAATGTTAGAATTCCCTCTCTCTCATTTATTTTCTTTTTATTCATTTTCCCTTGCATCCATTTTTTTTTCATTTTTCCTTGGATGAAATTTATTTCATTTTCCTTTATTTCTTTTGAATCCTTGCCTGCCTGTAATAAATAATTTATCTTTTATTGCCTGTTTCCTCTTGCCAATGATAATTCCAATTTCCATAGCCAATAATAAATAATTAACAATAAGCAGATCCCAATGTAATGTTTTTCCATTCATTCAACTTGGAATACATGTCTCATGACCTTGGTTTTATTTTGTTGCATTTTACAATTTAATTTTATTTACATGGAACCCGGGGTTGTTACAAACCCCTCCCCCTTAGGGAACACCATCCTCGGTGTTATTATAACACTTATTACAAAACAAAAATGTTGAAACCATGACAAACATACTGCTTGTTGGAGCTTTATAAACAAAACTCAATGCATTACACACACACACACACACACACACACACACCCAAGCACATTTCCTTCAACCAAAAAATAAATAAGGATATAATGCCCACATCTGATCAACAATCTCCCTTGTAGCTTCGTCAGGCCCAAAGTGCTTCCATTGTACTTTAACTTGCTCTATTGCTCGGTTCTGGAGCATGAGATTTTTTTGCTATATGATGCATTGATGCTCTGGCTAGAACTATCCTTATGGTTCCACCTGTAATATAGACCAATCAATCAAATGATCAACATCCCGTATATATATTTTAAGCAGAGAAACATGAAAAACATCATGGAATTTCATTAATGGAGACAAAGTAAGTCTGTAGGCCACTAGTCCAATCCTCTCAAGGATTTCAAAAGTCCCACAATACTGAGGTGCTAAATTGGCACATGACACAATATTCAAGGCTATCTTCTTGGGATTGATAAGAAAGTACACATGCTCTCCAACTTAAAACTCCTTGAATACTCTATGCTGATCCACATAACTCTTTTGTCTGTCATGTTTTACCTTCAAATTCTTTTTGATAACCTGCATTTCCTCTTCCATCTCTCTCAACATATCTGGTCCAATAAACACCTTGCTCAGTGTATTACTCCAATTGATAGGAGTATTAAAACTCTTCCCATAGAGAGCCTAAAAAAGACTCGTATTCAAGGATTCTTGATACCCATTATTGCAAGCAAACTCTACTATTGGAAGATACTCCTTCCACTTCCTTTTTTGATGCATGGCATGCATCCTCAACATTTCCTTAAGGATCCTATTAATCCTATCAGTTTTTCCATTTGTTTGCAGTTGATAAGTTGTACTTAAGGCTAAATCTATCCCCAAGCCTGCAAACAAATCCTTCCAAAACCTAGAAGTGAACTTGGAAACTTTATCTGATATAATCCTCTTGGGAAATTCATGCAACTTCCCTATCTCCTTAATGAAGACTTGAGATACTTCACTAGATACATTAGTAGAATTTATTCCAACGAAGTGAGCTACCTTGCTCAACCTGTCAACCAAAACCATGATGGGTTCATGATGCTTTGATGTTCTCGATAATCCTGTAACGAAATCCATGGAAATGAACTCCCATTTCCTTTCCAGAATCGAAATAATTGTAACAAACCAGCTGAATGCTTGCATTCAAATTTCACCTGTTGATGGTTCAAGCACTTAGTAACAAATTCAAACACCTCTTTCTTCAAGTTATGAAAACAATAGAACTTTTTAATAGTTTTCAAAGTCTTTTGGTATCCAGGGTGGCCTGAATATGGCTTGACATGAAACTCTCTCAAAACAAGCTTCTTTAGTTCGCTACTACCAAGCACATAGATCCTACTCTTGAATATAACAAAGGGATATGTTGTGAGGTGATGCTCCTCATCCTTATCACCCTCACCTTTCTGTTTCAATCTCTATTTCAATTGTTTGTACCTCTCATCGTGCTGCCCTACATGTAAGATATGATCCTGCAAATATGTCCCATAAGCGCTCATAGCTAAAATATGATTCGCCTGTACTCTCCTACTGAGAGCATTTGCAACCCGGTTCTCCTTACCTTTGATATACTTGATTTCAAAGTCAAAATCACTTAGAGTAACCAACCATCTAGCTTACATTGCGTTCAAATTGGGTTGGTCAAAAAAATACCTCATTCCACTATGATCTCTCATCAAAATGAACTTCGGGCTAAGGAAATAATGTCACCACATTTTCAATGCATGAATGATAACTTCCAAATCAAGATCACGGGTCACATAATCATGCTCATGCTCATTCATCTTCCATGATTAATAGAAAACCACATGCCCTTGCTGCAATAGGGCTCCACCAAGTCCTTCCTTGCAGACATCTATACAAACCACAAATTCCTCATTAGGATCTACAATACTCAAAACTGGAGAATTGGTAAGCAATTGATTCAACTAATAAAATATGGATGTACACTTAGCAGTCCATTTAAAATTCTTTCCTTTCCTCTGCAAAGATGTAATATGATATCCAATATTTTGGAAATTTATGATAAACCTCCTGTAATAACCCACTAGTCCCATGAATTATTTGACCTCATTCACATTCTTTAAAGCTGGCCACTCCAAGATAGACTTAATATTTTTTGGATCCACTACTATCCCCTCCTTGGAAACAACATTTCCCAAGCAATGAATCTGAGTCTGAAGAAACTACAATTGTTGAGCTTGGCATACAACTTATGCTCTCTCAACAATCTCAATACTGCTATCAGGTTCTCTACATGCTATTCCTCATTATTCAAATAGACTAATATATCATCAACAAATACTATCACAAAACTATCCAGATAAGGGCATAACACACTATTCATCATACACCTGAAAGCGGTTGGAGCATTGGGAAGACCAAAAGTAACCACTACAAACTCATAGTGCCCATACCTTATGCGAAATGAAGTCTTATAGATGTATTCTTATTTTATGCACACCTCATGATATCCTGATCTCATATCAATATTTGAAAACACTACAACTCCCTTTAGCTGATTAAACAAATCGTCAACCTGACGTAGTGGATACTTGTTCTTGATAGTCACCTTGTTCAACTGCCTATAATCAATGCACAATCTGAGAGTACCATCCTTCTTCTTTACAAACAACACTGGTGCTCCCCAAGGAGATACACTTGGCCTTATATATCCCTTATCAAGCATCTCTTTAAGCTGCAATTTCAATTCCACCTACTCAGGAGTGATCATTCTGTAAGGTGCCTTAGATGCTGGTGTGCTCCTGACATCAACTCAGTAGAAAAATCTACCTCCCTATGAGGAGGAAGCTTTGGAATCTTTGCAGGAAACACATCCTGAAACTGCCACAAGATAGGATACCTCCTCAGGACTTCATCATCCTAATATTCCATCCCTTTGTCACTGGAAACATGAACTGCAAACAATAAAGATCCTTTATTGCGGCTATACTTAGCTTGCATGGCTATAACCATTCTCACTGATGTAGGCTTCTTCTATCCCTACAAGACTCTCTTTTATCCATCATCATCGAGACACTCAATGGCCTTCTCATATCAATTTTCCTTGGTCCTATAAATAAAAAACCAATCCATGCTCAAAAGCATGCTATATGCACCTAAAGGAAGCAAATTTAGGTTTGTTGTTGTAGGCATGCCATTAAGCTCAAATGCACAAGACTTTAAACATTGTTGAAATCTTCTATTTTTCCCTATGGCCAACTGCACCAACCAATATTATGCATGCACTTCCTTATTCAAACGACATTGATCCACAAGGTCAAGACTAATATAGCTATAATTTGATCCTGAATCAATCAAAATAGAAACAAATTGATTACAAATCTTACCTTCCATCTCGATAATGGATGTATGGTGGTCTTCCTTCCTGTTATCAACTCCTGCATAAATTTGAGGAATGATCTAACCTACATCTCCAACTGTCTGCGCCTCTTGAACATTGTAGATCTAAGGCTTGCCACCCTGATACAATGGAAAATCCTTCTTACAATGATCTTTACAAAAAATCCAACACTTCAATGGTTCTCTACCACTTCCTTTATTCTGATGCTCCATAGGCAGAGACACATGTCCTTTCTAAGCTGCATTGACCTTCTTATGAGGAGCCACATTTTCCTTCTCACTTGAGCCAAATTTTCCTTCTCACTTTCATCGTGAGATATTCCTAAATTATTGGGCCATTTTCCTTCAGTATTCTCACTACCCTTCCAGTCACGCTTGAACTCAGGCTTGCGCTTTGACTGTTCGTAGCAATCCTTCCAATTTCTGATGGCTTCCTTCAATGACTGAGGCTAATCAAACTCAATTAAGTATTTGAATGATAATTTAAACCCACTAATGAACCTTTGGATATTTTCTTTCTCATCCTTGAGATAGAGCACATATCTTAATAACTTTAGAAATCTGGTTGTATATTATTCATCTGACATGGAACACATCTTGAGCTCATATAATTACTTGGCCTTCCATCACAATACCTATCAGAAATGTACTTCTTTCTGAAGAGTCATTAAAATTCTTCCGAGGTCATCTTCTCTTTCTAGATGCCTCTAACATGCTTAACATATTCCCACCAGATATATGATTTCCCTTTAAGACTAAAAGTATCTATCTTGGCTTTTATATTCTCTGAGTAATCATGAAGTCTGAAAATTTTCTTCATTCCAAGCAGCCATGATTTTGCATCTTTTGATTTGGTCATCTCACCATCAAAAGTAGGAGGCTTGTCTTTCTTGAATTCTTCTGACGAATACTCCTCCCCAATCCTCCTATGATAATGCTGGTGGTGATGGAGATGATGTCTCCTAGAAGTAGAGCTAGAATAAAATCCATGCATACTAGCCCTCTTCTCAGCAGTATCCAAGGGTCTGCCACTCTTCATTGTATTTTCCCTATCCATCCTATACCTTTTCTGAGACCTACTTCCATTTTCACCATTATTATTCTCTTCCTATTTATCTCCATGACTGGTCCCCAACTGTCCATGCTTCTGTAAATATGAAAGACTTTAAAGAATAACTGCATTAACCTCAACTTACTTTTCTTGAGCTTTCACAATCCTTTCCTATGCTTCAATAAACCTCTTATTATCCGCTTTACAACTTATGATCTCTACCCTCAGAATTCTCAATGTATCCACCAGATTAGGAGAGTCTCCCTCTTCCTACTGCCCAACTGATTTCTCCCATCCCACTGATTTATCTTCTGGCTTGTACCAGGTGTCATATGAATTGTACTCAACCATTCCGCTCTTCATCTCCTGGCCTTTTATTTTCCTGCAACATACCATTTTTAGATAAAATAAAAGGAATAATCAAAAGTTTTACCTCAATTTACTTTTGGTGTGGCTATTGCATCTACACAAGTTAATCCAGATTAACACGATACATGCTAATGATATCATAAGCATATTAGTTCATACATGAATAAAACAGTAACAACATCATGTACATAAAAATAAAAATAGAGTAAATGGCATGCATGCACAACAATATGCATTTACCTTGAGGTCTAGTGTTGTGAACAAGCTCTGATACCACTCTATAACACCCCACCCCACATTTACCCACTTTTACAATATTCCTAGGGTAAACATGAAATGAGAGTTACTATGCATGATCCAACATCCATGATCCAATTATGGAAGTGGGTTCCACTTTTCCAACTTACTACAACACACATAGACACCTGATCAGCGAAATATCAGAGACTTTTCACTGGTGACCTTTACCTTGAGCTAGAACCACCTTCTAACTTAGATTGCAACCTAGAAACATGCATTAATTCCAGTCGGTGCGGCTAGAGGCCTCCAACCACATGCACAACCCATCCTCTATGTGGTTGTGGCAAAAATATTCCTGTTAAGACAACGCGTCCACAAAATTTGCTCCAAATTTTTAGGGCTAGCCTATAGGCCAAATGCATAGAACTTTCCATAACTTCCTCAATAGGCTTCCTGAGTGCTTATACTATGTTTCCAAGCTCTGTTCTTTCTCAAACTTTTCCAACACATGTGAATCATAATTTCAAAAACTTTGTGACCAAGGTGTATGTAGGTTTGAATACTTATTTTGTTTACTGTTTCAATAGTTTCACCAAAGGATCATCAAGAAGGCTCACTTCCCTCTCATACTAGCTGCATAAACACAAGTTAGCCCATACATACATATAAAACATCCAAGAGATTGTTAACCATGATCAAAATCAATACCAAGAGAACATCACATAATGAGAATATACCATGCATGTAAGCAACATTCAACCAAAATGAAGCCATGGTGAACCAATCACATAATCAACACAATAAACCAATACTTGTGCTCATTGATCTCAATAAGGACATCACATATTAACATATGCATAATACCAACCAAGTCATGGACTTACACATACCACTCGACCATAGATTGGGATGAACCAAATATTTCTTCCAGCCCAATCACCCTTGTGCCATATTCATGGCATGAATGCGGGATCGCATGGGATAAACCAAAACATATCCAAACATGGAGTCTGGATGAAATCACCTCGATCCTAAAGCCAAAGTGGTTTCACCTAAACCGGTCCAAAAATTAAAAAAAAACCAAAACAAGCTTGGATGCCTTAGAATTTCTTCACCATACCGAGAGGAATTTTTCTATCTCCACCCATATGTTAATATCTTCCTAGAGAAAACCATCTCCACCCTCAACAATAGGATCCAAAATCTACTGGCAATCCAAATCTCAACCAAGCAGGGAACCCACTACATTATGGCTATCTAAGAAATGGAAAAAGGAAAGGTTGTACATGAGTGTCAATCTAGGAAAATCTGATGCCAACGACAACAAAAATTACCAACAAACCAATGCATGGACCGAGTATTTGAATTCCAACAAGATATCAAACGTGCACACTTTTACCTGCAAATCCACAACTATTTTCTGCCCTTACTTGCTACTGTCCAAATCTTCTTTTTGGTTGCCCACGAATTCCTCTTACGCTACCTTTCTTTCCTTGCTTGTGTCCAAGTTCTCTTCTCCTCTCCCTTGATATAGTGTTTTCTATTTATTTTTCCCAAAGTGAATGTTAGAATGTCCTCTCTCCCATTTCTTTTCTTTTTCCTTCTCTTTTTATTTATTATCCCTTTCATTTTCCCTTGCATGAAATTGATTTCATTTTCCTTGATTTCTTTTGCATCATTGTCACATGTTCCTTTCTAGTTTGTAATTAATAATTTTCCCTTTATTGCCTCTTACCTCTTTCCAACACGAATGTCAATTTCCATAGCTAATAATAAATAATTAACCACAAGCGGATCCCAATTCAATGTTTTTCTTTTCATTCATCTTGGAATACATGTCCCATGATCATGTTTTTATTTTTTTTTCTTTTTATAATGTCCTTTTATTTACATGGAAACTTAACCCATGGCTATTATAGAAATGGACTGGCCGGTAGTCTCTCTAAAGTAGGTTTGACTATGGAACAAGGTCTCTGACATATACAGGAGCAACGTGAAGATTACTCCTACGAGTTCTATCATAGGCCATACATAGACTAAATAGATCAAGCTTAAAGGACCTAATCATTTTTCTAAACACTTCACGTAGAATGATATACTAATACCTTCAATCTACATCATTGTTTTTTCAAAGAAGGGTGAAAACAATTGTTTTTTCGATTTTTGATGTAGCATGAACAATGTATATTTTTTGAACATCCCAAGGCAAAGCCAAAAAATGTATTAGGTAGAAGCATGCTATCTTACAACACAAGTACTAAAATTTGTTTTTTCTTGGAATGCACTCAAGGGTGTATATACTGAACGTAATTTTGAATAGTTTTAGAAATGAATAAAAAATACAGTTTTTTTTTAACCTGATGAAAAAAAACTATAGCCTATTGTTATTACTATATATATAAATTGTCTGTCCTTTCTTTGATTAACCTTTATTTTTTAAGTTTTTATTTATTGGTTTTCCTTATTTCTAGGGTTTATTTTAATATTTTTTGGTTTTTACTTTTTTGAACGTTTATTTGACCTAGAGTTTTTGGATTTTTTATCCATTTTTTAACCTTTTTTGAGTCTGTCCCTTAGCATCTCTCACCCGTTTATTCAATGAGAATGGAGTCAGTGGAAGATGAGTCGCACTTACTGGGTCGAAATTCCAACTCAAATAACAAATTGTGATGGATCTGGAAGAATCTAATAAAAATTTCTCTCATCACAGAAGCCTTAACTCAAAAATGAAATTATATTGAGAAATATTTAATCAATATTTATATTTACAATTATGTTTATCTCTTCCCATTCATCTTTTGACCCATAGATCAAAAAGTAACCTTGTCGTTAGGGTTTTCAATTTGCATAATTAAGTACATAATCACAAAGGGCATCAATAAATATCTTGTTTCAAGAGATCAACCCATTGCAAAGGAGGTTCAACCTTCACACATGCATCACCATCATTCTACCACATTTAAGCTTTGGTTGAAGAAAAAACAATAATGTAAATAGGCCTAATCACAAAACTGTGTTCTAATTCCTTGTGAGGGTAAGTCAACCACACTTTTCAGGTCTTTAATCAAGGTTAATATTTCACCACAAATATTATGGCATTTTTTTGCAAAGGGGAGTTAATATTATAGATATTAATCTCTAGCAAAGATACAACCTCAATTATCGATTTGCATCATGCTAAAACGAGTTTAAACTATACACATCAATAGATTAAATGCAATAAATTACAATTCCACATCATAATGTGCTACACATCCATCAATTGAAAACCAAAAATTTCAACAATGAAATGAGGTCTATCTCTTGTTATCACTCAACTAGATCTACGAGGCTTGGAAGAGACCATCAAAGGTAACCACAAACCAATCTTTTGCCAAGTAGCTAGCCCTACTAGGCAGGAGAGGGCTCTCTCCAAGGGATCACAACTAAGATGACTAGATCAATGATATTTTAGGCTAGGTATAGTAGCACTAGGGTTTTTAATGATTGAATTGAGGTGCTGGATAGTGAATAGGTCAGGGAAGAACTAGGTCAGGGAAAATAAGGATCAGAATTGCAGAGATCTGATGGGAAAAGGTGGGTAAGTATCTTAACACATTAAGGTATCTTGATGGAGTGGTTCAGACTACTAGGGTTTCAGAAAATAGAATTAGAAACATGAATTCTTTTCAATTAGAATAAAGATGAAACAAACTGTAACTATTCATCCAAAAAAAAACACAAGCTAATGAATTCTGTCTTTCTGACTTAGGAATAAATTAAATTTAGATATGGCATGAATATGGACATGAAAATACATTCAAACATTTGCAAACATAAGAGGAAACAATGTTAAAACATATTACCACATGAATCCCACCAAATAGCTGCAACTCCGTCTATTAGTTCCTGCCAAAAATGACTGATTACACTAGTGTTCAAAGATCAATCACACAACATCCAACCATTGCAATGAGAAAGGAAATGAAATATATAGACCAAAAAATACTTCTTCCACTCTCAAGGGTATAATCCTTGACTTGTGGAGCTGATCCCCAAAATGCTCAACTGGAATCCTGGTGATTAGGGAGGTTAGCCAACTAATCCATATCATTCATGAAACTGATTCACTTTGACAAAAATTACATATTTACCTGATGTATCTACCCCTAGTAACTATTAATGACATAATTAAATTTACATTTCACAAATACATTAGTACAAGTTCATTGAATCCATCCATCAACTCAGAAATTTTGAAAATTTTGGAAAACTCAGTCCACTGTAAAAAGGGCAGCGCGGGCCTTCAAATCCACTTTTGAGTGACTTCCTGAAGTCCAAATTGGGCCCAAGATGGCTCATTGGAAATATCTTCCAGTATAGTTGTCAAAAATTTTCTCAAGCTCTGAAAATGGTTGAGTGAAGCTTCTAAAAAACCATTTTTCCCAAAACTGATCAAAAAGCGCAGCGCCAAAAGGAAAAGTGCAACGTGGAGTGTTACACCATTTTTTTGGTCATCTAATTCATTATCATTAGATGAACCCAAGTACACCATGTAAGACCAATTTTACTCTAAGTAAAATTTCTTTCACCATATAAAATAACATTTATCTATATTTCCTGGTCATATTTAACCCAAAACAAGGAAATTAATTAAATAAATCATTATTTATTTAAGTATTTCTTAGGAATAAGTTATTCAAATCATTATTTAAATAATATTCCTAGTTAAATTTGACTAAATCATTTTTAAATAATTAAATAAATCATTATTTATTTAATTATATTCCCATCATGTCCCTAAAATAATAAATAAATCATTTATTTATTTATTGTTTATAAATAAAGGAATTGACCCAAGTCAAAAGACCTTCTCCCTCCAACAAATATAATAAAATATTCCTAAAGGGGGATTCTAGAATTTGATTAATAATATTTTATTCATGCACCGAGTTCTAGAACACCCCAATATTTTGTTATAAATAGAAGGGTTTTCCCCATTCATTAGTCACCTTCATTGCATTAGATCACACTAGATCTACTCTTGGTCACCATTTTCCATTTTTTCTTTGTGAGCTCCCATTGAGTTTTATGTTTGTCAAGGTTTTTCTACCACAATAAGAGAGAGGAATTTTAGATCTGAAACGCTGAGGACTTTCAAGAACCCATCCCATTGAGGAGAACTGGAAAACACCTTTCTTGTTTTCCTCTCAGGTGCCCCATTCTTTAATAGAATACAAATTATTCTTTTAAACACTTTGTTCTTGTCTTGTCTATTGGATGCAGGGAGCCATATTATATTTTATCTGCTTAATGTCTTTTTGTGCTTAGATCTGAATTTGCGCATCAGACTTAAAGATATTTTGCAGCCATAATCGATGTTAGGGCTATTTGTTATGCGTAGCTAAAGTGATCTTTTACGACGAAATATTCATACTAACAATTGGCGACTCCACACGGGTTTTATTTTACGACCGCTGTCGTTTTATATATTCCTACATATCCAACTGTTTCAGACCCTAGGGTTTCTCTTCCATTTTCTGTTTTCCCTATTTTTATGGTGTTTTTCACCCCTAAAACCCTCAAACAGTCAAATTTTTAACTTCCGTGTGTTTCTGGCCTTATTGCGCAGGTGACAGACATCAGCCGCAGCTGAGACGACAAATTTTTCTGAAATCTGCCGCCGAGACAGCCGGATCTGCAGGTCGCACTTATCGGCCAAAAAAATGCGACCTGAGCTTGAGGACGCACTTTTCTGCCCCAAACCTGCGACCTGGACTGAAACCAGGTCAGAACCTGTGACCTGCACTTTTTCTGCAAAATTTTCAGCACTTTTTCTGGGTTTGTTTGAAGCTTCCGTCAGGGTTTTCCAGCCTCCGTCTCTACCCGTTTAGACCTGTTTCTGATCTGCTTCACTCAACTAAGAGGGAATCTTGACCCTTAGGGCTCTAGTACCCTCCACTTTTTGTGGGAGAGTCTTTGTTGTTTCAGAAGTCTGAATTTTCAGAGTTTCAGCTTTATTTTTCTCAGATATGATACCTCCTTTTCAGATCCCTTTAGATCATCTCTTCTCCCTCTCACATCACCTCATATCGTTTTGTTTGGGTTCCTTTCCCCGGCCACCGCCTTGTCTCTTCTATTTTTAGCTGATCTCCTCCTTTTTAGCAGCAACCTTGCCTCTGCCTATTTGCTATTCTCTGCACCACTTTTTAGCATATTTCTCCTTTAGATCCCAGTCCCTTCTGACATTATATCTATTGGCCTCCTTTTTGCGTGCTTGGCTTAGTTTTTCCCTCATATAGACTAGTTTTGAGAGACCTGCCTTCTTGGGTTACATTGACGCATTAGTAGCTGTTAATTTTTTGTTCTTTTCGTTTTATTTACTGCATATTTATTTTCAGTTACACAACACACTTTTTTTACTCTAAAAAACGTATGGGTTTAAAAAATTAAAATTAACACACGCCACACACTGACCCTAAGTGAAGAAGCGCCTTATTAACACCGTCTGGTAAAGAATTTAAAATCAATTGTCACTGCACCTCTTTGCCCTTGACCTCACTTGATTTTGCCCCTCCCTGCCCTTGTCGATTTTTCTTCTTCCCGTCATCATTGCGCCCCCAATGCGCCTCTCCCGGAGACTTCTTGGCCTTCACCCTCAGTTTCCGATCGGTCGACTTACTCCTTCCCGTCATTCTAGAGGAAGTCCTCCCCTGAGTCCGCACTCCGACTCTTCTTCTGATTGTTTGGGTTCTCCCCCTACTTCTAGTTCTCCCTCTTTTACCTTCACCATGTCTAGTTCAGGACCTAGCCCTAACCCCAGTTCTACCGCTGGGTCCATTTCCAGTGGAACCACTACACGACCTACCTCGACTGCCCCATTACTCCCTTATATGGCCGGCCTCAGTCTCCCCGACTTCAATCAACTGATTAATGATCCTATTCGCGACGATGTTAGTTGGCCTGCTATGCCAACCAAGCTCCCCTCCGACATTCCCAAGTTCGAAGGCCTTGCTAGTGAAGATCCCTCTAACCATATACGATCTTTCCACATGTGGTGTTCCTCCAATTCCATCACCGATGACTCCATCTGTCTTCGTTTGTTCCAACGCATGCTTATCGGCAAAGCTTCCAAATGGTATGCTGATCAAGCCACCTCTTCCCATACCACCTTTGCGACCATTTCCTAAGCCTTTTTATCCTATTTCCAGCTCCCCCTCCCATACGACACTGGCACTGAACTCTTAACTTCTTTCCATCAATCCTCTTCGACCCACCTTTCTGCTCATGTCCAGGAATGGCGGCGAAGACGGAGCTTGTGTCGCGCTCCCCCCTTTGAAGATCGGGTTTACATGGATAGGTTCCTTCGCTCTCTCTTACCTCCCATTGGCAAGGATGTCGCATCCCATTTTCCCCAAACCAAAGAAGCCTCCCTCCAAATAGCCTTGAAATATGACCTTATTTACACCCAATCTGGTTATGTTTATACCGTCCTTCCTGACCTTCCCAAGCCCTGTGGCCCTAATGCCTCGGGGGCATCTCACTCAGCCGATGGTATCATTGGAGCCCTGTCACATACCTCTGCCCAACCTCTTCCGGGCCATGGTTTCCCTCCAGGGGCCAGCCCCTCCGGCACTTTTTCCCCTCCCAGTAGCATGTATTCAGGATATGGCATGCCTCCTCCTTTTGCCCACCCTCCTGCTTACCTCACTGCTACCCACCCCACCCCTTATCTGTATCCGCAACCTGGTGTCTTAGCTCACCCAGCATTTGGACCTCCCACTCCCTTGCCTTTTCCACCCATGCAACCGCACTTATTACCCCCTCCAGGGCAAGTCTTTGCACAACAGGGGGCACCTAATTTTCTTCCTTCTCAAAGAAAGAGGAAAGGAAATCAATCTGCCCCTGGTAATCGTGGACCCAATCCTTCAAGTATTGATCCTCACATTGCTGCCCAGCCACAGGGTTCTCAGCCCAAGCCGAACAGGCCACTTCGCACCAACAAGCCCTGTTCGTGTTGCAGTGTTTATGGGCATTACATTCATGATTGTCCCTTATTACCACAAATGCGGCAGATGTGGGATTCTCAGGCCACCGTGTGGGGACAACATTCCTCCCCTACTATCCCTCCTACCATAGCTACTTCTCAATCCGCTGTGTTTACCGATCCTTTCCCTCAACAAGGATTTGTGGCCACTCAACCCCCTCATGCCCCGGTAACCACTCAACCTTCCTCTTCTAGTTCCTCTGATTACCAGATTCTCATGATGGCCTCTAACCTTCAAACTCGGTCCCGTCAGTATTCCACACCTCCCGTTCCATCTGTCTCCGAGTCTCCATCGTCAGGTCTTACAGAGCCTCTATCGACACCCAATGGTCCCTTGCAACTCTCTCCGCCCAAAGCCGAGTTTCATCCCAAGCCTCCTAAGGGACCATTACGCCTAAATGCTGCCTTTGGTCAGGCTGCCCATTCATACAACATAGTAGATGATCTAGCCCAATCTCCTGTTGCCATTTCAACACTGGAACTCCTCCAGTTGTGTCCTTCCCAAAAGAGGGCTCTACTATCTGCCGTGGGCACTGTAGATCCTACTGATGACCAATTGATTATTTTCGACGCTCGTCAGTCAGAACATCCCCCTCTTCCTCCTTCGGTTTCTTTCCAAATCCCAGTCAAAATCCGAAACGCCAATGTTGCTCGGTGTATTATTGATGAGGGGGCATCTACCTGCATAATGTCTGCTTTGGTTTGGAAACAACTTGGATCCCTTGAACTGGCCCCTTCCACCATCACCCATCACGCATGGAATGGCCATGCCTCCCAACCCATCAGCCTATGCCATAACTGTCCTATCACCCTTGCCGGCAAGACTGTTTGTGTCGACGTCGAAGTTATCGACTCTTGACTACAACATCCTTTTGGGGTGTAGTTACACCTATGCCATGTCAGCCGTCCCATCCGCAGTCCACCGCAAAATGTTTTTCCCTCATAATGGAAAGATTTTCACCATTGACCAATTGACCTACCATGAACCAAAATCTTAGACCTCCCCTTAGTCCACCATCTCTACTATCACCAATAAACCAACTGTTGATTCTTTGACCAGTGTTTCCCCTGGCGTCTACAAAGACTCCTCTTTGCTTGGAACTTTTCCTGGTCCTCCCCCTCCTCTTGTCTCTGACCCTAGCTTAGCGAATGTTTGCATGATGCAATCGTCTCAGGCTGACCTTCCGCAGCCTGCTCTGGCTAGTCAGCAACCTCAATCTCGCCCATCGCCTCCTGCTCCTAGCCCTTTGCTTCAGTCAACTGAACCTTTTTCACCTAACCCTTCCCATCACACTTAGGAACCCCCCTACCCTCCTGAGTCCGTTCCCTCCGGTCTCCACCATATGGGAGCCACCCCCCTGGTCATTACCCCGCCGGTCAAATACCTTTCCTTGGACCCCCTCCCGGCGTCTACTCGGTCCCCGTCATGGCCACCCTTTCCCTACCTAATTTAACCTTGGGAATACCAGTATGGTATCTTACTCCTCTAGCCTAAACCCCACCGGGCCACCCCAAACCATACATAGCTGTGACACCAGTGAAAACGATTCCCTTTGCTCCTTCTACCGCTACAGTGCCCCTAGCCCCTCCGCAGGACCCTCCCCATGTAGCAACCCCTACAGGCAAGAAAATAAAAACTTGAAAGGGGGCATTCAAAGACAAGGCCACCGCACCCGACCCTACCCCTCCCCCTCCCCAATCCCCCAAGCCTTGTGCCTTGTGTGATGGTATCGGTCACCCCACCCATACTTGGCCTGAGTTGCCTTGTATCCAACCCATAGTTAAAATCTCATTCCCTGAATCGACGGTCCCTGAAACCTCTCTTTCTTTCTCATTCGCAGCCAAGACCTCAAAGACTCTTCGCACCAACAAACCATGTGCTCTGTGTGGCATCCACGGCCATTACTCTCACCATTGTCCTCACCTCACGCATTACTGAGCCTCTTTAGAGGTCATTCACAAGTACGAAATTGAACAAAATCAATCCTCTTCTCCCATCCTTGCTCAATATGCGTCAGGCCTCCTCGATGATCCTCCTGCTACCATTTTCATTCCTCCCCCTGATGTTGAAATGTCAGAATCTTCTGCTCCCCTCTTATACCTATCATTATCCGTGCAACCATCTGAGTACATTCCCTCCGAATCCACTCCCTCTGTTCTGCTTGATCCTCTTTCAGACATATTCTCGGGCTCTTCATGTTTTGACCATCTTTTTACCTGTTCTTCTGTCATTCCCCGTGATGACCCGTATCTGCACCTCTCTTCCCACACTGTTGATTTCAGTCGCTTTGCAACATTGTATGGTCCCCTCGACCCTTCCATTCCCTCCCATAATCACGATCATACCATCCGTATCTTCGATGTTCTTCGCAGCCTGAGTCCCCGCTCTTCATCCCATAGTTCTCATCCATCTCCCTCTCATCGATCTATGAGTCCTAAACCTCCTACCCAGACTGCTCCCTCCCATAGCTGTTAGTGGATGTCTATCCTCTACTCACGATGCCCTCCTTTTTCTCATCCCTCCCATTTGTGGTCCCGTGACACTATTATTTCGGCCCTCTCCCCCAACCATTATCTTGGCTATGCCGATGGGGCAAGTTGCTCTTCTCGGAATCTTGCTTCAGCAGCATGGGCCATCTTTACCCCCTTGCATACCCTGGTTCTTGAAAATGGGGTCTGCATTAGTAATGCCACCAATAATCAGGCCGAATATGATGCCGTGCGTGGTCTCTTAGCCGATGCCCTCTCTCATCACATCCTCCATCTGCATGTTCATTTAGATTCCCTACTTCTTGTCCTACAACTTAATGGTGTCTATCGTGTGCATAACCCTATCCTGTTTAGACAATATTTACGAGTGAAACTTTTGATGCATGCATTTACATCCATTACTTTCAACCATATCCCTCGATGTCAAAATCATTACGTCGATCAAATTTCAAATCATGTTCTAGACTGGCATTTATCACACACAAGAAAATAAAATTTCACATCATCCACAAAATATACATAAATAATATATATCATATAACATGTGTTTTTAGAGTCCATCTGCTCTAAAACATATCACATGCCCATAGCATGGTACACAAAGCAAAACTACAAAATGGGGGGCACCACTTGCCCCTACAAAAACACTGGGGGGCACCATCTGCCCCACATCTAATCACTCTCCGGAGGATCCCGAGCCAATGGCTCTGCTCCCGCAGCTCGTAGATCACGCATAGTCTGACCGACCATCGCCATGCGTCGCATGATACCTCGCCATTCCGAGGGTAGCCCAATACCTAACTCTATGTACTGGTCATCTAAATCCTGCCAACCAAGATCCGACACACCAGTCAGCAACCCATCACATCTACGATGGATGTCCTCCACCAGAGCGGCCATATCCTCATTCTGTGCTATCCTTGATCCACTCGCACCTGTAGCGCCTGCTGCTGTCGGTCGCCCCATATATCCGGCCGGTTTCACCGGAGCTATATCTGCATTCCAAAACATATAACGATTAGTACCATGCATACTAGTCACAAACTCTAAAATGCACATAACAAATTAGTTGCTTGTCACTCACCATCAGGCTCCCACACTTGACCAGGCAGAAGCGGCAAGTTCGGATCTCGCCAATAACTCATCCCACTATAGGGATATTTGTCTATGTATAGTGGCATCTGATCCTAATGGGCGAAGAACTCTGGTCAGAACACCCGCCCGACTGCCCCTCCTCCTCCTCTACATAGTAATCATCCCCACCAACGCATCCGAGGCTCTCTCGGACCTCCATCAGGTAACTGTATACGAGGTCGCAAGGTCGGGATCTTCTCAAAGAAGAAAGAACACAAAACAGTCCCATAGGCACAATCATGATTCACTTGTCGCTTGCATAGCGACAGCTGCCGTTTCACCGACACCAACATCATCTGGGCCCACCCATAGTAGGTCCCACTCAGCACACTCTCCATAATCATCATCTGCCCTCTAGTGATGTGATGGAACGCCTGGCTACCCAAGATTTGCAACACTACTGCGGCCACTGCCCAGGTCTCCAACCTCTCTAGATCACCAATGGATATCCGAGTCCCTTTGACTTGGACACCTGGTCGACAATGCCGCTCAACAAACTCCATAATGTTACACCCTCATGGTAACACTAGCTGTGTGTTTCCCACCATCCCTAATGGTGGGAGACCAGTCAAGAAATACAAATCCTGGACCGTCAGCTCGATCCTGTGCCCCTTCACTACAAACGCCTCATGATCTGGATCCCAATAACTGATAATCCGGGCCAAAAAGGGCTCTCCAACCCTCATCAACGGGTTCTCCAAAAATTTCAGAACCCCATACCTAGCCAGTGCACGACGGACACCCTGATCCGCCTGGATTTCCGTCCGTAATGTACCTAAGTGTCTCTCTCTCCACTTGATCCGTATATCTGCCATATCTGCACAAAAACATCATTTTTGTCAGCCTCCAGATCAACAAAATTGCATTAACTTACACAAAATTGCATTAACTTACACCAAAATTGCATTAACTTACACCATGACAGCACTGAAACCCCCCACATCTAACAGGTCGCACTTTTTGGGCAAAACTTGGGCCAGGTCGCACTTTTCAAGCCAAAACCTGCGTCCCAGGTCGCAGATTTTGCCCCAAAAAGTGCGACTCGACCGTAATGACGAAGTAGGGGCATTTACTGAGAATTAAAGCCCTAATCTGCAATTTGAATCCATCAAAAACAAAGCTTAGGATTAGGCCTCTTACCTGCAACTGACGGATCACAATTCCAACGGTCGGTTTGTCTGCTACGATCGCCGCAAGATTTAGGGCCTTCTCTCCTCTCCACATTCACCACAACTACACAAGCAAATGAATGATTTTGGAGGGAAAACGCCCTATTAGAAGAAAACCCCTATTTTTTCTTTCACCCGCTGCAACCAAACCGTAGCCCTGTTTGACAAACCGTCCGCACCGTTGGAAAGCTCTCATCGAGCACCCAAATGGGTATTTGTCAGTTTTTTATGTTGTGATACTTCACCAGGACACATTTCGTCCATGAAGGGTCTATTCACCTCTTCTAAAACTCAAATTTCTTCACTTACGACACTTCTACTCGGGGCACCACTTTGCCTTCTTACTCGTCTTCGTTCGTGTTGATTTTCATCATAATCTACCCTATTGTACTCATACTTCTATGGTTCCCCACTGGACCCTTACTATGAGGCAGCACCATCGAGTTGCCCTTGTTTAGAGCATCCCAGTCGAGTCATCATCGCATTCATGGAGCCTATTCCGAGTCCCTTTGTACCCCACTATAGTCCTCCCTCCTGTCTTGCTTGATCCCTCTCTAATGCCGCACATTATGACCTTCCGCACCCTTGTACCCTATCCGTCCTGATATTGTGTCAGTCGCCGCCAAGCTATTCATGCCCTTTACGCTCTAACAAGGGAAGTTTTCCAACCGCTCCTCCATATCCCCCATTCCATCATCATCATTAGTGTCTCTCTGTTTGTCGCTCTACTATTTTCCCTCTTACCTTAGTTGGGGTTCTCCTATTGCCTCACCTATGGCGAACCTACTTCTGTCGACATCAGCTCATTTACTCCATAAGTCAGGTCTAGGGGGCAGTGTACCTTGGTTCGATCTCTTCTCAGCATGATCGTGATCTATACACTTGATGGTCCAGTGATGCAGCAACAGCTCTTGATGATTCCCAGATGTGTGTGAGATGTCTCAACCCTCATGAGGGGGTGGCCCTGCAGGTAGCCCCCCACATGCACGGATGACTTTTTTATTTCCGCCCTTGATGCAACTCCTCTCATTTGATGATATCGGCCTCAACCGCTTGCAGCGCCTCTTCGATTTGCATATATCAGTTAGATGTTGTGAGCCCTTCCTCGTGTGTAGGGGGCATTTGGGTATATTTGTATCTCATGTACTAAAATCTTCTTGTATAAGTCCTGACGGTTATTCCAGGCATCGCATGTATGTGGGATTCATCATTTTATTTATCTGGCTCATGTTTAGGCCAGCATATGCTTCATCCTTGCGTTCCGTGGTTTTCCGAGCGCCTTATTCTTTGTACTGTTGTATCGGCGGGCATAGGTATGCCTCCCCCGCCGCCTTTCATACTGGTACTACTTCATCACCTAGAGACTTGTTGCACCTGTAAGTCTTGTCTCCTCAAGGTTTAGTCCTTTAGCACATTAGACTACCTTACATTCCTCTCTCTCACTTCCCTCTTGACGCCTAGTGATTGAGTTCTTACAACGTACTTCGGTCATACGATTTTCTCCTAACACTCGTACGTTGGGGGGAAATCTGTTACACCATTTTTTTGGTCATCTAACTCATTATCATTAGATGAACCCAAGTACACCATGTAATACCAATTTTACTCTAAGTAAAATTGCTTTCACCATATAAAATAACATTTATCTATATTTCCTGGTCATATTTAACCCAAAACAAGGAAATTAATTAAATAAATCATTATTTATTTAAGTATTTCCTAGGAATAAGTTATTCAAATCATTATTTAAATAATATTCCTAGTTAAATTTGACTAAATCATTTTTAAATAATTAAATAAATCATTATTTATTTAATTATATTCCCATCATGTCCCTAACATAATAAATAAATCATTTATTTATTTATTGTTTATAAATAAAGGAATTGACCCAAGTCAAAAGACCTTTTCCCTCCAACAAATATAATAAAATATTCCTAAAGGGTGATTCTAGAATTTGATTAATAATATTGTATTCATGCACCAAGTTCTAGAACACCCCAATATTTTGTTATAAATAGAAGGGTTTTCCCCATTCATTAGTCACCTTCATTGCATTAGATCACTCTGGATCTACTCTTGGTCACCATTTTCCATTTTTCTTTATGAACTCCCATTGAGTTCCATGTTTGTTTTTCTACACCAATAAGAGAGAGGAATTTTAGATCTGAAACACCGAGGACTTCCAAGAACCCATCCCACTGAGGAGAACCAGAAAACACCTTTCTTGTTTTCCTCTCAAGTGCCCCATTCTTTAATATAATACAAATCATTATTTTAAACACTTTGTTCTTGTCTTGTCTATTGGATGCATGGAGCCATATTATATTTTATCTGCTTAATGTCTTTTTGTGCTTAGATCTGAATTTGTGCAGCAGACTTAAAGATATTTTGCAGCCATAATCGATGTTAGGGCTATTTTTTATGCGTAGCTAAAGTGATCTTTTACGATGAAAGATTCATACTAACATCCACATGCACATCAACCCCAAATATATGGCACGAAAGTTGTTCTCGTCATCCTCAAAATGGATTCAAACTCTTATGCGGAAGCTATTATATTTAACCTTCATATGAGCAAGCTATTTTGGACCCCAACCAGTAGTAACTTCATATGCGGAAGTTATTTTCTTTATGACCTATAGTATAAACCATACAACATATTTCCTACGAAATTATTTATCCCCACTTGCAACTTTTAATTAAATACTAAAATGCCAATCACATATCAACAATGCCTCCATCAATCTGTCCATCCTCAGTATTAATAATCAAACCTTACCATAAGTTATAAAAACTTTATAGCTTACCATTCCGCTAATTTATTACTTTTCACATACACCGATGCTCATTCAATAGGCCTGCATATATATAAATATTTGGGCCACATCTTTACGAACTCACCTTTTCGCCTTCCTTGTAGCTTTGCACTTTTCAAAAACCTATGGTTAGAAACCATGATAAATATCCCCTCTATATAATTTGAATTATTCTTTGGTTAAAAACCCATTTTTAAACATAATACATTCAGCCCACGCTTAAAAATTCATACTTTGGTTAAATGTACCAAAGTGCCATCATATAGATATACTCGGGTCCCACATCTTTTTACCATTCCGCTCTTTATATACTTTTGGTTTAAAATAAAACACATCAATCAACAGGTATCGGCCCACAATCTATTTAAATGTACCTTTACACTAACGATCAGACATTTCAGTTCACTCCGTTGCGCGTTCTAATCTCAACCGTTCAACCAATTTGCATCAACCTTTCATCAATCGAACGGCCATCGCACTCCGCCTCTTTTAACTTCCCAATCCGACGGAATTGCACACCAAGTTGCATGTTATTTAATTGTTCCCAACCTACGCGAAATAGGTGGTTTTAGAATGCCACGTGTCGCCCTCTTAACGCTATCGCGTTCATTTAACCTTTACCGCTTACCCTCCTAAAAGCGGTGCGATAAAAACATTGTTGTTTTGCGAAACCGCTTCACTGTTCCATCTTCGCTATTGGCTCACAGTTCCACTCTTCAAATTTTTCGTTCTAATGTGCCTTCTCTTCACGTTTCCATGCCATCTCAGTTCTTGGTTCCACTTTACTCTTGCGCATTCTCCACTATTTTATCAATTCACAGTTCCATCACTTCCGGTTCACCATTCATTCATTAGGTTAGTTACAAATCATTCAACTTCTTATTGCTTAATTCGACCAGGAACTTTGTCTCTACACTATGCGCAATTGACATCAATTTGAACGGCTTTAGGAAAGCAGGTCCTAGTTCACGGCACTGCAGAGGCATTCCTTGGTACAGAATGGTCATCAGGCATGTGCTACCGCAATGAATGACAACCGTCAATCTGCGGTCAACGCCCGATGGGCGGGTCAACTGCGGAGGCACCCCCTTGGGTTAACCATCGGGTTGTTTGTGCCCCCGCAGTACCGTTGATCCCAGATCAACATTAACCACAAGATGTGCACGAGGTTTAACCTTCGCTGCCTCTACTGCCTTTGTTGTTCAACTGCTGCCTTTGCTGACTCTGCTGCCTATGCTTCTTTTCTACTTCTGTGAATCTCTCCTTAGCTTGTTCTTTTGGTTATTGCACTTGTTGCACGCGTCGATCTCTCCTGAGCTCCTTTTCCCTCAATGACAATATTTCCAACAGTCTCCCCCTTTGGCATTGATGGCAACACATCCACCAATACTCCCATACTTCCTTCAGGACTTCCTCCCCCTTTCATTCTGAGAAGTATCTTGTCTTTCTTCCTATGCCTACTTTACAGAAGAGCCTTTCTTATTTTGCTTGCTTTTCCTCCCCCTTTGACATCAATGGCAAAGGGTTTCACTTTTCCCAATGTGGTTTCTATCTTTTCATAATACTCTGATCTTGAGGACCTGTTCCATGCACTGCTCCATTGCTCTAGCTCTTTTGTGACAATTTTTATTGACTGCACTCCCCCTGGAATGATGCTTTCGTGTCTGATATTGACTATCACTTGTCCTCTGCACTGGTCCAATATATATATATATATATATATATATATATATATATATATATATATATTAATTTATTATTATTATTATTGTTATTTTATTTATTTATTTATTTATTTTTTAATTTTTGATCATGTTAGAGAGTAACATCTGCAGACACTACCCCTAGTTTGTCTCTTATATATTCGAATGGTTCTTTAGTAAGAGGTTTTTTGAATATGTCTGTTGTTTGTTCCTTGGTTGTTACATATTCCAACTTTACTAATTTATGTGCTACTTTTTTCTCTTTTTTTTTAATTTCTGATCATGTTAGAGAGTAACATCTGCAGACACTACCCCTAGTTTGTCTCTTATATATTCGAATGGTTCTTTAGCAAGAGGTTTTTTGAATATGTCTGTTGTTTGTTCCTTGGTTGTTACATATTCCAACTTTACTAATTTATGTGCTACTTTTTCTCTGAGGAAGTGGTACTTTATTGAGATGTGCTTTGTTTTTGAATGAAGTACAGGATTTTTTGATATACTTATTTCACTTGTATTGTCACGATTGATACAAATGGGTTCATCAATGCTTACCTTCATGTCTTGGAGATTTTGTTTCATCCACATTACTTGTGTGCAACATGATGATGCTGCTATGTATTCTTCTTCTGCTGTAGATAGAGAGATAGAAGTTTGCTTCTTGCTTAGCCATGCTACCAGACTTTTCCCAAATAAAATGCACATCCACTTGTGCTTTTCCTGTCATCCACACAGTTGGCCCAATCTGCATCTATGTATGCTTTCAATGTGAAGTTTTTTTCTTTTGGATACCATAGGCCATAATGTGCAGTTCCTTGCAGATATCTAAATATTCTCTTGATTGCAAGTAATTGATTTTGTTTTGGTGCTGCTTGATATCTTGCCACAAGACCTACTGCCAACATAATGTCTGGTCTAGAAGCAGTTAGGTATAGCAGACTTCCTATCATGGATATGTAAAGTTTTTTATCTACATCTGCAGATCCATCATTAGCACAAAGTTTGCATCCAGTGATCATGGGAGTTGACACAGGTTTGCAGTCTTCCATTTGAAACCTTTTCAACATTTCTCTTAAGTATTTTTCTTGCGAAATGAATATTCCTGTGTTCTTTTGTTGAATTGAAGTCCTAAATAGAAGGTGAGCTCTCCAATCATAGACGTCTCAAATTCTGATTTCATTTATTCAGCAAATCCTTTTTCTAACTCATCTTTGTTGCTACCAAACATGATGTCATCTACATACACTACTACAATTAAGAGTTCATTTTCATTAGCCTTTATGTACAAATTGTCGTCTACTCCTCATTTCTTGAACCCTTGTTTTTGCAAGTATTTGTCCAGCCTTGAATACCATGCACGAGGAGCTTGTTTCAGACCATATAAGGCTTTCTTTAATCTGCACACATAGTCATGTTTATCAGTTAATGAGAATCCTTCAGGTTGTTCCATGTAGACTTCTTCCTCTAAGTCTCCATTCAAGAAGGCAGACTTCACATCCATTTGGTATACCCTGAAATCATGATAGCATGCAAAGGCCAAAAACATTCTGATTGCTTCCATTCTGGATACAAGGGCAAAGGTTTCATCATAGTCAAGTCCTTCAATTTGAGAATACCCCTTGCATACAAGTCTGACTTTATTTCTGATTACCTGACCTTTTTCATTCATCTTATTCTTGAATATCCATCTTGTGCCAATGACATTTTTCCTAGTGGGTCTTGGAATTAACTCCCAAGTATTATTCTTCTCAATTTTGTCTAGTTCTTTATTCATAGTATTTACCCAGTTTTTGTCTTTGCTGGCTTCTTCGAACTTCTTTGGCTCTATTTGAGATAGCATGGCTAGGTATACTTCTTCTGTCTGTTCAACAAGCTGTCTTTTTTTCTGGACTCCCACACTCTTGTCCCCAATGATTTTATCTTCTGGATGGTTCTTTTGAGTGTGTCTTGAGGGAACTTTTGATTTTAATTCAGTATCTTCTGTTGTCTTTCTATGTTCATCATTATCTTGGTTCTCATATTAATGATCATCTGGAGGATTGGCGCAGCGTGTGCTTCTTGTTCTGTTTGGTAGATCTTCGTCAAATCTTACATCAATGTTTTCCACAATTTTGTGCAGTCTTTTGTTGTAGCACCTGTAACCCTTACTCTTGGATGCATATCCTAAAATATTCCTTCATCATCTCTTGCATCAAACTTCCCCAGTTTTTCATCATTATTTTTTATGAAACACTTGCTTCCAAAGACTCTAAAGTGCTTGATTGATGTTGGTTTACCATGCCATAATTCATAAAGAGTCTTATCACAATTTGGTCTTAGATGAGCTTTGTTGAGAATGTGAACCTCTGTGTGTACTGCTTCTGCCCAATAGGTTTGGGGAATGTTACTTTCTTGCATCATAGCTCTGGCCATCTATTGTACTAATCTGGAAATCCGATGTACCTGCAATTGTAAATTGTTGTTTTATCCCATGTTCATTGCATAGGTCTGCAAAATCATAGTTTGTGAATTTACCTCCTCTGTCTGATCTGATGCACTTTAGCTTGCATCCTGTTTGATTTTATTCCAATGCCTTGAATATCTTGAATTTATCAAGTGCTTTAGATTTATATTTGAGAAATGCCACCCACGTCAATCTGGTAAAATCATCTATTATCAACATGAAATAAGATTCTCCACCTGGTGCATTAGTTTTGAAGGTCCACACAGATCCATGTGTACAAGATGAATTGGCATACTTGTAGATAGTTTATCTTTGGCCTTGAAAGATGTGCAGGTCTACTTGCCCAGCTGGCAGGATTTACATATGGTATCTGGAGGCTTCTTTATTGCAGGCATATCTCTGACTGCATTTTTCTTGCTCAGACTGATGATGTGGTCAAAGTTTAGGTGTCCCAATATTCTATGCCATAACCATGATTTGTCAAGTTTACTTATGTGGCACGCTTCATTCTCTTCATTCACTATATAGACGTTACTTTATGTTCGAACACCTTTGATCAAGGTCTTTCCGGTGGTGCTAGATATTACTTCAGAATCTTGGGCTTTGAAAAGGACCTCATAGCCATTATCACACATTTGACTAACACTTAGCAGATTGGCTTTCAACCCATCCACAAATAGTACATCTTGAGCCTCTCCTCTTCCATTATTCAGACTGACTGAGCCTTTTCCTTTGATTTTCCCTACTTTATCATTGCCGAATGTTACATTTCCTGATTTATTTTCATCAAAGGTTACAAACTTGCTTCGATCTCCAGTCATATGCTTTGAGCATCCACTGTTCATATACCATTGGCTTTTCTGATCTTGAGCTATTAGAGTCAGGTCACACTTATTCAGCTTCTTTTTCCACTGCATGCTACTATTTGTTTGGTACCTTTCCTGAGAAGATGGACCACAGTATTTGAGAGGACATTTGTGAGACTTGTGCCCGATTTGATGGTAGAAAAAGCATTTGATTATATTTCTGAATGGATTATGAGTGAATTCTCCATTGTTCATAAATTTCCTTGATTTTTCATACATCAGTCTTTTTCCATACTTTCTGCACTCCAAGACTTTATGACCAAACCCCTTACAGAAAAAACAATACCCATGGAAATGATTAGTGTACCTAGTGAAAGGTTGTTCACTCCATTTGTTTGATTGAGGTAGTATTTTCATTTTCTGCATCCTTTGCTTGTTGGACTCGATTTTCTTTGTCTGACAGTATGTTGTAGTATGTCCCAGTTTGTGGCAGGAAAAATAAGTGATATATCTCATAGGAGGAAAGAATATCCTTTGACAATTTTTGAATTTATTCAATTCATATTCAAGAGTGTAAGAGCCTTTTTCAACTGATTGTTTCTTTATTTCATTCTTTGTTATTTGAGGTTCCCGCTTGTTTCTGTTTACTTCATTGCAGGTCATGTTTTTGCTGGCATCTACTTCTATAGGAATATTTTGAGATACTTCATTATCATTTACAGCTTTTAAAAAGTGATATTCTGGTTATCTTCTATCTTGGATTTGTTGGTTTCTCCTTTGTAGCCTATCCCAGCCTTTATGAGAGGAGATATTTGAGCATTTAGAATATTATCCAACTATTCAGAGCTTGTCATTCGTGGAGTATTCATTGATAATTCCCTTTGGGCGTTTTCTAATTTCTTTCTCAGGCATACTACTTCTTCTTCCAATTTCTCTTGCTTCTAAATTTTATCCTTAATTTGCCTTAGTAGAGTGTCTTCCACTTTCTTAGCTTCTTCAAGTTCTACCTTCAACTAAATGAGATCTTCTGATTTTGGTTCTTCTTTTACATATTTGAGGAGAATGTCTTTATGTTTTCTGCACTTGAGTTTAAGTCTTTCTATTTCCTCCAGGGCACTTCTTAGCTCCCCCTCAAGATCTATCTCACCTTCTTCCTTATCTTCTAGAAGAATACCTTCAGACTCTTCCTTGGCCATCAACACAAATTCAGAGGTTTCTTCTTCATTTTAGGATTCATCTGAGTTTTCAAAAGCACTACTATCTTGTTGAGCATAGAATAATTTTCTATTGAATCTCTTCCCTTTCTTCTAGTTATTTGTTTTGGTTTTCTCTGTCCCTTTAGTCTGATTTTTTTTTTCTTTTTAGGACACTTAGAAGCATAGTGCCCAACTCTTCCACAGTTAAAGCATGTAAATGGAATTTTACCTTTATACTTTCCCGAGCCTCTATCCAATCTTCTGACAAATTTGGCCTCTTCTTCATCAGAGTAGGAGCATGTATCTTCCTTTTCTTCTTTGCACTTTTCTGCCTTAAAGGTTGCCTCCCTAATATTTGACTTCCTCTGTGGGAGTCTCATTTCATACGCTGTCAAGTTTCCAAGTAATTGGTTCATGGTCAATGTTTCCCAATCAGTTGTTTCTTCTATGGAAAAAACCTTGGGGTTAAACCTGGATGGTAAATATCTCAATATATTTTGTACAATTACACATTCTCTAATGGTTTCTCCTAGAGCTTTCATGTTATTCACAATTTCTGAAACCCTTAAGAAGAAGCTGTAGAAATTTGAATAATAGCTGAATTATTCACCGAGATTATCCTGATTACACAATATTAAAGCTTCATGCATAATACATAACCTCTTCTACAATTGATCATCAATATGCGGAAATAGAAGCAGTCGCATGCACACATTAAAACATAATCAAGCACACATATCAACACAGTATGTAATGGGGAAAGCTTACAGCTGAAAACCCCCAACTATCTATATATTATAATGATAGAGAACATGTAACAATACATAGCACAATATTCTCATTAAAGTACTCAAGAACAAGACTATCTCCAAAAGTTACACACAACTAACACAAACTAACCGAGATTTGAACAAGTCATAGGTTCAAATCTCCTCCACAAGTCTCGCCGCCTATCACAAGTAACTAAGTTGATTAATGATGAGATCCAAGTTCAATCCCACTAGCTTCAATCGCACAATCCTCATTGGCACTTCCATCAATGTGTGTGTAAATCTCATGCAATGTACCATAATGTCACAATCGATAGTAGACTCACCCTGATAGTAGACTCACCTTTCACCCACCTCTAACACTGTCTCCACCTAATTGTCCATGCATCGCAGCTTTTAATCATGTATTCTTTAGTTGATTTATGAGTTAATAATTAGTGAATTAATTTATAATTAATTCACACCACTATCACTAGTGTATTCGTCACACTAAATACAACTAGTTCAACTAATTTAAACCGAACACAACTCCATCAACTGTCTCATCAACTCCCCCAAACTCTGCCACATGAGTTCTAACTGAAGTCAACCATGAAATAGCTCAACTAACCCCTAGGAAGAGCGTAATTCCTTCTGTTAGCTGCATGTGCCACATCCGTAGCTCGAACTGAAGTGCTCCAAGATGATAAGATAATGTTTATAGTCCAAATATTATTAA